>JAPKLW010000397.1:33278-257318 GCA_026898455.1 Plectranthus barbatus | reverse complement strand
ATAAAGTTGCACCATGTCATTAAACTATGCTTCTCATCATTTGCCCCAATCATTAATTCTTTGTGGCGCTTTGTTTTGTACAATTGTGATGACTTCACACTTAATCTCCATTTCAATTTTGGCTAAGATTTTGGTCATTGTAGTTAAAGTGTTTGCTTATATTTCTAGCAAGATTTGAGCCTATCTCAATCCCATGCTAAATGTTGTGACTGCCGCATCCTCAAAGTAGTTCGAAATAGACACTCTCACTTGATTGAATCTCGTGATGTAGCTCTTCAGTGATTCATCCTCCTTCTCAATCAATGAGTGCAAGTTGTTCACTCTTCAGACCAGTTTTTTACTACTCAAAAAGTGATGCTCGAATCTCTAGTGGAGTGTGGCGAATGTGGGAATTGAATTCTTCAACAGACACATGAACCATTATAGAGTCGGTCCACTCAGACACGTCTTGAATCTCTTGCACATGCAACCTTCCTTCTCTTCATTCCTCATGGGTAACATCAACATCTTTAGCATATGGAGGGTGATAAAATCGTTCAGATCACTTGTGCCATCGTACGATGTGATGGTTGCCATAGAAAAGTTTTGAGGTAATTGGTCCTATGAAATCTTTTTGTCAAAGGACGAGTCATTATGCAATCTCAGATTGAGCTGACAGTGCTCCTGGTAATTGAGAGAACTCCTTTTTAATTCGACCAACTCACTTCTCACTTTGTTGATTATTCTGACAGACTCAGGCAAGATCTCCTTTTGTGATTTTTATTCCTTTCCCGAATTCATTTTTCTCCACTTTGTTCGTTTTCTTTATGACTTCATCTTCTTCCTTGTTCTCATCATCATCGCACTCCTCATTTTCATCCCCCTTATGAGCATTTATTTTTATCACCAGTCGCCTCTTTTTCATGCCCCTCATACTCAAATTTTGAGTCATCATTTAGATTATACAAGTCGGTGTTTCTGTTAGACTTGACCTCAAGTTTTTAGAATTCTCAGCGGTCTTAAGTTCATTTTAGAGTGCTTTGAGCGGTGTCTCGTATTTGATTTTTGAAGAGCTCGTATAGTCCTTTGATTGTGAGCTAGTTCTCGATAGTTTCTAGTGATTGTTCAACCATTGAGCTTTATTTCGGCCCATAGTGGGCTCCAAATTGTTGTCAGTAAGATTGTGTTGAAGGAATGATGCAAGAACAATGGACACGAACAAGATGTTATTTGTATTATGTAAGCAATGGGTGATAGGTGATATTTTTTTTTGCGTCCGCCAAGAGACCTATTTATACAAGTAGAAAATGTATATAATCTAGCTTATCTCGATAAAAAATTATGGAATACTCTTTTATTACAGATATGGTCTATTTATTATAAATATTGGATATAGATAGATTTCTAGAAGATATGGCATATCTTTCTACATGCTTGTCGCTTTTTCTCAACAGAACTCATTCATCCTCGTTTCTTCTCTATTTGCTGCTTGTTTTTGTATTCACTTTGAATAGTCCCTCTATCTTTCATCCTTCTAATCGAGGCATCGTTCGATCGATTGCTATTCACTCTCACTCCTTTCCTACGGGCAGTTTATTTTCTCCTCGAGTCGTGGTTGTTGTTCCTTGTCTTTGATATCCATTCTCGTTCTCGTTCTCGATATCCATCATCGTCTCACCCATAATTTGGCCAAATCGAGGTTCTTCATGGGCCTAGTTATTTTGACCCATAACAAAGCTTAGTTGAGAAACAAAAATAACTTTTGGGAAGTCTAAGAGTGTAGGGTCATTCATATTAGAGAAGAGAATATCTTCAAAGATTAAAGTTGTAGAATAGAATTGATGTGATAAAGAAGATCACTAGCATAGTAAATATTTATATCCAAAATTAATGAAAGTCCCAAGATATGATCATCAGTTGAGACTTCACGACCTTCACATTTTGCGCTTGAAATTTGCAGTCGTCAAATCGTCTGCTACATGGCAAAGTCTCCGGGCTTGTGTGATTGGTGACTTATTGTTGCATTAAATTCATTTGAATCTTGTATTATTTACATTACCGCTCAAACTCGATCGTGCACACCCAAATATACAAATGATATTTACTATTTGGCAAAAATTGGGCGAGACAGTCTCGCAATCATATTTTTGGAGACATTTCGCGGATTTCATTCGGAATTAGTTTTACACTTAGCACATGTCGTTCGTTACACTCATTTCCTTTGGAATGATGATAAGTGCATAACTCATTCCGATTAGAATATACATTTTAACTAAATGATGATATTTATGCCTAGTGAATTATGTATTTTTATAAATACAAACATCATTCACTAGGTTTAAATATATTATTTTAAAATGTGTATTACAATCGAAATACATTTATTGTAAAGTCGATTCCATCAAAATGTACATTTCAAATGAAATGTGATTAATGTAAAACTGATTATGATCGGGAAGTCTCAAAAAATATAATCTCATCGCAGTCCCATTCTTATAATTTAGGTTTGATAATTAAAAAATAAAAAACGGTCCGGTTCGCTGGTTAAAACTCTCATTTTCAGCTATCCCCACATTTACATTTTTTGACTGCGGAAATGAGATAACGTTCACTTGTTCGCTAGAAATTCCTTCTTCCCGAATCGGAAATTCAGAACATCGTAATGGCAACAATGGTACGAGGGAAAGCTGGTACATTAGTGGCTCGATCACTTCGTCTTCTCCGTACGGAGTTTCCGCCAATTTGTTGCGGCGGAGCGCCGATAGGGCATCGTTGCGCTTCCACCAAATCCGGTAAGTCCCAGGCTCGGCTCGTGGAGGTCCAGCGCCTCTTGTATCAAGCTGAGGAACGCTACAAGCCCGAGGGAGGCGGCGTCGAGCCTATCCCCAAAATAACCCTGGGTAATTTATTTATTTACTTATTATCGTTGTGGTTATTTATTCATTAGGTGTTTTTGAGAGAAGACTTTTCGTGTTTTGTTAGGGTTAGAGTTGTGAATTTGAATACCATTTTGGAATGTATAGTTTCTGGTGAGTTTATATTCAAAGATTCAGCTGTCTGAAGTCGGGGTTTGTGTTGCAGTGGGTGTTTTTATGTTAATGATTGGTTGGAGTGAAATTGCTGGATTTGAAATCTATTGTAAACCCCTATGGCAAACCCCTCACCTGCATGTTTCTGTATCTTACGTATTTTGTGATTGCTTCTTTTCCCCTTCAACCTTTATTTCTTTTCGGGTACAGGAGGGTGCATGTAATTTTTTTTTTTGGGGTTTGTCAATCTAATCTCCCAGTCACTCTATTTTCCTTTCTGGTTTTTCTGATCTCTGAAACTTTTAGCTGAGACTGGGTAGGCAGTTGAGGAGTTTGTTTTGTACGTTCTTATGAGTACGAGGGGGGGCATCAATTTGCATTTTTCCTTGCAGACCATGTGAAAATAAGTTATGCAAACAGTGGGTCTGGAGGTCAGAGTTTCAACAAAGGTACAAAACCTTGTTTTTGCATGCTTAATCCGTAATGTATGTGCTCTGATTGAATTTTTTCATCAGCAATAAACACCAAGGTAGACATGCGGTTCAATGTGAAAACTGCTAACTGGTTAGATGACAAAGTGAGAGAAAGGATAATGCAAATGGTGAGTTATTATTTTTCCTTCCTTTTTTCCCATGCATCTTGTTTGATGAGGTTGTGTCTGTATTGTCCACCATTTTAATTTTTTTTGACAGTTGAGCATGGTTTTGAATTGATTTTTAAACCATTCCATCAGAAGTGGAATCTTTAGTTTACTTAATTAGTTAATTTACATGATTTTCTTGACTTGGCACTATGGCATAGAATTATTGATGACTCCTTTTTCCCTAGTTATCAATCTGGAATCACATGATAGAAGTAAAACCATGACCTAGGTTTTAAAAAGGCGTGAGGCGAGAGCCTCAAGCATGTGAGGCGAACTTATTTGTACGCCTCAAGCACGTGAGGCGAACTTATTAAAATTATGTATACATTATATTATCACTTAGATACACATTCTCAATATTTTAAATCTATAAAAGATCATATATCCCATGCAAATAAACAAATATTCCACCAAAACAATCAAAATATAAAATTTAATATAAATGTTCAAACATAAAACTAATATCCAAAGTTAAAAATAAGCTAACATAAAAATAAAAAACAAACAAGAAACATTGTTCTCTAATATCCTAATTTCTAAAATCTAAAAGTCATCTGCAACATCTTTAAGTAATAGAAATTTTTATTATATTTTTTAATATTTTATTCCTTTAGAAAGATAAATATCTATATTTTATTTTATTTTTGTATTTTGTGATATATTTGTATTTTGTAATGAATAATTGAATAGTAGAAGTCAATTTTTGCCTCGCATACGTAATTTCTCGCCTCACCTGCCTCGGCATGTCTCATGGGCGCCTCAGGTAACATGCGCACCTCACAAGTCTTGAGGCAAAATGGTCAGTCCGAGGCGCGCCTCATCGCCTAGGCGTGCCTTTTAAAACACAGACCATGACGTGCAACAAATGGCATTGACTCATTGGGATATCTTTCTCTAAACTTGAAAACTGGAACATATTGGAATTTATATTTGAGGCTCATGTGAGGGCTTGTATCTATGGTTAAAACAAGATGAAACAATCCTCGCTGTGTTGATAGAAATCATAAACAATATGGAAATCCAACATCTTTGGAGTTCGATCCTTCAAGTACTATTGTCCAGAAGGAATCTCCTACAATCCAGAAGTGAAAACCTCCAACAATGATGGATATGATGAAGACGCTACAAATGGATGTTAAAATCCACTTGATTATTCGACAGAGAATTCCTATAGCGCCCCGGCCCAAAAGTAGGACCTGGATGCTACCGAACAGACATGGAAAGAAAAAAATGCAATAATCTCTCTTTTTCGCAATAAATTGATATCTAGACGAATCACAACAAGTAGATATGAAGTAGAATGCATTTGACAAGTCAAAGAATCAAGCCGAACCTGGAAATAAAATGTGATTTAACAACAACCAAGTGTCAAGAAAATTACTAGTCAATTGAAGCTCATACAAGGTTTACTAGTCAACCAAAGGATCAATACATTGACTAGTTAAAAGTAACCGATGAACATAGAACATATTTCTTCGATATAAACAATCATATTTTATTCAAGGGCATCACGTGGCCATTACAAAAGATGCAAGGACATAAGTTCAAGAGTTCTAATAAACGGAAGCATAGATACAATTACATAAGTTTGACAAATTCCTTATAAGCAAAAGAGTTGTTATATACATCAAAAGTTGACTAGACAGGGCAAAAGAATACGTTAGCTTCTTAAAAGTATAAGGATTGGTCCCTATGTCCACCATGACAGCCTGCCTTCGTCATGTACCTGAAAAAACATTTTGAAAATATTTAGGTTGAGCGCTAAGGGCACATAGTGGACATTTCCATTTGCTTTAAACAACAATGTCCAATCATAATGATTTTGCATGCTAAAGCATTTTACATATCATATGGCATCACTGGGCCATGACATATTTTGAAGACATAATGAATTGAACTCAATGTGATCACATCATAACATATATTTGTGCTTGAAAGCAACATATTTGCACCGAAGTGCCATATTCGGATATACTTAGAGTTCATACAATCCATAGCATATTGAAAACATTTGAAAGCATGCTTGACGTGGACATGAATTTTATAAAATAAACACGATTTTAAAATGAAAGCCACATGTTGGTTTAGAAATCTCCCACCTCGTAGCTTAAAGCTAAAGCTTTACTTTCAATGAAAACATCCTAAGTCAGTTGTCTCTGATTAGGGCCTACATAAATAAAACTAAGTCTAAGTAACTTGATAAAAATGTAAACCGAACTAAAATATAAAGATTAGTCTAACTACTAATGCTCTTATAGCTGGAGCTCGAGGGGAAATAGAATCGAAGTAGAAGGAGTTTCAAGAAAGGAATTTGAGTGAAAATAAAATATTATGAAATAGGGCTAAAATGCTTAATTAGCATATATTAGAAATTGATTTAATAGTATAATAAGTCTAGAATTAATTCCAGAAATAACATTTAAATTAGAAAAATAAGCTTTAGAATTTAATAAAACTCATTGCAATAAGAATCATTTAATTAATTATCTTTGAAAAGCTTTGAAAAGATATTAAATACTAACTCATCTAAGAATAATTAAAATAACCAATATACCTACCTAAATAATACACAATAAACACATCCTGCATAACAAAAATTAACTCACACTACACCACTCACACAACCAACACACTTGCACACAACACACGCACGCCACAACACACACTCTGCACACACAATGACACCAAGAACACACACACAACTTTAGATAATATTATTGGTTTAAAAATGCAACTCCAAACTACCAAACTAATCAAAATACTAACATGAAAAACTAAATATATGCTAAACAATATAAAAAAATCTGCAAAATAACAGTCAATTATTATAATAAAATAGCCCAAAAATTATGAACATACTTGTGCTTACAACAAGAAAATTGAAGATAAACATGTAAAAATGGATTCAAGGAGGCTAGCGTTTAATCCCCTCTTTTTAGTTTTAAGACAATAGAGTCCTTATAGCTTAAACTTTTAAGAAGCAAACTAGATGGAAAGATAGAGAATGAAGAGACGAGCTCATATATATAAGAAGATGGGAAGGCAGCAACGTCGACGTCGTAGAGGGAGAAGAAGAGAGACATTGCGAGAGGGAGAGAAAGAAAAACGAGAGAAGAGGGAGGGAGAATACCTGTGCTGGTGGAGGAAAAAAAAATGAGGAAAAGGGGTTTAGGTTTTTATTAAAGGGTAGATAGGGAAAAATACCCTAAACTATTGACGTTTTCGAAAAAATACCCCAATGTATTTCCATAAGTTAAAAATATCATAATCTTTACTTCCATTTTTGAATTATACCCTAATCTTTACTTTCATTAAATTTAACACTGATGAAGATAGTTATTTTGATTGTCATCTTTGTGTGAGCCAATAATGTTTCTCGTTTTGGTATAATTCGTAAACGAAATTAAAGATTAAGGTATTTTTAACTAATACTAATACATTGGGCTATTTTCTCAAAATATCAATAGATCAGGGTATACTTCATAAATGAAATTAAAGATTGGGGTATTTTTAACTTATGAAAATAGATTGGGGTATTTTTCCAAAAAATACCATAGTTTAGGGTATTTTCCCCTATTTACCCTTTATTAAACTTGGAGAGGAAATAATAATAATAATAATAATAATAATAATTACTTAACTTATTTGTGTAGAGAAATAATAATAACAATAGTAACTTATCTTATTTCTCTTAATTTAGCATCTACAAAAATAATTTATAATATGACTAAATAAATCCCAAATTAAGTAAACTAAATTTCTATAGGCTTGTATCATTCAATACTATAATTTAGAGGGTTCCTTTATCTCGATTCAATTAGAGCTGGGCTTAGTTTAAAAAAGCGCGCCCCAGGCGGTCTGATGCGCATCGGAGAAGGGTATTCCGCCTTTTTCCCTCCGATGCGCGCGGTTTGGCTGTTGCGGCCTGATGCGCGGCGATGCGGGCTGAGGCGACCGAGGCGCGATGCGGTGCGATGCGGCCGCATCTCTGAAGGTAGGCGTTGGTTAAAAAAAATTGGAAGATTAAAACCCTAATTCCTAAAAAATTGAAATACCCAAACCTAATCGAACCCCCCCCCCCAACCTTCGTCCTTCACTTGCGCTGCTGCCCACCTCAATCGCAGCCCAATTCCTTCACTTGCGCTGCTGCCCACCTCAATCGGCGCCGGCGGCAGACACTCCTGCTCGCGGCGAACGCTCCTGCTCATCCCTTCGGCTGCTCGCCCGCGCTCCTGCTCATCCCTTCGGCTGCGACGCAGCCAACCTGCTCGGCTGCTCGCCCGTTTCTTTCCTTACTTTGCTTGCTTGCTTGCTGCGCTGCTGCTGCTAACCTCCTCGCTGCTCGGTTTCCTGCGATAATTATACACCCTTTCTTGCTATCCAATTTACTATCTAATTTATGTTTCTTATTTATTGGTGCATAAATTATATATATATATATATATATATATTTTGTTTGATATTTATATTTATAATATTGAAATTGTGCATTTAAATTATAAAATATGAAGTATATATAATTTATACAAATTTCTTTAGAAATGGTCGCCTCATTTCGATGATGCGCTCGCATTCGCATCTCGCATCACCGCCTCGGATTTTTTGACCTTATCGCATCGCACCGCCTCGTGCTTTTTTAAACTAAGGAGCTGGGCCTCAAATTAAATTCGTAGCTTACCGGCCTTATGACCCAAAAGGCCCAATATATAAAAATAATCAACCCTTAATATTTCTAAAACCCAATAAGAAATTTATATATGTAAAAGTTTAAAACTAAGCCCAAAATAATAGTTATAATGTTTGGGGTGTTACAATTCCTATGGCGAACTATAAGAATTCATGAGCCCTCACAATTGGAGAAATAAACTCACAAATTTTATTAATCTAAATGTCAAGTGGTACTGAGGAAAAAGTAATTCTAATTTTTTGATACAAGAAATGATGCCTTCTCTTTGCTCGACAGTTTAAATGGAACCCTTGCTTTGTTCTTTAATTTGCAGTTGCCTCCACCTCTTAGCATCTTCACGTTGTCTACCATCATCACAATATGATGGATGAGTGCATATCAAGTTCTTGTCTTATCGATTGCAACAATGGACGATTCATTAGAAGAGTGTGTGACTGAATTAGGTTATCTAAACATGTCGACAAATCCCCTGCCAAGTTAGATATGACAGTGCAATTGGTCCCGGGATTCTAGGAGATCTGTTGTTGTACCATAGAATTGCTCCTGTTACGATGGGCTTCACAATGACCTGGACAAGGGCATTGTGATATCCGCTCATCGAGGATCACATGGATATGAATAGATTAGGGTTGGGAGATTTATTGGAATGAATAATTTATTTGAGTTTTTAATTGTTTTAAGAGATAGATTATGATTTAGTTTAATATATTTAGATTTGGATTTATCCATTCATATTTTTGTTAGGTTAGGAATTTTTGTTGAGTCTTTATAAGTGAATTAATCTTTAAGGTTTAATATGTTTAGAATATTGGAGTTATTTGGTACAAAAGTGTCTTCATTCATCTGTTTCGTTTATCTTTATTTGTTCCGACACCTTACACTGTAAAAATTTGGTCCGACTAGCCATTTCTTCATGTGTACTATTGCTGCAACTATGGAATCCAGTTTTAAAATCTTAGAGAAGGCGCATCTTCTATTGTTGGGCATCTTGCAGTTTTTTGAGCTGACTTTTGTTGCAGTGTTTCAAGCTAACTTTTCAGCCATGAGATTTAATCTCTTAGCCATAAAATCTAATGATTTAGCAATCAATGCTGACTTTTTAGCCCTCAATCGAGGTGTGGCTTTTCATTTCAATGACCAAGAGCGTGGTTATTTGTGCACCAATCACATCATCACCACCAACGCCTATGGAGTCAGCAGTGCTTATGGAATGTGAGTTGCTGAAAGTTATCGACTGCTTTGCCACCGGGAATCGTTCTAGCATCACTAACGTCGTCACCAACAATGCCTTTAGAGTCGCAACCTATAGAATCACAAGAAATCGATGTCTACCATTGGCAAGCTCTTCTCTTGCTTCAGATTCATATTGTGCACCCCTAGATTCTATTGACTTATGGAAACTGCAGTTCAAAGTTGCCCAAGGTACAATTCACATCTAAGTTACTGTTGCAACATGATATTGGCACAACCATTATCGAGTTTACGGCTATGGGTGCACTGCAGCCCTAGCACACTCTAGCAGATGTTGCATCCTTTGTGGGAGAATTTCACATCCTTCGTTGTTTGTATGACTATGCTGCCTGTTCCATCTAATCACTATTACTTGGAGCAATTCATACATGTTAGTTTGAAAAGAAGACATTGTCCACTGGATCTGTACAATTCAAGGGGCCAACTTGATAGGGTCTGAACACAGTGCTCGTCAGTCGTACTCGATAGCTGATTCTAAAGGAGCTCCCTTAGGTGTTTTGTGACCATCAGCGATGCAATGACATTTTCTTCTGAATGACGTCTCAGAGGATGTTATAGAAACATATTCGACAAAAATATATGTAGAGGAAATATCTGTATTGTATACAAAGATGACCAAACTATTTTATGCAGTAAATAAAAAAATTACCTATCTATCTATGCCGTGAATAAACTAATAAACTAATTGAAGACCAAATAATAACTACTCTATTAAATATATTCTAGACCATTAATATTCTAAGAGAAATAGCTGTTTTGAAGAGCTTTTGAGTGGTCAACAATTGATGCACAATAGCTGTTTTAAAGAGGTTTTAAGTGGTTGATGCACATGTATCAAATGCATAAAATAGGGTTTGGAGATTTTGATAGATATGAATCTTTTATTAATGTATTTAATATGTATTATCCAATCATGTTTTAGATAGATTGGTACTCTTTATGACATTTGTACAAGTGAGTTTGTCTTTATGGTTTATTATGTTTTGAATATTGGAGTAATTGGACACACTAACTGTTAGGATTTCTTTGGTGATATTTGGGACTCTAAGGAGACTTTTATTTTATTTGTTTTACATTCATATTTCCTTCTTTATCTTTTTTTTTTTTATTTTTTATTTTTATTTTTAAATTTCTGCCTTCTATTTTAAAATTTTTTGTTCAAGTGCTTTTCTCTCTAATTGCATACTCAGTGTTCCCAGTTGACATATGTGATCAAGGCTTCAAATGAAACCTTTTAGGTGGGAGTGACTACTATTGTGATAATTCTTGGGTTTCTGATTAGCGTTATTGCTGATATTTCACTGGCTACTTCAGCTTTACACTTGTATATGGATTAAATAACCCCTTTGTTAGAAACCTAAAAATTATTAGAGTATTCTTGTGTCCACCTAATAGGTTTCATTTCAAGCTGATGTACACGTGTTATGGTGTGGGGTTTGTCCCACATTGGATTCACACCCCAATGTGGATGAGTATTTAAGTAGAGGGTCACAACACGTCAAACAAGAACAGTGATTGATTATGCTGTTAGAGTGAAAGGTGCCAGAGCAAAAAATATATATTAAAGAACTGCTGGCAGATGTGGAAATTTTTGAGAAATTAGTATATACTGGCGTACAAGAGTAATGGGGAACTTCATCCCTAAGTGGCTAGATACTTGGGGAAGTTGTTCCCTACTCTTATTTCACTCACTCACGTAGATAAAAATCAACATTTTTTCTGCACTTTTCTGTCTTTACTCCAAATTTCTTTATATGCCTTCCTGCATTATAAGATCTAGATCATGAGATCTAGCAGCAATGATTCTTAAGATTTCTTGTGATGAAACTCTCCATATGTTATTTTTAAACAAGTTTTTTTGTTTCTGAGATCTTTTTCCTAAATCTCTGATCTCATTGACAGGAGAAGAACCGTATCAAAAAAGAAGGGGATATTGTTATCTCTTCAAAGAAAAGTAAAGCTCAAAAGTGTGTATCTTGGCCTACTCTGTCATGCCTTTTTTATTTCATTTGATGCAAGTTAAATTTTTTTGTTTTGATTTTGTTTCAGGAGTAATGCTGAAGATGCTATCGCAAAACTACAGGTATTCGCTTACCAAAAGAAGAAATTGCAGGTAAGTGTGGATTACAGAAAATCACTCTGTTATTACTTCATTGTCCTGGGATATGCTAAAATGCATCTGGTGTCAAATAATGGTTACTGTGCAAATTGTTTATGTTAGAACTGATTGCTTTTTGCATGAATGATGTAGGCAATTATTGATGCTGCTTCATATGTCCCACCACCTCCTTCACAAGAGACTGTCAAAAAGATTTCTGAATTGTAAGATCGAATTAAATCTCTTTCTCTTGGATGAAAACATAGATGTTACCCTTTATTATCACATTAGAATACTCGCAGGAGTAGGTTTTCAGGGGTTTAGAGTCTGATTTCTGTTAAATCATTTTATTTGTACTCCCTTCCGTGCCTGTATCTCATTAATGATAATGGTGAAAGATTGAACTGAAGATAATGGTGCATTGACGGTTCTGTTTCGTGCCTCATAGGTCCACTCTTGCAGCCCGAAAACGACTTGAGAAAACGAAATCCCAACTGCAGAAGAAGCTGCTTTGAAGAAGCCAAGATGGCTGGGACTAGAATGTGATGAGCCTAAGATTCAAAGCTCCGGCGACTGCGAGGACGTATCCCAATTCTAGATTTTGCTGTTGTTTTTCTACTGAAGCTCGGAAACAATCAACATTTCCTCTACACATCAATAAACACATCAAGATTAGCAAAGTTGAAAGGCTCTTGTATTATGGTAAACAGTTTTGTAAAAGTAACAAAGAGCTGTGATGTTATTGTCATCTATGGTTATCGACATTGTGAATGAAACACAATCAAAATATGATGGAATTTGTGGTGCAACACTATAGGGTTTATCACTTCTCTATTTTGTTGTATAGCCGAGTGTGAGAATCATTTTGACGAAGAGTTATTGTCTGATTATAAAACCTAATGTTTAGGTATATTATCTAAAAATAATTAAAAACATGTTTGTGCATAGGATTTGGTTTGTTCTATATTAGACTCGTATGTAAGATTTTGTAATTTATTTATTATTTTTTACATGTCCTTATCAATTGATAGACTTTGACTGAAGCTTTATTATTGGCATTTTTAATCAGCAAGAAACTATAGATGCAATCATTTGTTATGGTTAGACTGAAATTGGAAGAAAAGGATCCCTTAGCCCCGTTCTGAACTCACTTGAAAGTGAGTTTGGAGACACAAAACAGCTGAAGTACTTATCACTTGGAGCCACAGATATTGCCGAGACCAATAAATGGAATTAGTGTAACTATTGAGGGTGTGGGAACCCATTGACAATTCAAGAGCTAAAACAAATCATCAATCTGAAGCAACTCAACATTGTTTTCGTTATGGAAACAAAGCTCCTCCATTCCTAGATGAATTCGATTATATCTAAGTTTGATTTTGAGTTTTTTTCATGTTGTTGACTGCGATATTACACATTGAGGTAGACGAGGAGGTCTGTGCCTCATGTGGAACTCTCCCTACAATATCCAAATTATTTCCTCCTCTTCTAATCATATTTATGCAGCAGTTATGAAAGACAATGATATTGTGGATTGGCGCATTACAGGAATATATGGGTAGCATGAGGAAAGTGAAAAATTTCGAACATGGCAGCTCCTTAAGGATATCAATCTTAATGCAAATGTAGCATGGTTGTGCTGTGGAGATTTCAACAAGATCTTATACTCGTATGAAAAGAGAGGTGGCCTCCCAAGATCGACGAATAAAATGGTTGCATTCAAGGAAGCTATGGAACACTCTGAGCTGAAGGACTTAGGCTACTTTGGGCAAAAGTTCACTTGGACAAACAAACAAGACGAGAAAGATACTCCCTCTGTTCTATTTTAATAGTCTTGTTTTCAATTTTCGTACGTCCCAATTTAAAAGTCTTGTTTCTAAAAATAGTAACTTTTTCACACTCAACAATAAAATTAATTCCACTCAACTCATTTTACACTCAATGTCTTGGTTATTGTGATGAATTTATATACTGAAAGCATTATGATTGATATATTATGTACAAGGTCGATTGGTTAATATACTGGGAATCATAAATGTTGTATGTTCATCTCCTGTCTGAATTAATAAACATGTGTCGCAAACGCAATTATCCTCTTATCTCGTCGATAGGGAGATCATACGGTGTGTAGAAGATCACGGAAGATCGTATGGATCGTTTGACCTAGTGAGATATAAATGGTTATCACAGCTGAGACAGTTCCAGGATAAACTGTCGGTGTAGGCTGCAGCATACGCAGTAATAAGCATCTTATCTTGGATGACTTGGTATGCTGGTGTGGGGCACACATTGATAAGGACCTAAGTCGAGATCGATTCTTTTATCTGGCATTAAAAGAATCTAGATCTCTATGGCTTGACGAGATCCTAAGCCTAAATGAAGGTACAAAAGTATATGCAGATTGTGTATTACTTTGAGTTGCAGTGAAAGGCTCTAGTTGAGCTTGTATATCTGTATCTTGGGTAATAGCAGTTTGTGTATGACTGTCTGGTACTGGACTAGGTAACCACATCCAGTATAGAATGGTGACAATCCCTGAACAGCTCAAAAGGTTCGTTATGCTAAGTCCTGCAGGCTGATTAAGTTCAAGCATAAGTGAAAAGGTTTGAGTGGATTGATTCAGGAATATAAGATGTTAATTAATTAAATAGCTTGTCAGAGCTTAAATTAATTAACGAATGTATGTAACCTTAAATGTGGGGATATACCGAGCCCATGCAACCTGTACCTCAAAACGTGGTAGCAAATAGGTAGGACAATATTGATTCTCTGGTGGAATGAATCAATATTAATTAATTAATTATATTCTGGGTTGAATATGGGAATTAATTAATTGATAAGCCTTATTTGCTATTTGCATTCTGGTCCCTGGTCTGGCCCATGAAACTCAAGCCCAATAGAAGTCCAGTATTTTCCTATAAATAGGCCTCAGTTCCTCAGATCTCAACACACCACAAGATCATAAGTTGCACACAACAAACCAGGTTTTGGGAGCTGTAGTGATCGACTACGATCTGAGAACGAGGAGGAAATTATGCTTCTCAACCGGGCAAGGGATCTGATAGAGAATCTTCACCAGATTTTCAGATCGAGTTGGGATACAGATCAGAAGATCAAATCAGGAGGATTCTTCTTATTCTCTCTCTCCTTGTTTTAAAAAATAACTGCTTTATTTTCTCAATATTTATTTCCTCAATCTGTTAGGAATTGAATCTTTGTGCGTGGGAAAGATCAAAGGGCATCTCCGCGCACTCGTTCTTCAGAGTTCATCAATCCAGGTATTCCGCATAAACCTTCTTATGCATAATAATATAGGAGCATGCTAGGATTGTTCATAGGCATAGCAATTTATTTTTGATATTCCAATTAACCATCATTGGCAAACGGACTTCGTGATTCAGTTCACGAATCCCATCAATTGGTATCAGAGCCAGGTTAAATTAATTGGCTCTATCGGAAAAATAATATTGCCTATGAATTGCATGATTATTATTATTGAATGCATGTCATGGATGGTTTTGGATTGAATTGTATGTGTTTCGGCCTCGTGGTTCTCGGGTTAATCCGCCCTTTTATATGGATTCATTTTTCACCCACGAGATAAATCCGTGGTTAGATTTAGATTTTTTAGATTGTAATTAGGATTATTCCATGTAATATTTTATTTCAAAAAATTAAATCTGTAAAACGAAGAACGAAGAATGCGAAGAACGAAGGGCTGCACGACGCATGACAGCGCCGGCACGGCAGCGAGGCCATGCACGGCGGGGCACGGCAGCAGGGCGCGCGGCTGGGCCACGACGCGGCGCAGCCGTGCGCGCGCATGCAGGAGAGCGCTACGCGGCCCGACGCAGACCAGGGCTGGTGCGGCGGCTCCGGGCAAAGTCGACGGCGCGAGGGAGGCCGGGGCAGACAGCCGGGACGGCGGTGCGCGATGCGGCGGAACCCTAGGTTCTGCGCGCGCACGCGCTGCTAGCCTGCACGGCCAGGGCGCGTCTCCCCCCCTCGATCGACGTCGGCAGGCGGAGCAGGTGGTGGCGGCGGTGGCTCGGGTGACCGGCGACACGGGCTGGGGCGGCGACGGGCTGGGCGCGCGATCCGGGTGCGGAAAAACCCTAGGGTTTTTTCGCGGTTCGCGCGGGCTTCTGATTCTGTTCTTGCGCGATTCTGGTGATTCACGGAGGTCGACGATGGAGAAGAAAAATGAACGGCGGTTCGGGCAACGTTCGGGGCAAGCCGGGGCGGCGGCATGCGAAATGGGCAATGGCCGGAGGAGGCGGCATCGCGGGCTGCAACCATGCACGTACGTGCATGGCTGTTGCGCGTGCCGGGAGCCCTCATGGCAGCGGCGAGTCGCCAACGACTGTGGTTCGCCGGCTATTGGGCTTGCAATGGGTGCCTAGGCCCACGATTTGGTTAACTGGCCCAGTTGTCCAATTTTCTGATAAATCAAATCTTGGAGGCCCAGATTCAGAAAATAAATTCAGGTCTCAGTCCAAGTAGTGGGAGCCCAGTCGAAGATCTGTATTATTAATTTCAACTTGTAATAGTTAGAATTAATTTTATTTCGTATCATGGGGCCACGAGGACATTTTTTATTTGCTTTATTATCTGTCTTCGCATGATATACGTGTTTAATTTAATTGCGCAACATATAAGCATGTTGTAGATAATAGGAGCACGTTTACTGCTTTTATTTACAGCTGTAAAGCATGCTAAGTGATTTATTTTGTGTAATTAATTATAACTATAAATTCGGGGTTCATGCTATGCATGATAGAATTTTAGCAATGTTATAATTATGGCTACATAAAATAATCTGTGCAATTGAACCTTATGAACTAAAAATTACTATGCTCATAATTTAGTAAGACCTCCACAAAGCGATCCTTTATTGGAAGTTGATAATTTATTAGGTAAACGTCTACATGTGTAGCTTACTTAATTTATTATTCATAAGTTCTAATAGATAGGATTTCTTAAAACAAACATTTAATTCATGTGGGAAGTGGGAGTTCATGCGTAAACGTCTACATGTGTAGCTTGCGTATTGAATTTTCATAAGTTCTCTAGGGATTGAATTAAATGAGACAACCTTATTATAGGGATCAGGTGTGCTCTAATAGATCCTTATATGGGAGGGTTGGCTTTGGTGGTAAGCTAGCTTAGATGTTATCCAGAGTATAACTCATTTGTGATGTCCCTGCTCAGTAGGATAATATGGTCTTAAGTTAGTCTCCAATTATTAATTCCATTTGTCTAAGGAACCCGGGCATGGATTGGAATTAAAGGACTGGAATTGAAAGATGCAGTCTGGTTAAGTGTTTTGTTGTAAACGTCCACATGTGTGGCTTGCAATAGTAATACTTAGGCAAATTGGAGGAAACATTAATATTGCTTTATCATAAGGTTTCAATATTTAATTGTTTTAATCGTTTGCGACTATGTTTTAATTTCTATTTTAATTTTTTGTTTTCAGACATGTCTTTACCGAATGTAATCAATATCTTAACACAAAACCAATTAACCGGTCCCAATTTCCAAGAATGGAAACGCAACTTAGATTTCATCCTTGTCGCAGAGGAGCACAAGTTTGTCCTTGATAAGCCTCGTTCGGCTGATCTCACTAATGCATCGATTGATGAGGAAAGGAGCTACTATAACAAGTGGCTCAAGTCAAACAATATAGTGAAATTCTATATGATGACTACTATGTCCAAGGTACTTGCACAACAACATCATTCATATGATAATGCTAGTGACATAATGGACAGCCTCACAGCGACCTATGGTGAGTCAGACCGAGCAGTCAGATTCAATCTCATGAGGGAAATCGTGGGAAAGAAAATGGCAGAAGGTAGCTCGGTCAGAGAGCACGTGGTCGGCATGACTCACCTCATGGATGAGCTCACGCTGCACAGAGGCGGTATCGATGCGGAAGCGCAGGTTGATATCATGCTCAACTCTCTGCCAAAGTCCTATGAGAACTTTAGACTGAATGCTGTCATGAACAAGAAAGAGTACACTCTTAACGAGCTACTCAATGACTTGATGGCAGCGGAATCAGTTATGCAGCCAGAAAAAGTTGCTTTGGCTACTTCTAGCAATTGTCCTGTTGCGCTGGTTGACAAGAAGCGCAAAGGAATGTTTAAGAAGAAATCCAAAGGTACAACTTCTGGTAGAAAGTCAAAAAGGACACCGGGCGTGCCTGCTGAAAGGGACAAGTGTTTCAGGTGTGGCAAGGCTGGTCACTGGAAGAAAGATTGTCAAATCAGGAAGACTGGACAAGGTGCGTCATGTGCATTTATAACGGAAACATGTTTAGCATCGGTTTCTACCCATTCTTGGGTAGTGGATACTGGAGCTACTGACCATGTTTGTTATACTGTGCAGGGGTTCAGGCCGACAAGGCAGCTGAAGCATGACGAGATTACCATCTCAATATGCAGCGGAGAGCGAGTCTCAGCAGTAGCCATTGGAGATTTTACTTTATGCTTTGAAAACAATGTTTCAATTTTGAGAGATGTTTTATATGTGACGGTTTTTCGGCAGAACTTGATTTCAGTTTCCAAGTTATTTTGTGATGGATATTCAGTTATTTTTGATAGTGGAGTTTCTATCATTGGTAATAACGGTGTTATCGGTCATGGCAAACTGATTGACTCTCTCTATATCATTGATTGTATGCATAAATCTTCCGTGAATGTTGCAAACTCATCCAATAATAATAATCATTTAAAGAGAAAGTTTTCTTCCAATGAGGATCAAACATATCTCTGGCACTTGAGACTAGGTCACATCAATCTAAAGAGGATTAAAAGATTAGCATGCGATGGGCTCTTGGATTCTTTCCAAGTGGTACCGCATCAAATCTGTGAGTCCTGTATAGAAGGAAAGATGACGACCATGCCTTTAAGGTAAGTCAGTCTCGAGCAGAGAATGTGTTGGAATTGATCCACTCTGACTTATGTGGACCAATGTCCACGCAAGCTCGTGGAGGTTATGAGTACTTCGCCACATTCATTGACGATTACTCAAGATTCGGATATGTCTATTTGCTTCGCCATTAGTCTGAATGCTTTGAGAAATTCAAAGAGGTTAGGACTGAGGTAGAAAAGAAGCTAGGTAAGACTATCAAGACACTACGATCAGATCGTGGTGGTGAATACCTCAGTAACGAGTTCTTGCAGTACTTGTCAGATAACGGGATTACATCCCAGTGGACTGCACCAGGAACCCCTCAACAAAATGGTGTAGCAGAAAGAAGAAATAGAACACTCTTGGAAATGGTCAGGTCGATGATGAGTTATGCAAGCTTGCCGATTTTGTTTTGGGGATATGCCTTGGAAACAACGGCCTATTTGCTTAACCCGGTTCCTTCTAGATCAGTTCCTAAAACACCTCTGGAACTCTGGTATGGGCGAAAGCCAAGTTTGAACAGAGTGAGGGTTTGGGATTGTCCAGCATATGTGCTAACAAAGGAACCTGATAAGTTAGAAAGTAGGTGTAAGTTAATGCTGTTTGTAGGATATCCCAGGCAAACGAAAGGTGGTTATTTCTATTGTCCTGAGAATCAGAAAGTCGTTGTCAGTACCAACGCGAGATTCTTGGAGGACGAATATGTAAGAAACCACAGATCCAAGAGTGAAATTGTCCTCCACGAGCTTGAGGACAAAGAAGCAATTCCATCAGGAAAGCCCAGTGTAATGGTAAATACACCTACAATAGGTGAGGCTATACCAACACTGCCACTAACGCAAGGTATGGGACCAACGCGTACTGTGCCAACTACTGACACGGTTCAGATGCCTCGTCGCAGTGGGAGGGTTATCCACCAACCCGAAAGGTACATGTTTGTGGGAGAGTCTTCTGACTTGATCCCAGAAAACGGACTAGATGATAGCGATCCCTGGACATATGACGAGGCGGTATCTGATAAAGATGCAGACAAATGGCTGATCTCCATGGATTCCGAAATAGAATCATGGAGGAGTGCAAAGCAGAAGTGCATTGCGGACTCCACCATGGAAGTAGAATATGTGGCAGCTTCTGAAGCTTCGAAAGAAGAAGTATGGTTCTGAAACTTCCTTCTGGAGTTGGACGTGATTCCTAAGCTGCCCAAGACAATCACGATATACTGTGATAATTCGGGAGCTGTGGCTAATTCAAAGGAACCACGAACTCACAGAGCAACAAACACATTGAAAGGAAGTACCATATTATACGAGAAATTGTAGCAAGGGGTGATGTGCTAGTAGAGAATATTGATACAAGAAATAATCTATCGGATCCATTCACAAAGGCTCTGCCTCAGAAGGTCTACGAGATGCATGTACGTAACCTTGGGCTGAGGGCAAAGCTATCCACGTAGAATGATTGATGTAATAGTTAGATTAGTTTAGATGCGTTATACTCTGGAAAGCACCTGTATAATGCTTTGAGTATAAGTGGGAGATTGATGGATTTATATACTGAAAGCATTATGATTGGTATATTATGTACAAGGTCGATTGGTTAATATACTGGGAATCATAAATGTTGTATGTTCATCTCCTGTCTGAATTAACAAACATGTGTCGCAAACGCAATTATCCTCTTATCTCGTCGATAGGGAGATCATACGGTGTGTAGAAGATCACGGAAGATCGTATGGATCGTTTGACCTAGTGAGATATAAATGGTTATCACAGCTGAGACAGTTCCAGGATAAACTATCGGTGTAGGCTGCATCATACGCAGTAATAAACATCTTATCTTGGATGGCTTGGTATGCTGGTGATACGTGCGTAAAATGACCCATATTTTGATGTGTGCACATGCTTGTTTGTGGCTATTTTACTCCCGTATCATGTGCTTTTGTTGTATTTTGGTTGTGTTTTCGTGTTTTGTGTGTTTGAAATGTGTAGGATAGGTTTTGGGCATAAACAAGCACTTTTGGTGGAGTTTTGGAGGAAAATCGCACGTGTTTGGAGTTTTGAGGCGTCGACCGGCCAAGCGAAGTAGGACTGGCCGAGCAGGGCAGACAGAGGGCTCGACCGGCCGAGCCAGGCCCCAGACAGAGGGCTCGACCGGCCGAGCCAGGATGGACCGGCCGAGCCAGGCCACAGAGAGGTGGCTCGGTCGAGCCACTTCGACCGGGCGAGCTAGTGCGGGTTTCTCCAGATTTTTGGCAATTTCCAGCTTCGACTTGGCGAGCCATACTTCAACCGGGCGATCCGAGGCCCTGTTTGCTTGTCTATAAAAGGGGAGAAGTCAGTTATTTGAGGAGCTTTTTGTCATTTTTCATAAAATCTAGTTAGGATTTCTCCTAGATTCCAATTTCTATTACGATTCATCCAAATTCTAGAATATCTAAGAGCTTAATTCACCAATCCTTGGAAGAGAAGTGAAGAATCAAGGTGGTAGATCAAGGCATACAAATCCAATTGGGGAAGATTCCAATCTCTACTTTTCAAATTGTAATGGATGTAATTGAATTCAACTTTGTATTTGTACAATTGAAAGGTATGATGTTCTAATTCATTTTGGATGTTGATTTGAGTAAGGATGCATGATCATTTGGTTTGAGAATTGTTTGTTTACTTTCCTTTGAGAGCTTGAATTGCACTAGAACTTGTTCCTTACCTCCTAGGTGTAGGTAAGAGCCAGCTTAGGAGGTAGTTGATGTGAACGCTGCAACCAATACGCGGGCGGAATCGTCGTGAATAGTGTAGATTCATACGATTTTTGTTCCAATCCATGTGCGGTGCTAGGTCGTAGGGCAATAATTGACGAACTATTTGGAGTGGTCTAGGGCTTAATAACGTGATGGTTTGCAAGTCTTAGATCATTAATCGTTAGCTCGCCGTGACAAGGGGTTAACGAGTGTAGGGTCGATTGCTCAATCTCCTAGGAATTAAAATGTGTTTACATCAATGATTAACCTCATTTGATTGCATCTACACTCATCTCAACATCCTATCTTCCTAATTTGAGAATTTGATTGTCTTGGTTTACCGATTGGGGAAAGGAATAATCAATTGATGATTGTTGGTTTAATTCAATGTTTGTCATATATTGTTAGCATAGATTTAAATTGAATGCTTAGATTGATAGAAACTACTCAACGATTGTATCATGCCTAGCTATAGGACTTTGCTATAGTATCTCGGTATTCTAGCGGGCGAAGCGGGGAAGGACCTGGATTTGACAAATATTATTCTTGTGTAGTTAGAAGTTTAATTTGATTGAACTTTTAGCCGCATCAGCTGGTATTATAAGAATCTAGATCTCTATGGACCTAAGTCGAGATCGATTCTTTTATCTGGCATTAAAAGAATCTAGATCTCTATGGCTTGACGAGATCCTAAGCCTAAATGAAGGTACAGAAGTATATGCAGATTGTGTATTACTTTGAGTTGCAGTGAAAGGCTCTAGTTGAGCTTGTATATCTGTATATTGGGTAATAGCAGTTTGTGTATGACTGTCTGGTATTGGAACTAGGTAACCACATCCAGTATAGGATGGTGACATTCCCTGAACAGCTCAAAAGGTTCGTTATGCTAAGTCCTGCAGGTTGATTAAGTTCAAGCATAAGTGAAAATGTTTGAGTGGATTGATTCAGGAATATAAGATGTTAATTAATTAAATAGCTTGTCAGAGCATAAATTAATTAACGAATGTCTGTAACCTTAAATGTGGGGATATATCGAGCCCATGCAACCCGTACCTCAAAACGTGGTAGCAAATAGGTAGGACAGTATTGATTCTCTTGTGGAATGAATCAATATTAATTAATTAATTATATTCTGGGTTGAATATGGGAATTAATTAATTGATAGGCCTTATTTGCTATTTGCATTCTGGTCCCTGGTCTGGCCCATGAAACTCAAGCCCAATAGAAGTCCAGTATTTTCCTATAAATAGGCCTCAGTTCCTCAGATCTCAACACACCACAAGATCATAAGTTGCACACAGCAAACCAGGTTTTGGGAGCTGTGGTGATCGACTAAGATCTGAGAACGAGGAGGAAATTCTGCTTCTCAACTGGGCAAGGGATCTGATAGAGAATCTTCACCAGATTTTCAGATCGAGTTGGGATACAGATTAGAAGATCAAATCAGGAGGATTCTTCTTCTTCTCTCTCTCCTTGTTTTCGAAAATTACTACTTTATTTTCTCAAGATTTATTTCCTCAATTTGTTAGGAATTGAATCTTTGTGCGTGGGAAAGATCAAAGGGCATCTCCGCGCACTCGTTCTTCAGAGTTCATCAATCCACGTATTCCGCATAAACCTTCTTATGCATAATAATATAGGAGCATGCTGGATTGTTCATAGGCATAGCAATTTATTTTTGATATTCCAATTAACGATCCTTGGCAAACGGACTTCGTGATTCAATTCACGAATCCCTTCATATTGTGCCCAAACTAAATCAGACTACTGAAAAGGGACGGATGGAGTAATATACAAGAATGATTTGACAGATGTTCAGGGAATCAAGTTTGAATACAAAGATTTGAAAACTACAAAGTGGAACACCTTCTCTGATCATTGTCCCATTTATGTCTGTAGCAATGCTAAAACTACCTGGAGTAGTAAAATAAAAAGGTGGTTTAAGTTTGAGGCAATGTGGCTACGGGATGACTTGTGCAAGATGGTTGTGACTGATACATGGAACCATACCATGGAAAACCACACCCCACAGTCAATTTGCACCAAATTTGCAAATGTAGGCAAGGCTCTTTGGAAATAGGAGCGTGATCACTTCGAGCATATTGGAAACCAAATGAAGAACAATTGACAAAAACTCCTGAAATTATAAGAAAGGGAACATTCAGAGGAGAATGAATGGAGAATAAAAATGATAAAAGGGGAACTTGCTGAATTGGAAAGAAGGGAGGAAATTATGTGGGAACAACGATCACGTGCAACATGTCTGAAAGAGGGTGACAAAAATAAATTTTTTTTCGACTGCACGACATCAGGAAGAAGAAGACGAAATTGTGTCTCTAGAATTATGAACAATCAGAGGAGGTGGATAGAGGATCCAAACTTTATTGCTGCCACTTCAGCGAGTTCTTCCAGGAGCAGTTCGAAGGAGATGCAAATGGCAAAATGAACACTACCGTTGACTCTATTAGTTGTAGAGTGAATAATGAGACAAATGAGAGACTTATGATGGTTTATTTGGAGAAAGATATTGTGGAAGCTCTCAAGCATATGCACCCACTTAAAGCACCTGGTCTGGATGGTATCCTTACTCTCTTCCTCACTATGTTTTGGACAATCATCAAAACCGACCTTGTTCCTACAATTCTTGGAATCCTCAACCAAGGTCACTCTCCAAAGTCCCTTAACCATACCCACATCATCCTCATCCCAAAAAACGAATTCACCGTCCACCCCAAAAGACTTCCAGCCTATCAACTTAAGCAATGTCATTATAAAAGTTGTTACCAAATGCATTGAAAATAGACTGAAACCTATCCTCCGCAATCTTATACACCAAGCTCAATCTGTTTTTGTCCCAGGTCGGCTTATTATAGATAATGCCATGAAGGTAAGCATGGTTAAAAAAAAAATACTAGCTTTGCACTCAAGCTAGATTTATCCAAAGCCTATGACCGTGTAGAGTGGTTATTCCTCGAAAGAGTTATGTTGATAATAGTTTTGTGCAAGCCCTTTGTTGAGCGTATTATGAGATGTGTTTCTATGTTCTCCTTCTCTATCCTCATTAATGGGGAACCTTCAAGATCTTTCATGCCGACAAAAGGAATAAAACAAGGGAATCCACTATCCCCACACCTTTTTCTGATGCGTGCTGAGGCACTTTCAGTTATTATTCAACAGATAGAGACAAGGGGAAATTTAATTGGGATGAAAATATGTACAAGGTCTCCAGTTGTTTCACATCTATTTCTTGTAGATGACTGCATTATTTGTGGCAGAGCAATAGAACGAGAGGCTCGTACTATTAAAGCTATCCTTGAAGAGTACACGAAAAGGTTATGGACAACTAGTGAATTTGAAAAATCATCTGTGGCTTTTAGTCATTATCTACCCTACGAGAAAGCGACTCAATTGGTTGATATCTGGGGCACAAGAGTGGTTAACAAGCATGAGGTTTATCTTGGTCAGCCAGTGGCAGTTGGGAGAAAGAAAATACAGGCATTTGATTTTGTTGTTGACAGAGTTAATAAAAATCTCAAAACATGGAAAGTGAAGTCACTTTCACAGGCTGGAAAAATTATTTTGATTAATGCAGTGGAATAATATATAATATAATACTAGTAAAATTAACTAATACTCCCTCCATCATAGCTTAATTGTTCCACTTTCCTTTTTCATCTGTCCCAGCTCAATTGTCTCATTACTAAAAAAGGTAACTTTTTCACATTCAACAATAAAATATTAATTCTACTCAACTTATTCTACACTCACACTCCTTGGTTATTGTGTCCGATCAACCCGGGACAATTAAGACGGGACAGAGGGAGTAGCTAACAAGGAATTAAATCCACCTTACCTTAGGTCTGGTGAGTCTGCATCAATTACAAGAACGTTAATTTTTTGTTGTTGCCTTTTTCTGCTGCCTACACCACATTACATTGCAACCATTCAATAACTACTACTGCATCAAACTGTATGATCCACATATTTAAGGTTCCGGACATTCATTAATTAATTTGCCTTTTGGCAATTAGCCATAACTAATTAATATTTTTTTAAAAATAGGTATACATTAATTTTAAACACATACCCAATTCAAACCCTCTCATACATCTAGATGTCCCCAGGGAAGCTCGAACATGTAACCACTCAGCTACAGGCCAGGTTCTTTAATCACTACACCCCGAGTGACCACTCACTCCTTTTCCCTTATGCCTGAATTAATAATTCAACCTGCAGGGTTTAGCATAATGAAACTTGTGAGCTCGTCAGAGAATGTCCCCATCCTAAAATGGATATGATTACCTATATCTCCAGCCTAAGCATGCCACACCCAAACCACCACACCCAAGACGCAGACATTAGAGTACATGTAAGACTCGCCGTCGTAGCAAGTCAAAGTGTGGTAAACTTGTGTATGCCCCTTAGCCTTCCATTAGGTTTAAGATCATTGCAAGTTTGTTGGGATCTGGCTCATTCATATGTCAATGAGAATGACGCATCTTACTGTTGATCCCATCAATACATAAAGATGAACAGGCACATAAATTAGCTAGGATAAGCTCACTTATATACTAATGTGTCACAACCTAAACGAACAGCCTATCTAGGAACAATCTCAGCCATGATACTTATTTATATCTTGCTAGGTCAAACAATTTATATGATCCTCTGTGATCTCCTGCATACCATATGATCATCCCTATAGGCGAGATAATAGGATATTATTTTGTTCGTATCGTATGTTTGTTATATCAGATTGCGACTCTGTTGAAGTAACACATTTATGAAAACCAGTGTATCAAATGTTACGAATGCACTTAATCGTAAATGCTTTTAGTATACAATCCCAACAGTGACTTAGAAGATCTTTTAGCAAGAGACTTGGAAAGACTTGATAATGCAAGATTGCTCCCACTGCTTCCCTCATCCCTCTTTTCTTTGGCATCACTCTTCTGACTCGTAAGCAAATCAGAGCGACTCATAGAAAAAACTGAAGAAACTTCTGGTGGTATAAGATCCTTAAGCAGACTGTGAACAATATACTCACTCTTATTTTTCTCAACAGAAATTCTGAAGTCATCAAATTACTTCGGTAGTGTGTTAAGTATCAAATCTATTTTTGAAGGGATTGCTGACAAATTGAATTGCCTATCCATAACCCAGTTTGAAATTGGATATCAAAATAAATTTCTATGTCTATGAACAATCCTAGCATGATCCTATTGAAATGAAGAAAATGGTTTATGCGGAATACCTGAATTATAGAAACTGTTGAACTAGGTGCGCAGGGATTTGATCCTCAATCCTCTTTCTTGCGTAACAAGATTTAATCCTATAAGAAGAAGGAATTAAATCTATTGAAATAATAATAATCATTTCAAAACTTAGAGTGAGAAAGAAGAAATTAATCCTCCAGATCTGATTAGTATCCAAGCTCTGATCCAAAAATCTGGTGAAGATTCCCTCCGGATTTTGTGCCTATTGAGAAATAGAGTTTCCTCCTTTTTTCTCAGATCAAGATCGCCTATCACAACTCCCAATTATTGGTCTGCTGCTTTGCAAACTTATGATATTGTGTTGTGTTGTGATCTGAGAGTCTGAGGGGTATTTATAAGAGAAAACTGATCTTAGATGGGCTTGAGCTTTCATGGGCTAGACCAGAGACCAGAATGCAAATAGCAAATAAGGCCCATCCATTAATTAATTCCCATATTCAACCTAGAATATAATTAATTAATTAATATTGATTTATGTCACCAGAGAATCAATACTTGTCCTACCTATTTGCTACCACGTTATGAGGAACAAGTTGGATTGGCTCGGAAAATTCCTAAGGTTAATAGACATTCATTAATTAATTTGAGCTCTGACAAGCTTCCAAAATTAATTAACATATTTTATTCTTGAATCAATCCACTCAACCATTTTTACTTATGCTTGAATTTAATCAACCTGCAAGACTTAGCATAACGAACCTTTTAAGCTGTTCAGGGAATGTCACCATCCTATACTGGATATGTTTACCAAGTTCCGGTAACAGACAATCTATCCTAGGACTGTGTCAGCTATGATACCATTTATATCTCGCTAGGTTAATGTTGGTCCTCGATCAGAGTGTTTGTATATGTAGCGGAAGTTTTAATAATATCATGCAGTTATCTTGTGTTAGTCCCTGATCAAAGTATCAATATTTGCAGTGGAAGTTTTTAATAATATCTTGCACTTATCTTGCTAAGGTCACGACTTAGCAAGCATTTTTCAAATATGTTTAAGCTCGAGTATTTGTTAGGTTTGTTGAAGATTATACCTCAACACTTGATGTGTTGGGTGTTGGTCCCAGATTAGAGTAGGTATAATGTGTAGCGGAAGTATAAGAACAGTTATTTGCACTCTTAAATGCAGACAGTTCAGTATAAACTTACAACTTAGTTTTAACTAACAATTTTAAAACAACAGTTTCTGTTAGCCAACAGTTAGGTAACCAGTTTACAGTTATATTCAATCAACAGTTATACACTTCAACACTTTCAGATAAGTGTTGAAGGTTTCAAAATAATTGAAAGCTGTGCGGAAAGTAAATAAAAACTGTAAATGACGCAGGATATTTATAGTGGTTAGGAGCCTTAAGTCCTACGTCCACTCTTCGGAAAATAATCTGGAAATTCACTAAGTAATGAAGATACAATCCTCACGATCTATAGCCAAATGCTGTAGAGACCACCGTCCACATCAAACTAGATCACTTGCCCAGGTAGTTGTTCTTCACACCTTCTTTAGTTCCTCGAAGCCAGGTGGCACCCTGAAGTCTTCTCAAAACTGGCAGTCGTCGCAAATTGATTGAGGACAAACCTCCCTTCTCCTTCTCCGGTAGGTGGATGGTTGAGTTCTTCCCAGAACGTACAGAGGTTGGCAAAAGCCTGTGATAACCTGGCCTCCCTAGAGTGTCAGGCTGCTGTGTTCTTACTTGAAAAGTAGGAACACCCAGAAAATAGACTAAGTCAACAAACTTAATCCTCATGTACACCAAGGTCACACGGTGAATCTCTGAAGATTCGTTAAGTAGTAAAGCCTCATACACAATAAATGAACCACAAAGTTAATGCTTTCTCACTCGAGAGCTTGAAAAGTGTTTGAGCTTTAAAATTGGCAGAGTAACGGAAAGTTTTGAATGTGCTCAAACGGATATGTTTGTCTCTAATCCTCCTGCTATTTATAGGCGAGACTTTGAAAAGTAGCCGGTAGAAACAAAGACGCTGTTGTCCAATCAGCAGCCATACTTTTTGTTGCCGCAGACCTGCTCCACTGCTTTTTCTGAACACAACCATGTTTTTTTTGAAGCAGTTTTGCACTTGTTGTGTCAGACTCAAACAACGTTAGATCCCAATCGTAACTGTCTGATTCCATGTTCCTTATCATTGAGATTCCAAGGCTCTTTATGACTGTCTTAGCTCCTTATTTTTCACGTGCTCTCAACTGTGTGAATTCGCTTGTTTTGTAACTGTGAGATACCCTTGATAGTTTTTCCATAACATGTTCACGAAAACTGTGTCCACAGATTTCAACGCTGTTTTGTCCTTGGCCAAACTGCATGCTTAGTAAATTTGCTCATTACTCTAAACAGCTCTCACAGTTTTCTGTGGTCCTTCTTGAACTGTCTTCAAAGTTTTTCTTACATAGGACTCCTCGAACTGTCTTCACAGTTTTCTTCGCTTAGAGTTTCACGAACTGTCTTCACAGTTCTCTTGCTGAATGCTTCTTGTCTAGCTATTACAACTCAATAGTCCTATACAAGGATTACAAAGTAATAACTCTAGACCTAGGTATTCAGTTTTGACACATCAAAACATCAAGATTAAAGGTGGGATTTACATATCAATACCTAACAATTTTCGCCTTTTTGATGTTGTCAAAACCATACCTTCTAAGTCAAAAAGAAGATGTAGTTGCTCAGAGTTTACAAAATTTTGGAAATTTAACACTACTCAGCGCTTCTTCTATACTCGACCTAATGTAACTGATCTTCCCCCTGAATGGGAGATATTTCTTGATTAACATTAATCAGTTTAGAGCGATAAAGGTGCTGATCACACTAGACTATGTGAATTCAGCTAAGTATGAAGGTAAGAGACAATGAGCAGTTGTCTTCAAACCAACAGTTTTGGACCTTTCAATATATGTGATTGTTACGAGTACATGAAATGTAAAAACTGTGGTAACAAAAAAAAAATACAAGACAGTTCAAAAGTTACTCAGTTACGCCTGAGATTTGTCCTTGTCTTGGTTTGAAGAGTCTACATCTTTTGGCTTTGAAGTGGCAGCAAAGGTCGAGGGTCCAACTTGCATGGCAAGGCTCTTAGCTATTTCCATCATAAATTTCATATCCTGGTCTCTGGCTTGCTGCATTTGCTCCATTCGCAATATGATCTACTCATTTTGCCTCTCCATCAACTGCAACTGCAGCTTCACTTGTTTATTTCTCCTTTCTTCCCCCTTTTTGACAAAATAAAAAATTGTCATGATCTGTTGATTCATCTCCTGTCTCGTAACATCAGGGGTTAGATGAGGTGCAACCACAAAAATGGGGTTGGGAGAAAACGGTCTTTCAGATACGACGAGTGCTCCAGGTTCTCCGCCGGTTTGGCTCTGAGATGTAGCAGTAAATAGCTCTAGTTGAAGATGAGCTCTGGTGGTTGCTTCCTCTTCCTCTTTTTGCTTTGCTGCTGCTGCTGCCTCATTTCTTGCCTTTTCTGCAGAGGTCTCTTCTTCTTCTTCTTCTTCTTCTTCTTCTTCTTTCCTTTTCAGTTCAGTTACTGTTTCTTCTTCTTGCTGTCTTTTCAGCTCAGCAGTTGTCTTTTCTTCTTGTCTCCTTTGTTCTGCCTCAAGTCTTCTTTGCTCAGCTTCGCGGTCTAATCTTTGAATTTCTTCTTCTTCTTCGCAAATTCTTTGAGCTATCGTGACAGAATATTCTTCAGCAGATTAGATTCGGAATAACTGCTGAAATTGTTGTTTGAGAAGCAATTTCACTTGTCGTTTACGAATGAGCTCCACAGCTTTCTCGGCAGTTTCTGCAAGAGATATAGCACAAGAGAGAAGGATTGCTTGAGCTAGGGCCTCTTATCGACTTTCCTTAACTGTTCTTCTTCTTCTTTTCTCAATCTCTCAAGCTCCTTTGCTCTTTCATCTTCAAGCTCTAAAAGATCTTGTTGGATCTCATCTGTCTTAGTATTGAGCTAAATTTGAAGATCTTGTATCCTCACAAGAGTAGCACGATTCTCATCAATCCTATGGAGAATAAACTCGAGATATGTTTTGTCAACTGCTTGTGCTGCAGTTTCTGAAAGACGTAATTTCTTAGTAATGGTTTCTTGCAATGACTGTTGCTTGACAGTTCATTTAACTGGCGCAACAACAATTTTCTAGAATGACTCTTTTTTCACGACAACAGTTTTCTGAGGAGGTAGATCTTGAGTAGCAACAACTGTCATCCACAGATCCTGGTTGATATTTCCTGGGTTGGCAGTTCTGAAACTGTTCCCCCTGTCTCCAAGGCCGTCTGGGTAATCTGCATGTCTGTTTCAGGCGTGGGCTGGTGAGCCTTGTTAGTTGAACTTCCAGAAGATGTTGAACGAGTGAAAGATTGCCGTGGAGAAGAGTCCTTTGCTGAATGAGTTGGGCTTTGAAGATCCACAATTGGCACTGTCCCGTCCTCTAGATTTCCTTTAAGAGTTTCAGTCTGCTTGCCCTTCTTACTCCTTTTCCTTCCTTCCTCCAAGATACTTGTAAGTACCAACCACCCTCTCTTTCTCTTATTCGTCTTTGTCAAAGCAGCTTCTTCCTGTATTTGTTTCCCTTTAGTAGGCTATGAGCTGGACTCATCAACAACATCAACTTCCGGATCAACACCATCCTCCTGTTGATTTCCATCGCTATCTTTATTATCATCACCTCCATTATTATAATCTCTATCATCATCTCCTTCTTCTGCTTTACAGTAAATCTTATATTTTTGAGGTAGGAAATCAGTTGAGACCAGGTATTCCCCTTCTTCCCAAAGACCTATCAGTTGCTCTATTAGGTAACTGATTTTTAGCCCAAAACCAACACCGGACTTAAATTTGTTGGTCTTCTGGATGGTCTCATTCTTTCTGGCATTCTCAAGAATACGACCAAAAATATACTCAGCCCAGTTCCCACCTGGGCCATTATCCAACACCGTCATAACAGCGTATTTGGGTTGACTTAGTTCCGAGAAGGATCCTGCACCGCAGTAGATCATTCTATGTGCTATCTTAGTTAGAGTCTTGTAAAACGGCTTCAACTCGGAAACCTTTGTCGCTGGCTTGAATTTGTCTTTGTGCTCTGGCTTCTTCCAGGTATTCCAATTCCCCTGCCTTGCCCCATCATCATTCTTTAGGTAACCGGCGATGTGTTCACCAGTGTTGGGTAGATGGAAAAGATTTGCTATAGTATCGGCATTGATAAGCATCAGAACCTTGTTGACCTTGGTTCTGAAGAATTTTCCTTCCTTGTTAACAATTGCATTCTAGTAAAATTCAGCGACGTGGTGAGGCTTGAACTTGTAAGGGTGTAATCCCAGAAACTGTATTAGCTACTCTTTGTGCAGCTTGTTATAAAACTCCTCGTCAGAACATAGATAATCGATTTCCTTTAGATTTAGGATGTTCTCCTTAAAGAGTTGACTTACTCGGATATCCTTGTTGGAGAGGACGACGACGTCGACTTCATCTTTTGATTGGTGCTTTAATTCCTTATGAGGGATTTCCTTGGTTGTAGCACTCTTCTATGAATTTCCTGATGCGCTTGGACCTTTGCCTGATGAATTTTTCCTTTCGCCCATGATATCACAAATAATGTGGGTGGTATAGAAATTCATGATTGAGGGCACTCCGTATTTGAGATAAGAAAGTTGCAGAATTCAAATGAGGATGATGAGTGATCGCAAAGGGTTTAATCGAGGTTTTGACCCTGTAATATCCACGGCTGAGATGATCTTCCACTTTTTGTGATCTTCGGATGGGATGAAGGCTGACGTAGGGATGTCTGTTCCCATTCTGTTGTGGCGTGCGAGTAGCACTTGAGCGTGACGACGTGTCTCCGCCTAATACGCTATGACACTGCTCTTCATTAATTATTTCTTCCAGTCGACTGCTTCTAAAAAAAAAATCAAATCCCGCTATTGAGAATAGGGACAATTTTATTTCTAAACCTGTCTTGGAAAACTATTGGGACGGTTTCCAACTGTTAAAAAGAAAAACTGGTGATTCCTCAAAACTGCTAAGACAGTTTTGGTATAGCATATTTCTGCACACCCTTATGCAGGATTTTGAGGGGCCGTACTGCTGAATTTTGACCTTTCACTGATCTCTATACTCTTCCGTCTTTAGTCTGCTCATCCACGTGTCCATGAGCGATTGATTCATGCAATTGTCAAGCATTCAATATTGACGTCTCAAATCTTGAACCTATTTGTGGAGCGTCGTGTTGACATTTATGAATCATCGCATGTGTTGGATCATGGCAGAAATGTCATCTATAAATTCCTTCTTCTTGCGAACAAGGAAATGCACATAACTCATCTTTTCTTAACATCCCAGAAATAGCTTCTCTCTTACGAAAATGGCTATCCCTGCTGATATTGAGATAATGCGAGGTAAGATCCTGAACCCGACAGAGTTGGTGGTGCAGCACTGGGAGAATCCTTTTCTTTATAATTCTATGATGAGGGATCTGAAATCAAATAACCTTGAGTCCTTTGTAACCCGAAAGCCTTCTTCCTTTTATGAAGATATGCTGAAGGTTATCGCCAATGAGAGCTATGTGGCGGAAGGCCACGAGATTCACTCCAACCTTCATGGTCATGAGATCTGCTGGTCTCCAGAGTCCTTCTCCCTTAGTTTTGGACTACCACATGGTGGAATGCCCGTGATAGTTTATCTGAAGGACGAGACAGCGGCAGAGTGGTATGCTTGGCAGAACTGGAGGGATACCACCACTATCTTCCATCCAACAGCCTCTTCGAGGTACTTGATGCCTCGATATTGCATGATTTATGATATCATCAATCAAATGGTCATTGGGAACTCTCTACGGGTTATGGACTTCTCCACGCCAGTGTGGAAGACGATGATGGCCTTTGTCGATGAAGCAGATGTTGACTGGGCTTCCTTCATCTTCGATCAGTGAGATACGCATTCGAGAATCTACCAGCTATCCTTGTTCCTTATGGGATGCAACTGAGCTCTCTTCTTGAGCAACAAATTCTGGAGTTCACTCGAGGTGGCTGGTCCAACATCGAAGATTCTGACTTCTATCCGCCATAGCATTTTCCCATCAGCTGATCTCCTCTGGCCTCTGATCAAGCATTTTCTCTGTAATGTCTTTTTGTTTATGTAGGTTGGGGGTGATCTGTCCCCCTTTTTGAGATTTCTAATGATTATGACGTACAACATATTAGTGAATGAAGTCTCCTTCTGTTTTCCAATCATTTGAAATCATAGTTTCTATCGTAAGAAGAGCTGTCTAAATTTTATACGTCACTCAGTTTTTGGACAGCACAATTTGCTCTTTATCCTTAGAATATCATGAACATTTTTGAACCTTTCCTTAGGATTTAATGCTAAGCCTGGGAACCGTACTCCTACGGTTTGACCGTTCACAGACTCTGATCCCTTAGCCATCAGGCCTATTGGCCACACATCCGTTCATGGATGGCTAGTTGTAGTGGTTGGGCATTGAATGGTGACTTATCGGCTTCAGACTCTGAGTCATGAGGAGTCGTGTCTCATTAAGATGGCTTAGTATCCTTCTCGAATATCGCATAAGATCGTCCATAAATACCCTTCGTCGGCAAGCATTAATATATCACCCATCCAATAGCCTTATTCTGAGAAAAGATTAGAGATCTTTTCAAGTTAGATATGGCTTCTCCTTCTCCTTCAGATGTCGTGGCAGAGATGGCAAAGATCTCCATCCAAAGAAACAAGATTCTGGATAGGATAGGACTTCAAGCGCATCATTAGAGAACTCCATGCATTTATCAGGGGTTGATAGGTAACCTGAGGGCTAATGGGCTGGCACGATTTGTAACCATCAAGCCCCATTGCTTTCATGAAGATTTACTTACGATGTTTGCTTACTACTCCACAGTCTCCGAAGATGAGATTTTCTGCAATCTCAATGGAAGGGAGTTCTACTGGTTTGCTGACTATTTTGCAGCAGAGTTTGGGCTACTTTGTCATGGTAGAAGAACGCCTATCATGCAATATCAAAGCGAGGAGATGACACCTGAGTGGTCAGTTTGGCGGGATTGGAGAGCAGGGAACATAAGCTTTCATCAGACTGTGCCATATGGATTCCTCAGGCCGATCTACAAGGTGTCCTTTGACGTTATTAACCAGATGGTGGTCTGTAATCCCATCCTGGAAACTAAATTTACGCCACCTGTCTGGAAGGCGATGATGGCGTCTGAGGAGCAAGGTGAGGTCGACTGGGCAGGGTTCATCTTTGATCCTCTTCAAAATCTATCGGAAGTTAGTCTCCCTTATGGCATGCAACTGAGCTGGCTCCTTCAGAGGAGGATCCCTTATCTCAAAGATGGTCCATCAAATTTGGTTGGATCTGATTACTACCCCTCTCATCGAATCAACAGGCACTCATCCCCTGATTGCTAAACAATCTTTTCTGAATTTGTAAAAATTTCCTTTGTAGCTTTTGACTAGATGTAAGAGTGACTTGTCACTTCATTTTCATCTTAATGAATGAAATCTTTTGCTTTATTTTCAGCGTTGAGTAAACTGTCTCAAAAATAATGTAATTGACTTAACTAATAAGCCATACTGTTATGCATCAGATCAGTTTCATCTCTTTCTTTTGCAATTTCATCAAACTCTAGAAGACCTAGTTTGATGCATAGCTCCTTGAATCGAGCCTCAGGTAGTGGTTTTGGTGAAGATATCCGCTAACTGGTCTTCCGTCGTAGTGTATTCGACCGAGACATCTTCTTTCTCGACATGATCTCGAATGAAATGATGATGAATATCAATATGCTTCGTCGTGGAGTGTAAAATTGGATTCTTTGAAATACAAACTGCGCTATTATTGTCGCAGTAAATGGGAACACATCCAGTTTCTATTCCATAATCCTTAAGTTGCTACTTTATCCAAAGTACTTGAGCACAACAACTGGCTGCTGCTACATATTCAGCCTCAGTGGTTGACGTGGCCACCGAATGTTGCTTCTTGTTGAACCAGCTAATCAGTTTATGACCTAAAAACTGACAGGTTCCACTTGTGCTCTTTCTATAAATTCTACAGCCTCCAAAATTTGAATCAGAAAATCCATTCAACATGATTCCATCAGTTTTGGGATACCAGATACCTAAAGACTCTGTCTTTTTAAGATATCTCACAATCCTCTTAGCTGCTTCCATGTGAGACTTCTTGGGATTCGCTTGGAATCTTGCACACACTCCCACAGCATAAGATATATCGGGGCTACTGGCAGTTTGATACAGTAGTGACCCAATAATCCCTCTATAAGCAGTTGGATCGCTAGGATCTCATTCTTCATCAAGAGTGATCTGAGAACTGGTGCTCATAGGAATCCTTAGAGACTTCGTCTTCTCCGGACAAAATTTATTGATAAGATCCTGTGTATACTTCTTCTGACTGATGAAGATCCCTTCAGCCGACTGGTCAACTTGCAATCCAAGGAAGTATCTCATTTTGCCCATCATACTCATCTGAAATTTGTTCTGCGTCAATTGGACAAACTTCTCACATAACTTGTTGTTTTTTCTGCCGAAGATAATATCGTCTACGTAGATTCGAACAAGCAGAATGTCCTCTCCATCCTTTATCTTGAACAGGGTTCGGTCGAACGCACCCTTCTCAAATCCATTCTTGAGCAGAAACTGGGAGAGAGTTTCATACCATGCTCTAGGTGCTTGCTTCAAACCATACAAAGCTTTCCTTAGCTTGTAGACTTGGTTTCCTTGCTCGAAACCTGGGGGCTGTTCGACGTAGACCTCTTCCTTTAATTCACCATTAAGGAAGGCACTCTTCACATCCTTTTGAAGAACAGTGAAGTCATGGTAGGAAGCATATGCCAAAAATAGCCGAACGGCCTCCAGTCTGGCAACTGGAGCAAAGGTCTCATCGAAATCAATTCCTTCACAAAAAGCGTAACCTTTGGCAACCAATCTCACTTTATTCCTTATGATGGTGCCGGTCTCATCTCTTTTATTCTTTAAGACCCACTTAGTACCGATCACAGATTGATGTGTTGGTCTATCCACCAGATGCCACACATTGTTGCGACTGAATTCTGCCAATTCTTCTTGCATTGCATTGATCCAATCCGCTGATTGAAGAGCTTCTCTAATCTTCACTGGTTCGACTTGAGAAATGAAGCAAGACATCAAGGCGGTTCCTTGTCTTGTTCGAACTGGATTGCCAATGTCATCCAGGATGGCTTAAACATGATGATCTCTTAGCCAACTAGGCTTCTTCATAGGTACGGCTTCGGTGTGAGCAATTGGAGGCTCAGAAAATGCTGGAGGTTTCTGATGAGAAGGTTCACCTCTAGGTTCCGGAACTGCTTCACCTCCTTGTTCTGGAACTGCATTCTGAGCAGCAGGTTCCTGAACTGTAACTGGCTCTTCAGTTAGAGCTGCTTCCTCAGCGGCCTCAAGGTTGACCTCCTTGGTATCAGGTTGCTCTGCTTCCAAAACCGTTGCATTTGCTTCAGGGGGTTTTTCTTCACTTTGATCTTCGATGTTAATGAACTCTAAGGCCTCTGCAATGACATTAGCATCATTGGCCCTCTCGACTGCTTGGGGTTCAGCCAAGGCATTAGGAGTCTCAGAAACATCATTCATAGATCTAGTTAGAGGAACTGTTCGATTATGATCATGATCAATTCTGGGTTCCTCATTGACATCCTTGATCTCATGATTTTCCAGACCCAGTTCTTGAAGTGTCCTCCGCACTAAAGTAGCTTCATAAAAAACAACATGACATGTTATTTCCACAAGCTGGGTGGTCTTATTGAATACCCTTTATCCCTTATATGAAGGATGTTCATACCCAAGGAACACCCATTCATCAGCCTTACGGCTGAAGGTATTCAATTTAGACTTTCCATTATTGTGAATATAACATGGAGAACCGAAAGCACGAAGATGAGCTATAGAAGGCTTACGATCGTTATATATTTCGTAGGGAGTCTTATCAAGCCGTATGTTGAATGCAGTTTGATTCTGCGGGTAGCAGACTATCATCAAGGCTTCTCCCCAAAATATTTTTCCAAGGTCGGTCTCGATCATCATGGTCCTCACTGCTTCTTTGAGTGTTTTATTCCTCCGCTCAGCAAGGCCATTTTGTTGAGGAGTTCTTGGAGTAGACTTCTCATGCCCGATCCCAATTTCAGCGCAGCAGTCCATGAGGGGTCCATTGCAAAAATCTATTCCATTATCGGACCTTATCCTCTTAACTGTCACTCCTTTGTCTTTCTGAAGACGGGTAATCAGTTCTGGCAGCTGAATTTTGACTTCGTCTTTGGACTTGAGCAGCACCACCCATGTATATCTTGAGTAGTCATCAACATTTACTAATGTATACCTTCTTCCTCCAATTGTGGGTGGGGTTCCATGTGGAGCAGTTCCAAAATCCGGTCCGTGCTTGTGGTAACTGGCCTATTTTTGAATGAGGCTCTTGTCTGTTTCCCGAGCTGGCAAGCTTTACAGACAACTTCCTTTTGGAACTTTTTCTAGGGCAGTCCTTTAACTAAATTGTGCTTTGCCAGATGTCTGATCGAGTTGAAGTTCAGATGACTTAATCTTTGTGCCACAGCCAATTTACTCCATCGGAGGATCTGTGCGCTAGGAGACAGGTTCCCTCTTCTCCACTGGACCATTCTACTACGTAAAGACCTCCTTTTCGGATTCCTCTGATCTTGGTCTCGTTGGTCTGCTCGTCTATAAAGTGGCACTCTGATTTTTCAAAGTTGACTACGTAGCCACACTCGCTTAACTGATTGATGCTTAGAAGATTGTGCTTCAGGTTGGTGACTAAGGATATGTTCTGAACGATGATTCCATTGTGCTCCATGCATCCTTTTCCAACCACTCTACCCTGGGTTTTGTTCCCAAAAGTGACAGACGGTCCTCTGCACATCACAAGATTTTTGAGAAGATTCATCTCTCCTGTCATGTGTGCTCAGCAGCCGCTATCCAAGATCCATGATCTTGCTTTCTTCTGAGAACTTTATCCCTGCAAGACAGAAGATTTCATTTAGGTCCCCGTATCCTTTCGGGTCCTGCAAAGTCAGTTCTCTCGATCCAACCATTTGGTATCCAGACCAACTTCACTTTTATAGTTCGTGAAACTAAATCACTCTCTAGTGATTGATTAACCTTTCTTCTAAAGGAATGTATGCTATTTGAATGTATGTTAGGAAAGGTTGTGGTGTGTGAACTCTTTCTGAAACTGTTGTTCTGGAAAGAGTCTCGAGACACTGTTCTTGGGTGACTAGCCATCGCAGTCTTTTGAGAGTAAAATTGTCTAGACTCATGCCTCGAATAGGTGTTCCCCCTATTCGAATAACTGTTATAATAGAATTTTGGTCTATCATAACTTCTCGGATTTCTATCCGGTTGTCGAGCTGACTTCCTTGCAACAATTACATGTTTCTTAGTCATTCTTGTTGGTAAAACTGGATTCCTTGCATATGAAACATTATGCTTGTCCACTTTTGAAGGAAAGTCACTCGACAGTTGGTTTATACAATTTACGAATTATGTTAGTATTATGTCAGGTGCCAGTTTTGGGTCAGTTTTTTACCATCATTTGGTCTTGACATTTTGCTTAATTGGCTCTTTCGATTTGACATTTCCTTTCTCCAACATATGACTTGGACTAAGTGTGGTTTTGACAGAGCACAAAAATGTTTTCTTACTCCTAGAAGTGGATGCATGTTCGCTCAAAACCTTTTTACTTTGATGCTCCAAAAATCCAATTCCATATTTATCAGATGACTGTTTTTTAGCATTCAAGATTTCCTCTAATTTCCTCTAATTCCATATTTATCACTTTGAAAGTGCATTCGCATTTAACAAATTAACTCAGTGTTCTTCAAGGAATCACACTCTTTTGAAATATTTTAAAAGTCTTTGAGCAGTTTTGAGTATTCTTCCTTGAATTTTTCAAAATCCTCACTGATTGTCCTCGTCTTTGCGACTTCATCAGTCAACACTGAAATCAGAGTGAGGCATTTTCACTAACTAATTCATCTTTAATCTAATGGAATTTTTCTACTTCTTTAATAATTTCTTTAAGAGAAACATCTTCTGAATTTGAATGACAAGATTCAGAGTTTCCTTCAAAACTCGTAGATGCAAGAGATGAGGGTAGATGAGTTGTTAACACTATTTCGTAGTTTGAAGTGTTGTCTTCTTCATCAGTAACATCTCCATCGATTGCCGCCATGAAGGCAAGGAGTGCCTCCTCATCATTCTCATCCTCAGACGTATAATAGCCATCATCATGGTCTGGTACGTCCGACACTTTAGTTCTTGTGAGCATTGCTTGGGCCACAACTCTAGATGATCTTCTTTCAAACACCTTCTTCAGTCTGTTTCTCTCCTCCCGAAAGACCAGAGGACATTCGTACTTCAGGTGATCTGGAGAGTTGCATTCGTAGCATGTGCGTAGCTCTCTGGTGACGGTGAAATTACAACACTTAATCACGTTAAATTTATCAATCCAGGTTCTTTCAATTCTCTCTCGTGAATATCATTTACTCATTTGAAGGACTTATAGCTAGGCAAACACAAGTCGTTGAGTTTTTATCTAACTAGGCAAAAATCGTAAAAAACCTTGCAATAATGAAATAAAACATAAATCCAAACACGTTCAATTATCATCCAACTTCCAAACAATTAATTCACTTCAACTAGGTCGAAAAAATATCAAGTGCGACAATGAGATAAGAGTGAGCATTGAATGAATGTCAATTGTGTCTAGTTTGAGTCAAATCATGTTGTAAACCATGTTTAATCCCTAGGAGATTGAGCAATCGACCCTACACTCATTAACCTCTTGTCACGGCGAGCTAACGGTTGATGATACTAAGACTTGCAAACAACTACGTTATTAAGCCCTAGACCACTCCAAACAGAACGTCAATTATCGCCCTACGACCTAGCACCGCACAGGGATTGGAACTAAAATCTTATGAATCTACACTACACTATCCGCGTGTTGGCTGCAACGTTCACGTCAACTACCCCCTAAGTTGGCTATTACCTATACCTAAGAGGTAAGGAACAAGTTCTAGTGCAATTCAAGCTCTCAAAGGAAGGTAAACAATCAAAATTCAATCTCAATTCAACAGAATATCCATCCAATCAATACTCACAATAGAGTTTAGTTCCTCATACCTTCAATTGTGTACAATACAATAGAGAAAATGATAGAATCCATTACAAATTGATAGGTCAAATGATGATCTTCCTCAATTGTCTTCCTTGTACTCAATCTACCTCTTGATCTTCCTTGATCTTCACCAAATTTAGAGGAATGTGGCCTAGATCACCTTCGATGTGGATGGGGAGTGTTTGGAAGATGGATTGGGAGAGAATTCTCGTGACGGTTATTTGGAATTCGACCAAAAGTTCTTTTAAAATTTGGAGATCCCCCTTTTATTAACGAGCTAACAGGGCCTCGGATCGCCCGGTCGAAGTATGGCTTGCCCGGTTGAAGCTGGAAACTGCCAAACCGCTGAAAAAACCGATCTGGCTTGCCCGGTCAGAAATGGCTCAACCGAGCCTGCTCTCTGTTGGCAGGGCTCGGTCGAGAAGGTTCAGCTCGGCCGGTCAGAGCCTCTGTTCGGTTTGGCTCGGCCGGTCCTGCTCTTCTCGGCTGGTCGAGCTCTCTGTCCGGCTTGGCTCGGCCGGTCGACGCCTTCAAACTCCAAACTCGTGCGATTTGCCTCCAAAACTCCACCAAACATGCTAGTTTTTGCTCAAAACACGCCCTACAACATTCAAAACACAAAAACACGAAAACACGACAAAAGAACAACAAAAACATATGATATGAGGGTAAAATGGCCACAAACATGCACGCTCACACATCGAAAATTAGGTCATTTTACCCACATATCATAATCCCCAAACTTGAACCTTTGATTGTCCTCAATCAAAACAAAGTAAATCAATCCATGAACCTCATGAAACAACCTCACAGCTCATCTTAGTTATCTTGGCGTGCCCCAATCAATCGAGATCATCAACTAACTTTGTGACACGGTTAATGCTAAGGACTTGAACCACCCATCAATTTTTGGATTAAGAAATAAAAGCACTCCCTTACGTGTTTAGGCACGATGCGCATCACTCATTCACAAGATATCGAGCACAATTTCCATACGCTTGAAACTATTCTCACCACTATACTACAACGAGTTGGCTCCTAAAATAAAAAAGGTCTTTGTTTTTGGTTATAACGTGGCTTACTATAGGGTAGGTGGTTTTGGGCCAAAGTGACTAAACTTCTCAATTTCCCAAAACCCCCAAACTTATTCTCTTCAATCCACTTCAAACCCGAGGCTTTTTCATTCACAACATTTTCTCCCCTTTTTGTTTCTTTCTTTATCTTTTTTTTTCTTTTTCATATTTTTTCCAACACCATCATTCATTCATTTCATGGTGCTTCTCTTTCTTTGCTTCTTTTTTTTTTTTTTCTCAAGCACCCAAAATTTTTGTTGGTGCTTCATTTTTTTTAGGATTCACATCAATCCTTTATTTCACACCTTTCATGCCTCAACACTTGTAATACAAAGATGCCAAACAATTCCCAACCCAACTCTCATCACCGTATTCACCCTCATACACTCTCATCCACCATTAAAGCACAATCACGGGGGTCAAAGATATGAAAGGCAAAATTATGACAAAAACCACCTTATACTCCCGGAGTGAAAGGTAGGACTAAGAATCGATGACCTAATATCAATTTTTAGTTACCAAACTCATGCCAAATAGATAGAGAATAAATGCAAGTTCTAGATCTTGTACTCTCAATCTTGCCACTCAAAACCAATAAAGATATGACAATTGAAGGAACACGCCGGTGAAGGCGGATCGTCCCCACGATCGATGTTGGATACTAAACGTACACATACATGGTTTAATTAAATTAAATCAAGGAGATTAAGAATTACCAATAGATCTTTACAGATCTGAAGATCGATTCCACTAGAGATCTTCTAGCCTGTGTCCCACGAACCACGATCAGATACCGGGTGGACAACAATCCTCCGAATCGTAGATGCCAATCCAAAAGCTCTAGATCTACAATGTTTGAGAGAACTAAACCCTAACCGTCGCTCAACACATGAGCTTATGAAAATGACAACTTAGACAACTAGGGTTTTTCTCTCAACCATAAGATCCTATTTATAGGCATCTTCTAGGGTTTCTAGTTGGGCCAGGCCAGGGATCTCTAGAAGGTATAGGATTGGGCCTCCCATAAGTCCAAACACATATATTCAGCCCAGAATATAAATTGAACTTATAACATTAATTCATTCCACTAGAGAATTAATGTTGCAACTGCCATCCTATCCCGATGTGAATCAGGGCTTCTATTTGACTTAATTAATTCCCCGTGTTTAAGATAACCGCACATCCATTAATTAATTAAAATCTCTGATAGCATTAATTAATTAATATCTTAATCCTTAAGTAGTACCCGCTCAACATTATTATCGTATCAGAATAAATTCCACCTGCAGGGTTTAATACGATAAAACTTATGATCTCCTTAAGGGGATGTCATCAACCTGGATGTCCAGGACACGATGCTCTAATGTGACTATATAAACACATACAAATAATGTTGTTACCCAAGATACGGAGTATATTGAATCATCCTTTTGATTCTCACCCATGGTAAGTCAAAGTAACAAACAATCATTTGCATATATCTAAATATCACATCTAGGGTTAAGAATTATCAAAGTCGCCGAGACCTTGGTTCTTCATAGAGTCAGAACAGAAGAACACGTCTCACTGCGATCCATTCAATGCGACACCACACACTAGCATAAATTAATAACCAAGACTAGTTATCTCAAGTTTATACTACAACCTAAAAACGATATTTTATCCAAAACTATCTCAGTTGTGAATACGTTTTATATCTTATAAGGAACCCAACAATGCGATCTTCAGTGGGACGACGCACCCACCACATTATCTACAATATAAGATAAGTGGATATACATGCAATCATGAGATTGCAAAAATGTGATAACGTTTGTTTCAGTTATTTACAGGAGATTAAGTACATGACAAAGCTCGCTTAAAAGTTCGCTTTACTTTATACTCCAACAATCTCCCACTTATACTAAAGCTAAACTTTTAGTATACACCATGTCATTACAAATCTCCCACTCAGACTTAAAGTGTAGCTGCAATGTATCGTTAACCAAAACCCTCTACGTGTTTTTCGAAGATCTAAGTTTCCAAAGTCTTCGTGAAAGGATCAACCAGGTTATACAACGACATAAATTTTCCACAGCCACGTTACCTCTCTTTACAATATCTCGTAAAATGTGGTACTGTCTCTCTATGTGTTTACTTGCCACATGTGCTCTAGGTTCTTTCGAGTTTGCTACTGCACCAATGTTGTCACAACAAATTGTGATACACTTAGGCATACTCATAATCACCCCCAAGTCCAACAAGAAGCTTCTAAGCTAGACAGCTTCTTTGGCATCCTCTGAGGCAGCCACGTAATATGGCTCCACCTCCCAAGTTAAACACATAACCTGAGGTTAACTTTCTCATATCTCTATTAGCTTAAAATCTGAATCTGAATAACCCAAAGGGGTCAGACTGTCTAATAGGTAAACTAACATATAATCTCGAGTTCTTTTCAGATACTTGAGAACATATTTTACCGCAGTCCAGTGCCCCAGACCCGGGTTAGATTGATATCTTGCCATCATGCCAAATGCACAATAGATATCATGTCTAGTACATAACATAGCATACATAAGGCTTCCTACTGCCGTAGCTTAAGGAACCTTAGCAATCTCCTCTATCTTGTCTGGAATTTTAGGACACGTGTCCTTAGATAGATGAACTCCATGTCACAAAGGTAAAAATCCTTTCTTGGAGTTTTGTATGCTATATAGGGCAATAACAGTGTTGATGTAGGAAGCTAAGTACAAATGCTATATTCTCTTATATTGTCCCTGAATGATCTTTATACCAAGAATGTACATAGCATTTCCAAAATCCTTCATCTGTTACTATTTTGACAGCCACACCTATACGTCTGACAATACCCTCAAGTTGTTGCCAATAAGAAGATATCGTCTACGTACAGTACTAAGAATACCACCACGTTTCCATTGCTCATTTTTGTACACACAACTTTCATCTTGACATTTTTCAAATCCAAGGATTTGATTGCCTCGTCAAAACGAATGTTCCAAGATCTAGAAGTTTGTATAAGTCCATAAAGAGACTTCTTTAACTTCCAAACTAGATTCTCTTAGCATTTCCTTACATAACCTTCAGGTTACCGCATATAAATGTCTTCATCCAGATTTCCATTAAGGAAAACTGTCCTAACATCCGTTTGCCAAACCTTAAAGTCCATGTAATTTGCTATGGATAAGAGAATACAGATCGACTTTAGCACGGCTACAGGAGAGAAATTATCATCGTAACTGATTCTCTCTAATTGAGTGAATCCCTTTGCCACCAACCATGCTATAAAGGCGATGACCTTTCCGTCAGATCCTCTCTTACACCTATAGACCCATTTACACCTAATGACTATATTGCCTTTAGGAAGGTCTGAAAGTCGTACCCATCCATAGCATCTATAGATTCAATATCAGAATCTACAGACTTATGCTAAGACATCGCATCTACATCTTGGACTGCCTCTTTGTAAGTTCAGGGATCGTTCGCTTCATGTACAACAATGTGGACCAATTCCGAAGACTCTCCCACATCCATGAAACGATTAGATTGAACAACTCTCCCACTACAACAAGGCAGTACCTGTGTAGGTACACCAGAGTCAACACGTTGTGCAGTCTCTTGTGGTATAACACTTAGTACACTCAGTGTACAATTGTCTCCTCTCAACTTATTAAGAATGATCTTACTCTTGGATTCATGCTCACTTATATAGTCTTCCTCCAAGACTCGGGCATTGGTATTAGCCACCACCCTCTGATTCCTTAGGACTATAAAAGTAACTGCCTTTTGTACCCTTAGGATATCCTATAAACAACCGTACTTCCATTCTAGGTACCAACTTATCGACTTCCTTATCCAACATATATGTTGGGCAACCCCAAACCAGAATATGGTTTTAAACTAGGCTTTCACCCAGTCCACAATTCTATTGGAGTCTTTATAATTGATTTAGAAGGTACTAAGTTCAGAATGTACGCCGTTGTTTCTAAGGCATAACCCTAAAAAAAAAGTAGGCAAAATGGCATAACTCATCATCGACCTCACCATCTTCAAAAAGAATTATGTTTCTTCTCTCTTCTACGCCACCTCGTTGCGGAAAATCAGGCGTAGACAGTTGAGATGTAATCTCGTTATCCAATATGTATTGCCTAAATTCAGCACTGAGGTTTTAGAAACTGCAATCAAATTGTAGTGACTTGATACTTTTACCTTTTCGATTCACCACTCCAGTCTTAAATTCTTTGAATTTGTCAAATCATTCAGACATGTGGTGGATCAAGTAAATATATTCAATCCTTGAGTAATCATTCGTGAAAGTCACGAAATACTCAAGACCACCTCTTGCTTGAATAGACATAGGCCCACACAAATCAGATTGAATCATTTACAACATATTAATGACTTTAAACCCATAGCCTTAAAAAGACTTAAATGTCATCTTACTCTCCAATTAGGATTCGCAGACTGAAAATGGTTCAACTTGGAGAGATTCCAATGATCCACAACATATCAGTCTTTGGATCCTAGTCAGATTAGTATGACCCGGTTTTTGATGCCAAATATATGTTTGATTAAACATAGAAGAAACTATCCTTTTAAACGATGAATATGCATGAGTTTCAGTTGCAGAACGATATACACAAGTAATAGTATATAAGGAGATTTCGAACATGCCAGAACAGATAAAGAGTTATTTCTCATAATAACATCATCGTTATTAAAAATAAATAAATATCCATCCAGAAACAGTTTTCAAAGCAGAAAATAAATTCTTTCGAAAACTAGGCACGTTTAAAACGTCCATTAATACCACAACACAATCCAAAAAAGATTAAGTTTATATCTTGTAGGGTTTGAGTCTACGATGGACAACACGAGTTGCCATTAATTAAATTCTTGCCAAGGATCGTTCTTAGGATACCGGGAACAAATTTCAATTAAATAAATCATGCAATCCTATGCATGCTCCTACAAAATTAATTGCAGATGATGGATTTATAGAATACCTGATTTCACCGTTTGATCTTCAGATCTAGATCGGAGCCAATAACGCTGAAATAGATCTGGATCTGAATCTGAAAGCTGGCGAAGAACAGTTGTTCCTACAGATCTGATCTTCTGATCTGTTCCCTTGCTCCTTGGAAATCTGGTGAGGATTATCTACCAAGTTGAATCCAAGATCTGGAGAAATCGATCAGTTTCTCCCCTTCCGGATAGCCGCCGCCATCTCTCTCAATTTTCAATGTACTGAAAAGTCTCTGGTGATCTGATAGAGAGAAGGCCTTTATATAGTGTTTGGGTTTTGAGAAACCCTAACCCTAATGGGCTGTGAGCAGTTCATGGGCCAGACCAGGGACCAGATGCAAATAATAAAGTGGGCCCTCTTTATTAATTAATCCTTCCTTGTTCAACCCAGAACATAATTAATTAATAAAACATTGTTTAAACCTTCACCATGGTAACAATGCTGACTCACCCCTTTATTACCAAGTTATTAGGAACGTGTTGCACCAAACTAACATGATCCACATATTTTAGGTTTTAGACATTCATTAATTAATTTGGCTTATGACAATCAGCCACAATTAATTAATCTCTTATTTCCTGAGTAATACCACTCACTCCTTTTCACTTATGCCTGAATTAAATAATTCAACCTGCAGGGTTTAGCATAATGAACCTTGTGAGCTCCTCAGGGAATGTCACCATCCTGAAACGGATATGCTTACCTAAACGTCCAGACTAAGTAGGACACACACAAATTGCCAACACCCAAAATACGGGTATAAGAGTACATGTAAGACTCGCCACCATGGTAAATCAAAGTGCGGTCAATCTGTGTGTGCCCCTTATCCTTCAGTTAGGTTTAAGATCATAGGAAGTATGTTAGGGATCTGGCTCATTCGTATGTCAATGAGAATGGCACATCCCACTGTTGATCCCATCAATACATAACCATGTACCGACACATCAAGTAGCTAGGATAAGCCCACTTATGAACCGATGTGCCGCAGCTTAGACCGACAGCCTATCCAGGGACCGTCTCAGCTGTGATACTGTTTATATCTCGCTAGGTCAAACGACTCATATGATCCTCTGTGATCTCCTACACACCATATGATCATCCCTATTGGCGAGATAATAGGATATTATGGTTCGTTGTATGTTTGTTTAATCAGATAGCGAGCATTGTTGCAGCAACATATATGAAGACCAGTGTACAAAACACTTAATCAATCATATATGCTTTCAGTATATAATCCCAACAATCTCCCACTTATACTTAAAGCATAATACCATTGCTTTACCAAAGTATTAAGTGTGTCTATACTGTCAATCACTCCCACTGCATTCACGTCACCTCTTGTCACGATTTCTCGTATGATGTGATTCCACACATCCTATGTGTTTCACCACCTTGTGAGTCTTGGGTTCCTTTGAGTTTGTCATTGCACCAACATAATCACAATTCCTTGTGATTTAATTAGGCAAACTCAGAACACACACCTCTAGAGGATGGCATCGGAGCTATACTGCTTCTTGCGAAGCTAATGAAGCTGACAAAAATCAGCCTTCATATCGGAATCCGCAACACACTTCTGTGTTAGATTCCTATAACTCCTCCTCCAAGGCCAACACATAGTTAGAGGTTAATTTCCTTTCCTTATGATCCTCCTGGATATCCGATGCCATTCAACTCACAAGGCTCATTCACAAACCAATGTGCTTATCCAGAGTTGAACTGATATCTGTTTAACATGCTTATAGCAGTACAGATATCTAACTTCGTTCATTTACAATATAGAAAGATAACAATCTTTCTTGCTATGAACGACTCACCACAGAATCAATTTAAGCGACTTGAGATACCTGAACATCATTTTCTTGTGACCACACAAGACTTTAATTCAAAAGATGTTCCAAGATCTCATAAGTCCTACTTCTGAAACTGTTCGGATAACCATCCTTTATGCCTGACAATATCTCCACACCGTTTTCGAATGTGAAAATACCATCTACATAATATGCAAGGAAAACCACGCTTCCGCTGACACATGACTGGTACATGAAACTATCATTCTCGATAGACAATATCAAAATGTCTGTTACATGACCTTGAAGCTCCTTTAAGTTCATACTTGAACTACCTTGGCTTCCAGACATGATGCTTTGCACATAACTTATCTGGTTGTTGCATACAGATGTCGTCACCTTTTATCAAGGTACCCGCTTATAAAATACAGATGACGTCATCTATCTTCCAGATATTTAGATTCATATGTGCTGTTATGGTTAAAAAAATTTGAATGGGTTTAATAAGTGCAACCAGTGAGAAGGTCTTGTTGTGAAACATACCTTACTCAATAACCTAGCCTCTCGAATATACTAGGTTGCCATTCGTGCACTTTTCTTGTATATCAATCAGTTGCTTATAGCTGGTAAGCTATTTGGCAATCACTGATCCTGATACACAACCATAACATTTACTGATTCATTTCTGAATCCATGACTTGACGTCATTAAACTGCATCTTTTGTCTTAACTGCTTCGTTGCGCTTTAAGGGATAAGTACGATGTTGTTCGTTAAGCTGGGAACAAGTCCAGAGACTGTTTCCACGAACTAGTACCATTAAGCCTGTTAAGGCAACCTCCCATTGCAACGATGCTCCTTTTACGTTGTCAGTTAATGGTGCATTAATTTGTGGTTTACCACCTTACACAGGTGACCGTGCAATTAGTACCATACCATTCAAGGTATGCTCAATATGCCATGGGGTATTTCCTGATGGATTTGAATTGTCTTCTCTAAAACGTTAGAGAACAATCTCATATTTGGATTCATGGTTTTATCCTATACAACTTGCTTGTATCTGGGATATACAAAGCAACCATCTTTTTCGTTTACCTGGAATAGCCCACAAAGCAGTACTAGCTTAAACCTTTCTTCCAACCAATCAGTTTCCTATATCAGCTTAATAGCCGAATTACCCATCATTTCCCTTTTGACAGAGTCAAGGTCTGCTAGGGTATTTGGAACTGATTTAGAAGACACTAGATTAAGCAAACACACAACTGCTTTTGGCGCTCTTCCAAAAACAAAAGTTTGGCAAAAACTGGCATAACTTATTAACTTTTTAAAGAATCTTATTTTGTTTTACTTACACTATCCCAATCAAGGAATAATATGTGTAGTTAACTGGGATGCAATCCCTTTGCTCTGTCAGATACTGTAAAACCCCATCACTTAAGATATACCATTATGAATGAACCATAATGTTTTTACGGTCTTGTTTAACTTATTCTCCACCTTAGTCTTGAACGCTCTTGATTAAAGCAAGAGACTAAGACTTGCAGTGAATTAGATAAACATATCCTAATCTTAAATGATTACAGTATCAATGCCTGTTAAGGCAACTGCGGAAGTAGACTCAAACCAGAAAACCAGAGCAAACACGAAATAACCTATAGAGATTTAAAAGGCCTGGTTACCATCTTATACCTCTAAGTAGTTATCATAAGTACCATTCTTAGGAATACCTTGATTGAATCCATAATCCATGCATTACTTAAAACTACTTAGACTGATGTAACCTATCTCCATAGAGATTCTTTAAATTATATCTTAGAACACTGATAGTTTATGTAATCAAGTAATGAAGAGACAATCATCCATAATAGAAAGCACTGTTATTCATTCATGATAGAAAAACTCTATCTGAATAACTGATAATCCATAACAATAGATGAACAATATGTTTCTCAAAACAAAACAACATCTCTTCAGAAACTTGAATTAAAACAGAGTCTTTAACATAAACTCAAAGTAAAATCTCCATCAGCTGAAGTAGCAACTACCAGCATCAATCTTGGAGATGGTAATCCCGCCATCTTCAAGCTCTAAGCTTGATTCCCTGCAAAGTGTAGCAAACACGATTAGTGACCTCAGTTACCACTACCCACTAAGGAGTAGAAAACCGATACTAAACATGTTTCAACAAGCAATGCAAAAGATGACGTACCTTGTCCCTTAGTTACCAAACTTGGACAATTTATTTTCCAGTGACCCTTCTTGCCACACTTGAAACATTTGTCCTTCTTGTTATCTTTATTTCCTTTGTTCTCTCCTTTACCATTTTTCATCTTCATGTCATAATGACGCGATTTAGAAGAACTTTTAGCAAGAGATCTGAAATGAACTGATAAGGCAAGACTGCTCCCACTGCTTTCTTCATTGCTCTTTTCTTTGACATCACTCTTTCGACTCGTAAGCAAATCAGAGTGACTCACAGAAAAGACTGAAGAAGCTTATGTTGATACAAGATCCTTGAGCAGACTGTGAACAGTATACTCACTCTTGTTTTTCTCAACAGAAATTCTGAAGTCATCAAATGACTTCGGTAACGTGTTGAGTATCAAGTCAATTTTGACATCATTGTCAATTTGACCACCCATTAATGCATACTCATCTATGAGCTGGATGAGTGATTCCACATGTTCACGTACCGAACAGTTCTGACCCATTTTCTGTCTTACAGTACGCTTGATAAGACTGGATCTAGCATGTCCATCGAGTCCGCCATATGCTATGTCAAGACGTCGCATAATGTCACACACAAACCATACATCACTATAACGAGGACGCAGTGCATCTGACATACCAGCCAAGATATATTGTCTGGCCATGCCATTCGACCACATCCACATGTGATACTGTGCACGCTCCTCATCGGAAGATGTATCAGTCAGCGAACTTGAACAGGGAGTTTGCAGAACAAACAAATGTCCCAATGAATCCAAGAGCTTGACAATGTCACTTTTCCATCCAGGAAAATTTGGACCAGTCAAGGAATTCTGTACGATTGAATTAATGAGCGATGCAATAATAGACATATGTGAAAACAAATAAGCGAATTAAAGTAAGCACATACTACGAACAATTGAAACAAATATGCATAGAACCTTTAGATAAAACAATGCAATTTGCCTCCTCCAATTGCCCAAGCTAATTTACCGCAAGCTACTAAGTAGACATTTACAGCAAACGCTCAACCAGACCAAAATAGGTCCTTTAATTTCTTAACATGCCAGGTATCTTAAGCAAAAGAAATTAATATTGGAGATCTTAAGACCATGTTCACCTATCCGGAGCAGGGACATCACAAATGAGTTATACTCCAGGCAACATCTAAGCTAAAATAACCACAATCCTAACTCCGAATGTAAAAGGGCGATTTAGCATATGTACACGACCCATACAGCATGCCCTTTACATCCTTCGTTATCTCATTTAGATTAATCTTAGAGACTTGTGGAAGTTGTCTCAATGCAAGCTACTAAGTAGACGTTTGCTCAGAGGCTCCCACTTCTCATCTCAAACTAAATGTTTTATTTAGAAACCTCATCACATTAGAACTGGTAAGTTATTTCTAACGCAAGCTACTAAGTAGACGTTTACGCTTCGAAACACCTTACTTCCAATGAGAGGTTGTATTTGTGGAGGTCTAATGATTTTAGTTAGGGAAGAACCAAAATCCAGCTTAGTATTTTAATTCTAAAGGTTTCATGCGCACACATTATTTTATGTTGCCGTAAATTATGTCATATCTAAAATTCCATCATAAATTAATATGATTCCAGAATTTATAGACACAATTTAAAATATAAAATAAATAACATAAGACATGCTCAAAAATTAAATTGCAACATGCTTATAAAATTAAATAATTAATGCAAATAATCATGCTTCCTATTATTTACTAGTGCGCAAATAATAAATCACATCAATACGAGAATAAATAAATAAACAAATAAATTCTCGTGGCCCCTCAGATGCGATTACAACTGAAATAAATTAAATCTAACTATTACAAGATTTAATTCCAATACAGATCTTCAAACTGGGCCTCCGATGGACTTGAAAACTGATTTGAATATGGAAAACAACATTTGGGCTTCAAATTAGGGTTTCTGGCCCAAACAGCAGCCAAACCCTAATTTTCAGACTGCGGGCCGCCTCCGGGCTGAGAAGCCCGATTTCCGGCCCGGGCAGCCACAAACCCTAGCAAGGAAACCCTAGCTGCCACCCTTCAACAGTCCAGCCCCCAGCCGCCTTTCCGGCCGCCGCCTGCGGCTGGCCACCCGGCCCCAGCCTTCGCCTGCGTCGCCAACACCAGTAGCCAGCACCAGTCACTGGCGTAGGCCACCACGACACCGGCGACTCCATTTGATCCGCGCAGAGGTAGCAGCAGCAAGGCTGCACGCAGATCCACGGCCGCCGCGCGCAGCGATGCACGGCCCTTGCTGCCTAGAACCACCACCGCGACCCGACGCTGCAAGATTCAACGTCCACCACAGCCGCCTCGGAGGTTCGCCGCTCGCCGTCGACCAGGAAGCAGCCAGGAAGGAGGCAGCGTGTAGGCTGTGTACGCGTGCGCATGACTGGCGAGCCCGCGCGCTGCCGCCGGCCTGTACATCCCCTCCGCCGCCTTGCCTGGTCCAGCCATGCTCGCCGGAAAAACGCGAGCAGCAGCAAGCATACCTGGGGCGCAGCCCAGCCGCATGGAAGATCCCCTGCCGCCGCCACCCACCGCCGCAACGGCGCCAAAAACTTGTTGTGTGCTATAGTGTGACTATAGAACCAATGTGCAAGTATACACAGATCACAAGTAATACAGTCTAATGAGACCAGATATCGTACCCAAGGGAGTGGGTTTCTAAATCGTGCACTATGAATTGTTTGCAATAAAAGAGGGTAGTTTTTATCTAGATCCTAATAAAGCATGAAATGTGCAATAATTATAATTCCAAGAAGAGCTAAAAACAATAATACTTCTTCACTCCACAAAATAATCATAAACAATCAATCGGATATCACAAATGTTGAGAGAAACACACTCAGGTTATGGGATACAAAGCACCTCAGCCATCCTATATGCTATAGCTTACGTCTCGCAAAACTCTGAACCTTGGAACTTTTTCTAAATCTGCCTAGTGAGATGTCGCCCTACTAGATCTACACCTTCTCACTAGAATGCATTTGTCTATGACTTTCATAGTGGTCGGATGATGGCAAAATGAAACTAAGCTCGGTCAAGTTACACTGTTTCATATGTCTATGAAATCAACACAATCATCTAAGATCTCCTCGGCTTATCTCTCCTTTCGGTTTCCATAAGTGATGGGTTCCTTTCCACTGTCGTGCTCAAGAAACGATTTAAAACAAGATCAAAGATGAATTCAGACATGCGAAACTCGGTTCTAACATATATTCAAACAAAAGGTACTTTGATCCATAACCCGAGTGCAAAAGAAATTAGTTCATGCTCGGTATTGAAAGGTTAACAGCTACAAGATCATTCATCATCTAAACTCAACAATAAAAGAAAACTGAATCAAACTATGCGATGATCCCCTGCTGCTTCAATGCCTTCCTTTCCAAGCTGGATTTCTATCTTCCTTCTTGTCTCTCTTTCTATTCGTGTGTGTCTGTCTCCGTTTCGCCCTCGTGCTCTTCGAAATCTGATATTCTCCCTTTCTTCTTGCACAGCCGTTAGTTTTTCTCACCCCTCATGGGATGCGTCCACGTGTCGAGATGCCTCTCCTTTTTCCAGACAAAAGATCAGCTCCCTTTTTTGCCACCAATCCTTCCAGCAGACAGGATCAACAAAAGTTTCATCCTTGTCAAAAAGTGGTCCCGGAGAGAGAAAGTCTTCAGTTCCCTTGGCCATGCGCTTCTGATGCTAAAGCATAACTCCAGGCAACATGCGGCAGGTAAACTCCAGCATTCCGAACCTGGTCAAAACTTGTCCAAAACTTGCAAAAACTTATTAATATTTGCAAAATGTAAAGCACCACAACTAATTTGCAACTGAACATAAATAAGCACAAAGGACCTTGATTTCAAAGCATCTTATTCTAAAACAACATCTAAAGTTCAGTAAAAAGGATCAAAAGATAACTCTAAATGAGAGTTATCAGGCGCAGCCCAGCCACATGGAAGATCCCCTGCCGCCGCCACCCACCGCCGCGCAGCCGCCCGCCCGCCGCCGTGGTCGCCGCCGCCGGATCCATGTCGCTTCCTTGTTCTTCGTTCTCTGCTCTCGTTCTTCTTCCGGATCTCAGATTCTCAAATTTTACAGATTTAAAAAAAAATAGAAAATACAAAAAATAGATCTAGATCTATTACATGATTTTCCCTATTAAATCTAACCACGGATTTTCTCGTGGTGAAAAAATAGATCCAAAAACGAGAAGGCCACGAGAACAAAAACATCCACGATAATTTAAATCCATCCATGAACATACATATTTATTTAATTTCAATCTATCCAAGATAGAGCCTAAGAACATGAACCTTGCTCTGATACCAATTGTAGGGTTTGAGTCTACGATGGACAACACGAGTTGCCATTAATTAAATTCTTGCCAAGGATCGTTCTTAGGATACCAGGAACAAATTTCAATTAAATAAATCATGCGATCCTATGCATGCTCCTACAAAATTAATTGCAGATGATGGATTTAGAGAATACCTGATTTCACCGTTTGATCTACAGATCTAGATCGGAGCCAATAACGATGAAATAGATCTGGATCTGAATCTGAAAGCCGGCGATGAATAGTTGTTCCTACAGATCTGATCTTCTGATCTGTTCCCTTGCTCCTTGGAAATCTGGTGAGGATTATCTACCAAGTTGAATCCGAGATCTGGAGAAATCGATCAATTTCTCCCCTTCCGGATAGCCGCCGCCATCTCTCTCAATTTTCAATGTACTGAAAAGTCTCTGGTGATCTGATAGAGAGAAGGCCTTTATATAGTGTTAGGGTTTTTAGAAACCCTAACCCTAATGGGCTGTGAGCAGTTCATGGGCCAGACCAGGGACCAGATGCAAATAATAAAGTGGGCCCTCTTTATTAATTAATCCTTCCTTGTCCAACCCAGGACATAATTAATTAATAAAACATTGTTTTAACCTTCACCACGGTAACATTGCTGACTCGCCCCTTTATTACCACGTTATTAGGAACGGGTTGCACCAAACTAACATGATCCACATATTTAAGGTTTTAGACATTCATTAATTAATTTGGCTTATGACAATCAGCCACAATTAATTAATCTCTTATTTCCTGAGTAATACCACTCACTCCTTTTTAATTATGCCTGAATTAAATAATTCAACCTGCAGGGTTTAGCATAATGAACCTTGTGAGCTCCTCAGGGAATGTCACCATCCTGAAACGGATATGCTTACCTAAACGTCCAGACTAAGTAGGCCACACACAAATTGCCAACACCCAAAATACGGGTATAAGAGTACATGTAAGACTCGCCACCATGGTAAATCAAAGTGCGGTCAATCTGTGTGTGCCCCTTATCCTTCAGTTAGGTTTAAGATCATAGGAAGTATGTTAGAGATCTGGCTCATTCGTATGTCAATGAGAATGGCACATCCCACTGTTGATCCCATCAATACATAACCATGTACCGACACATCAAGTAGCTAGGATAAGCCCACTTATGAACTGATGTGCCGCAGCTTAGACCGACAGCCTATCCAGGGACCATCTCAGCTGTGATACTGTTTATATCTCGCTAGGTCAAACGACTCATATGATCCTCTTTGATCTCCTACACACCATATGATCATCCCTATAGGCGAGATAATAGGATATTATGGTTCGTTGTATGTTTGTTTAATCAGATAGCGAGCATTGTTGCAGCAACATATATGAAGACCAGTGTACAAAACACTTAATCATATATGCTTTCAGTATACAATCCCAACATATCTCCCACTGCAACAACCACCACTCTAGTAGCATTCACCAAGCTTACGGTAATCTCGCCTTCATTAGTTGTTTTGTCTGCATGAAACCATGCAGAGAAAAACAAACATGATTAGTGGCCCCAATACCTACTATCCAAGAGATAGTAGAACAAGCCACAAGACATGTTTCCACAACTAAAACAGAAGACATAGGCGAGTTACCCTTCATTAAGAGGGGACAATTATATCTGTGATGCCCAGACTGGTTCCATCAGTAACACTTTCCCTTTAGTTTCATGACACCACCAAAAAGTGTCATACTACCAGAAAGTATTACTTATTTGCTCCCACTGTTCTTTTTCTTTTGTGACTTCTTCTTCTAACCGTTATTACACAAAGAAGATGATGCTTAAAAAGAAACCAGAGCCAGTGATCTCTTACCCGTGAAATCCTCCACTATAATCAAGCCAGTAAGAAACTCAGCAACAAAGTACTATTTCTTACCCATGATTACTTTCAAGTGGAAGTAAGAGTTCAAGAGACCACGAGTAGGTGTCTGATGCGGCTAAAAGTTCAATCAAATTAAACTCCTAGCTACACAAGAATAAAATTTGTCAAATCCAGGTCCTTCTTCCCTTCGCCCGCTAGAATACCGAGATACTATAGCAAAGTCTTATAGCTAGGCAAAATAGAATCGTTGAGTAGTTTCTATCAACTAGGCAATCAATTTCAATCTATGCTAACATCATAATACGAACAATCAATTAAACCAACAATCAACATTCAATCAATTCTCTCCACAAATCGGTAAACCAAGACAAGAAAATACTCAAATTAGGTAGATAGGATGTTGAAATGAACGTAGATGCAATCCAACTAGGTTAATCATTGATGTAAACACATTTTAATCCCTAGGAGATTGAGCAATCGACCCTACACTCGTTAACCCCTTGTCACAGCGAGCTAACGGTTGATGATGCGAAGACTTGCAAACAGCCACGTTATTAAGCCCTAGACCACTCCAAATAGATCGTCAATTATTGCCCTACGACCTAGCACCGCACAGGGATTGGAACTAAAATCGTATGAATCTACACTATTCACCACGATTCCGCCCGCGTGTTGGCTGCAACGTTCACATCAACTACCTCCTAAGTTGGCTATTACCTACACCTAAGAGGTAAGGAACAAGTTCTAGTGCAATTCAAGCTCTCAAAGAAAAGTAAACAAACAATTATCAAATCTAATCTTCATGCATCCTTGTTCAAATCAACATCCAAATAGAATTAGAACATCATACCTCTCAATTGTAACAATACAAAGTTGAAATCAAATACATCCATTACAATTGACAAGTAGAGAGTGGAATCTTCCCCAATTGGATTTGTATGTCTTGATCTACCCCCTTGGATCTTCAATTCTCCTCCAAGGATTGATGAATTTAGCTCCTTGATACTCTAGGATTGAGATGAAATCGTGATGGAAATTGGAATCGAGGGGAACTCCTAACTAGATCTAATGAAAAGTGACAAAAAGCTCTTCAAATAACTGAGTTTCCCCCTTTTATAGACGAGCAAATAGGGCCTCGGATCGCCCGGTCGAAGTACGGCTCGTCCGGTCGAAGCAGGAAACCGCCAAATTGTGGGAAAATTCTGGTCTGGCTCGCCCGGTCGAAGTGGCTCGACCGAGCCACTTCTCTGTTGGCTTGGCTCAGCCGGTCCTGCTTGGCTCGGCCGGTCGAGCTCTCTGTTCGGCTTGGCTCGGCCGGTCCTGCTCCGCTCGGCCAATCGAGCTCTCTGTCCAGCTTTGCTTGGCCAGTCCTGCTCCGCTCGGCCGGTCGACGCCTCCAAACTCCAAATTCGTGCGATTTTCCTCCAAAACTCCACCAAAAATGCTAGTTTATGCCCAAAACCTATCCTACAACATTCAAAACACAAAAACATGAAAACACGATAAAAGAACAACAAAAACATATGATATGAGAGTAAAATGGCCACAAACATGCACGCTCACACATCGAAAAATAGGTCATTTTACGCACATATCATAATCCCCCAAACTTGAACCTTTGATTGTCCTCAATCAAAACAAAGTAAAGCCATTAATCTACCTCATGCAATACCTCATAGCTCATCAAAGTTATCTTAGCATGTTCAAGTAAAATGAGATTATCACCTAACTTTGTAACAAGGTTAATGCCAAGGACATGAACCATTCATAAAAAATGGATACAAGAAACGAAAGCACTCCCTCACGTGTTTAGGGATGATGAGATTCACACAATCACAAGATATCGAGCTTGATTTCTATAGACTTACATCCATTCTCACCACTATACTACAACGAGTTAGTTTCTAGAATAAAAAAGGTCTTTTTACGGGTTGTAACGTGGCTAACTAAAAGGTGGGTGGTTTTGGGCCAAAGTGACTAAACTTCTCAATTTCCCAAAACCCCCAAACTTGTTCTTTTCGAACCACTATAAACCTCCTAGGCTTTTCATTTCACAACACACTTTTTTTCTTTTTTTTTCTTTTCTCTTTTCTTTTCTTTTTCATCATTTTTCAAATGCACCATCATTCGTTCATTTTGTCGGTGCCTCTTTTCCCAAGCACTTGCACCAAAATTTTGTAGGTGCTCATTTTTCTAGGATTCAAACCAATCCTTTATTCCATATCTTTCATGCCTCAACATTTCCCATCAATACAAATTCAATCAATTCCCAACCCAACTCTCATCACCGTATTCACCCTCATACACTCTTTCCCCCCAAATATGGTGCTAATTATATCAAAGAAGATTCACCAATAAAGCTCAATTACGGGGGTCAAAGATATGAAAGGCAAAATTATGATAACAACCACCTTATACTCCCGGTGTGAAAGGTAGGACTAAGAATCGATGGCCTAAGATCATTTTCTAGTTACACACTCATGCCAATAGTTAGAGAACGGATGCAAGTTCTAGATCTCGTACTCTCAATCTTGCCACTCACAATCGAAATAGATATGACAATATCATGGCTCAAACCTCACAGCTTTTTGTCAAGTCCTATGCATTAACCACATACAAAACTCGGCAATTCAAAAGTTAGACTTAAAACATGCTTCGAAAACCAGATTCCGCCCTATCATTAGTTGAGGTAAACATCAAACTCCACTAAGTAAATCATGATTAAATCTCAAGCCTCATTTGGGTTCATCACACACACACAAGCACACAACAATCTACATGCCATAAAACAAATGTAATGAATCTAAATGGTAGGAAGAACGATAGAAAACGTTACCCATCAGTAGGCACAATCACCACTCTCCAGTCCTTATTGGCACCTACTACAAATCAACACAAACACCACCAAACTATTGAGCATAAACAAGCCAATTAAGTTCTCATTTCCACCGACTTCCACAAACCAATCATAAAAAAAAATAAAGCAATATCCCCTAGCTCCACCATTCATACCAAACCATAACACATCCACATACCAAAACCAAATAGAAAGGATTAAACACATGCAAGCTCGCCAAAATATTCCATCAACACATCATATTAAACCATTAAAATCATCATGCAAATCCACATCCAACATTCAAAACCAAAGTAAAGGTAAATCAATATCCTTATACAACCCAATCGAAAATCCAAATCATTGTTCAATACTAAACTAAACTAACACTCTAGAAAGCATAGTAAAGATAAAGAGATAGAGGAGAGAATGAACCAGAGCACCGACTACCGGCATTTCCCCCCAAACTTAGTCAAGTTAGACTAAGTTTGTCAAAAAGGTGGGCGGTGCGTCATTGCTCAACCCTATCCTGCTGCTGCTGGCGTTCCCGGCGAGATTGGTATGGAATGGGAACTCGGCGCTGAAGCTCACGGACATCCTCCTGAATAGAATCCACTCTTCGATGAAGGCTGTCAAAGCGAGAAGCCATAGAAGTATCAAGACCCTGCAAAGATGAAGACAAAGAATCTATAGAGGCATTAGTCTGCTGCAACATCGAAAACATCTGCTGTTGCCAATCTGCCTTCAGAGTCTGTCGAGGCTGCGGAGGAGCTCGAGTGCTTGGACTGGCATCCCACAATTGTTGATGCTCTGCCTCAGAAAGATGTTGGAGGCTCGTAAAATATCCATCAGGAGATAACACTCCGACCACATCCTTGTGCTCCTCGGTATCCAGCAACCAATTGGATCTATCAGTCAGATACAACACTGTTGTCCACTCCGGTCGGGGCATCTTCATAGCTGATCACTGTTATTTCTAACAGATTAATTATAATAACAGCGGCAAATAAATTTGTAAACCCTAAGGTTATCGATCCAGGGGAATTGTATGGGGAAATTATCCTATGTACTAGCTATGGTTCTAAAATTCATTGTTTGTGGAATTCAAAATCAGGGTTTTAACTTCGAAAATAAAGATAACGATACTTGAAAATTAAAGGAGTTTTGAAAAGCAAATTAAAGGAGCACAGATTCTAGGGAAGAACTCTTATTATGGATAACATGTAGGAATCAATTAATTTAACAGGTGGAATACTGCAATGATGTTGTATCTCCTTGTTTGGCAAATATAACCTAGATTACTAATTAGTGACTCATCTCCGCTCGGTCTCAAAGTACACCAAACTAATCAATCCGATAAGCAAATCAGTTCAATTCCTACATCTAGTACATCTATTTGGATAGTGTAGATCGTATCATGTATTCCTATTCCCACTATTAATATTCACCTCTCGGTCCTTCTATCAATAGCTAGACATCTAAATTAATCGTCACCTCTCGGTCCTTGAATTAATCTAGAATTATAGAATAAACACAGGAATCATGAACCTAATTAATTAATCCTAACATGCATCCATAATAATATCAACCCCTAGAACCCGCTAGGGTTTCTAGCCACTCATCGTAGATAGAAATCCAAAAGAAAACATATTGAATTGCATAAACATAAAGAACTTACAAGAAAAATAAAGGGTTTCGTGTTTCCCAAGTCTCCAAACTCTAAAAACTCTAAAATATGATTGGGTGCAATAGGGAATCATAATTGGTTCGAATTTTATAGGTATTTATAGTGGTGGATGTGTATCCTATCAAATCTAGGGCTAAAGATATGAATAAATCCGAATTTAATCAGATTTTCGCTCCAGCAGAAGACCTCGCGTCGACCGTGGCTATTCACCGTCGATCGATGGAAGTTCTTGGTCGCCGTCGATCACTTCTGATTGGCGTCTGTCGACGCAGCTTCTCGCCCCTCCTGCGCGGTCTCACGGCTTTGGCCATAACTTTCTCTCCCGAACTCCGATTGACCCGATTTCAGTTGCGTTGGAGAGCTAACTCAAAGCATCATCCATTTTCATGTGCCAATAGCTCGAATTCCTCTTGTGGACGAAATCGTCACTGCTACTCTTACACGTCACTGCTTCCGGAATGGATTTCTCGTGAACTTAGGCCTAAAACCCTACAAAAACACCAAAACGCGCATAATACCACCTAATATAGACTCATGCACATAATATATATATAAACTCAATAAAACTACATAAAATAATAGAAAATAATATAGATAAGCGAGTAAGATAATGAGCTTATCAATAGCCAAATTCCCAAATTTATAATAGATCGTAACCCTATGCCCGGAACCACAAATCGTCCGGCTAACAAGGAATTTGAATCCAAGAATAAAACTGGAGTAGAAGCACCTGACAGGTCTACACCAATATCCTCAAAGATAGGGGTTAACATTCCACAACTAAAGGTCCGGGTGTTGGTATTAGCAGCCCGACTCCATGCATCCATCAACATCGCCCCCAAAGAAAACTTAATACCATTCATCAGGGCATACAACATATGAAGTTCAGAAGTAATCACGTTACTCGACTCATACCACCCGCACACAGAACCACCAACAAACTTATGAATATAACATATAACTGGATTCCTAATTGCAGTAGCTCTACACTCCTTAATATTGAATTTCCTATCAAGTGAAATACCAGTAATCTCCTCCCAAAATTCCCCCAAGTTAACATTCTCATGCAGAAATACCGAATCAGGATCACAACCAAAAATTTCAAGCTTGGCCTGTTGAAAGAAATATTCCGTACCTTGGAGTTTAAATTTCATGGATAACGGTATTCCTCCCGCCCCTTTCATGACAGTAACTGAGGCAAGGAATTCCCTTGACAACTCCATGTATCCGGGCCACTTAGCATTGAGCATCTTCTCCAGCCGATGCCTGTGAGGAGACTCCAAACATCATCCTTCAACTTCAAAGCTTTCAACGTTTTGCGACAAAAATATTTAGTGCCCACGACTTGCCGGTTCGCCAAATTCTTGTATTTAGCAAATTCCTCATCGTCAAATTTCTTTGGGCGCCTCTCCGAAGAAGAAGACTCACCTCTCGCACGTTTGCTTGCCATAACAGAAATTGAAGGGTGAGATAAGAACAATTCAATGCACTAAAGTATGGGAAAAAAATTTGGAAGAGAAATTTTGATCGAGATGCAAATGGGTCGAGCAATTGCTCGATCGATCTTTTAAATATGCGCTCGGCTCGGTCGAGCGCCAGATGGCTCGGCCGAGCGAGGAGTCTGTCCGTGCGGGGGCTGCTGGCACGCTTGGGCTCGGTCGAGCCTGCCTCGCTCGACGGAGTGAGGCCTCTGTCCAAGGCCTACGACCCAGCTCGGCCGAGCTGCCCCTGCTTTCACCACCTTTCGCCCTTTTCCGACATTTTCCCGATCATGTTGCCTTCCATCCTTTCTATTCTTCATACACAAATTGTCAAATGAAAGTAGAGCACCATAAACAATTAAGAACCCTACATTAAGAACACTAAACAACATTATTCAACCAAAATCATTAACACACCATTATTCAAAAATGTGAAAATAACAAAATTTAAACATTGGGTTGCCTCCCAATAAGCGCTTGTTTAACGTCGAAAGCTCGACGGTCATACCTCATGTCAATCATGATCAAACGGTGCTGATCCCGAACTCATACCTCGACTTATCACCACGTGATCCTCTGGGAAGAACAACTTTCTTCTTGCACTTCAAGGCGGATCCATATCCACTCGAGCCTTCTTTGTCAGACCTTGATCGTATTCATCTAAATCTCCCGGATCGTCCTTTTCTTTGTCTTCGTCCCCTATGAGGTTTAATCCCGGGTCGAGCACGTCCTTCAACCTCTTTTTTCTATCAACTTTCTCCTCTTCAAACTCATGCAAACTCTTTGGAGGTAGGGAAAAGACAACCTCTTTTCCATAACAACGGAAAGTGAGCTCCCCCTGTTTCATGTCGAAGAGTGCATCGGCTGTATGCAAGAAAGGCCTTCCAAAAATCAATTGAATGCCACCCTTGTTCTTCATGTCCACCACGAGAAAGTCTCCCAGAAATGTGGATGTCAAGACCTCCACAAGCACGTCTTCAACTACTCCACGGGGGCAAAAGAGAGCATGATTTGCCGATTGTAAGACTTGACTTGTAGGTTTAAGATTTCCAACCTCCAACTCCTTGTACAAGTCCCATGACATTATATTCACACTAGCACCGGAGTCACACAAGGCTTTCTCAACTATCACATCTCCAATTTTGCAACCAATGACAAAACCGCCCGGATCCTCCTTCTTGCTAGCTATGCTCTTCTCTTCATATTCATTACTTCCCGATTTATTTGGTTCACCATCCGAGATTACCTCAACTCCAACGAGTTCATCCAACATGGGTACACGTTCAATCTCTTCCGGTAGTGGCATCTCTACATCTTATTTCTTCACATAATCAAAGAAATGCACATTTTCAGGTTGTTCTTCTTTCTTTTCTTCCACATTCTCAACGTCCAACTCCTTTCCATCTTCCTTAACTATACTCCGTTCGTCTTCGATCTCCACATTTTCCACTTTTGGAGTCATGACCTCCAATTTCTCATTCATTCTATCTTCACCATCAATCATATTGCAACTTTTCTTTTGTACAACTTCCGTGTCGCTTGGAAATTTCCCAGCTTGGTGTTTGCCACTTAACTGTTTGGCGATTGAGGAAATTTGCAGCTGGATCTCTGCGAACATCCCTTCATACTTCTCAAAGCACTTATCAATCTCTTCACTTGGATTTCTCCTCATCTCTTGGTTCACATATCTACTACCTCCCCCAGCATATCCTCCGTGGCTACTACTCCCTCCTCCTTCCAATTGCATTTGAGGATTGAGAGCGTTGTTAGGATTTGCATAAGAGAAGTTGGGGTGAAACCGGTTGGATGGATGATAGTACATATTTCCCTGAGGGTTATATTGAGGTCGATTGTTGTACCCCATTCTTTGATTGACGAAATTCACATTCTCCGGATAAGCATTCTCAGGCTTAAGTATCATCATATCCTCTTTTCTACTCCCCGAAGTAGATAACATGTCAAGCTTTCTTTGCATGGCAGCGATTTGTTCTTTGAAATCCTCAGTCTCATTAACATCATTTACCGACTTCACCGGTCTATAATCTTTCCGTTCCCTTGGCCATTGGAAACTATTTTCGGCCATCTTCTCAATTGTCTTCCAAGAGTCTTCCTCTTCTTGATCGAGGAATGCACCTCCCGATGAAGCATCCATCATGACTTTGGTATCATAATTCAGTCCCCCATAGAATTGTCAAATTTGTTGACTCTGGGAAAGACCATGTCTAGGACACTTGCGTAGAAGCTCTCGGAACCGATCCCAAGCTTCATAAAGAGGTTCATCGTACCTTTGCCCAAACGATGTTATATCAGCCCTTCTCTTCAAAGTCAAACTTGGTGGAAAAAACTTGAATAGAAACTTTTCTCTTCAAAGTCAAACTTGGTGGAAAAAACTTGAATAGAAACTTCCCAAGTGGCAATATTCGACTTGTCTAAACCTTCGAACCAATTCCTCGCCGAGTCCTTCAAGGAAAATGAGAATAACCGCAACCTTATTTGATCTTGGGGAACTTGGTTGATCTTTATATTATCTGTAATCTCCAAAAATCGAGATATATGAACATTCGGATCCTCGGTTGCATGTCCCCCAAACTGATTGTTCTGTATCATTTGGACCAACTGTGGTTTTATCTCAAATTGCGTGGCATTTACTCCTAACCGAAAACCTCCAGTCATCGGTTCCCCTTGAGGTCGAAAAAGGTTTTGAAGTGGTCTACGAGGACCATTCCTCTCATTTAGTATCGCTTTCATCAACTCAATCTGTCTTTCTAACTCTTCAATCCTAACCGTATCCTCTCCTTGGTTAGCCATTTCCAAATCAATCTCAATATTTCCTTGCCTTAGTTGTAATTTCCTCTCCAAAAGCTCATGATCTTTTGACCTCGTTATCATAAACAACCTTCAAACTCCACAAAAGAACTCAATTACCAAACCAAAACAAATTGATCAAACAAAGGAAAAACAACTATCAAACAATAAGCAAAAAGTAAAAAGTTCACACAAGCAATTAATCAAACACCTAGCATACAATTCTCCAAACTTTCAACAATATCTATAGACCTACTAGAAAGAACTCCCAGGCAACGGCGCCAAAAACATGATGCGGTGTAAATGTAACACTATATCATGTTAAATTTTCAATCCAAGGTTCTTTTCAATTCGCTCTATAGAATACTATTTACTAACTTTGGAAATGTTATAGCTAGGCAAAATATATCGTTGAGTTTTTATCTAAATTTCTAATTCAAAATTAAACTTCTACAACCATACTAAAACAAGCAATCAATATCATTGTGAATAAATCGAAATTCAACATTCAATCAATTCTCTCCACATGCTGGTAAACCAAGACAAGCAAATACTCAAATGAGGCAGATAGGATGTTGTAATAAACATAGATGTAATCCAATTAGGTTAATCATTGATGTAAATACATTTTAATCCCTAGGAGATTGAGCAATCGACCCTACACTCGTTAACCCCTTGTCACGGTGAGCTAACGGTTGATGATGCTAAGACTTGCAAACAGCTATGTTATTAAGCCTTAGACCACTCCAAATAGAACGTCAATTATTTCCCTACAACCTAGCACCGCACAGGGATTGGAACTAAAATCGTATGAATCTACACTATTCACGACGATTCCGACCGCGTGTTGGCTGCAGCGTTCACGTCAACTACCTCCTAAGTTGGCTATTACCTACACCTAAGGGGTAAGGAACAAGTTCTAGTGCAATTCAAGCTCTCAAAGGAAAGTAAACAAACAATTATCAAAGTTAATTTTCATGCATCCTTGTTCAAATCAACTTCCAAATTGAATTAGAGCAACATACCTCTCAATTGTAACAATACAAAGTTGAAATCAAATACATCCATTACAATTGATAAGTAGAAAGTGAAATCTTCCCTAATTGGATTTGTTAGGTCTTGATCTACCCCCTTGGATCTTCAATTCTCCTCCAAGGATTGATGAATTAGCTCCTTGATACTCTAGGATTGAGATGGAATCGTGACGAAATTTGGAATATAGGGGAACTCCTAACTAGATCTAATGTAAAAATGGCAAAAGTTCTCCAAATAACTGAATTTCCCCCTTTTATAGACGAGCAAACAGGGCCTCGGATCGCCCGGTCGAAGTATGGCTCGCCCAGTCGAAGCTGGAAATTGCCAAATTGCTAGAAATCTCGGTCTAGCTCGCCTGGTCGGATTTGGCTCGACCGAGCCATTTCTCTGTTGGCAAGGCTCGTTCGAGTAGACTCAGCTCGGCCGGTCGATGCCTCTGTCCGGCTTGGCTCGGCCGGTCCTGCTTGGCTCAGCCGGTCGAGCTCTCTTTCCAGCTAGGCTCGGCCGGTCCTGCTCCGCTCGGCCGGTCGACGCTTCCAAACTCCAAACTCGTGCGATTTTCCTCCAAAACTCCACCAAAAATGCTAGTTTATGCTCAAAACCTATCCTACAACATTCAAAACACAAAAACACGAAAACACAACAAAAGGACAACAAAAAACAGATGATATGAGAGTAAAATGGCCGCAAACATGCACGCTCACACATCGAAAAATAGGTCATTTTACGCACATATCACCCTTCACCACCAACCTGGCTTTCAAAGCCGTTATTTTTTCTTTCGAACCTTTCTTCTGTTTGTATACCCATCTCTTTTGAGATCCTTTCTCATCGGAAAATTCAAGCCTTTGCTTTGTAGTGGCATCTGTGGATTCTGTCACCGTGTCCTTGACGACATCTAAAGATGGTAGAGAAGTAAATACCTCAGGTACATTGATTGGGAGAGTGTTACCTGAAGATCTTATTTGCTTGCTCCGTCTCTTGACTTTCTCATCATCACTCGCTGGTTTCTCTTTCCTTTGTTGAGGGCTCCTCTGCATTCGCCTCCTCTTCTAGTTGGTTTGATTTGAGAGTTTACCAGTTTCTAGTGATGGAATGTTGACAAAATTTTCAAGTTCAGTAAACAGGACATCCTGTTCTGCTTTGCACCGTTCTTCTTCTAGTTCCTCGGTAGTAAGTGGAGCAGTAGTAGGCATAACGATATGACCTTGGTGTTGTTCTTCCTCATCAAAGCATGCCTCTTTACAGTTGATGTTGCTCTTTCCCTTCGGTATCATTGGTTCCCTGAAATTCTTCGGTGGTTGTTGTTTTCTGGTTGGTGGGATGTAGTTGGAGAAGATCAAATCCTCACCGCGGAAGCATTTTCCTTTTGGGTGAACGTGTGATCCTTCTTCACACTCTTGTTCTTGTAGACATGCGCTAGCCATTTGGTGTAGATGAACTTTGCCCAATTTCCACGAACTTGATCTTCAATTGCCATCATAACAGCAAACTTCTTAGCACTTAACTCAGAGAGTGAGCCAACTTCACCCGCTAGCATCCTTATGACTACTTGTGCTAAACTCCTCATTGGTTCTGCTAGAGATTTAGTGGTGCTGCTACTTTCCATGAATCGGTGTATGATTCCGACTTCTATCTCAGCCATCTCTTCTTCATCTCGGCTTCATCGTTGATCTTGTAGTTGGCTACATCTTCACCATGATTGCGGAGTCCGTACTTCTTCTCCAAAACTTCTTGGCTTACCATGATTTTGATACTAAAAACACTCGTGGTGAAGAATTTCTTATCTTTATCAACAATTGCACGCACGAAGGATTCTGCAACTATGTGTGGATGAAACTTCTTTGGTTCTGCAAATAAGTATCTCAGCAGGTTCTCTTGGTCGAGTTTACCTATGATATCCTCACACCAGTGTTTCCGAAACAGTGGCTCGTACAGTATCTTGTCCTTCTTGACTTGAGCAGCCCTTTTCTGTTCATTGGAGAGTTCACCAGGCCATTTTCTATGACTAATGACGATTAGGCGGTAGTATGGAATTGACTCATTAATGTCTTCCGTCTTGTAGATGCTTGTGAAGGTTGGCTAGAACTGTTCTGGTTCTCCAGCCATGTTGGTGTTTCCGGATGATTCGGCAGGGGAACTGGTGAGGTTTGAAGATTCTGCCATTGATGTATTCTTTTGAGAGTTTCAAGAAGTATAAAAGAATTTTGAATCAGAAGGTAAGGGAGTATTAGGGTTAGAGATCCCAAACCAAATTTCTTTTATACGATCCCTCTTTAACCGGCTTCCACTGTGAGCGGTTGGATCTTCTCTTCTGATATGGATGAATCGACGGTTGGGCAGTTGGTGATGGTTCGCCTTACGTCCTACTTCATCGGAGTCTTGTGTGTGGCTGATGTGTCTCCTTGGCATTCGTCGCCGCCCTGTGCTAGACTTACTTTGTAATGAAAGCAAACTCTGCAGTTTCTTCATCATTAGATAATCCCGCCTTTCGAGATATATTTGAATCAATTATCTCCTTCTTGCTGGTCACCATGCGAAGATGCTTATGCTGAACACTCAGCAATGTGAAAGGCCTATGCTGAGAGCTGGGACTCTACATACAATTGTACCCCTTTGATATGGAATGTCATATATCATCTATTTATCTGAGAGCTTGGACTCAACATTCTTTCTTTGCTTGAGGTGAATGACATAATCCTGGACCTGATTTGCTGAGAGGTTGGACTCAACATTCTATCTTTGCAGTCTGTTGTTCAGTAGATGCTTATAGCTTGCTAAGAGCTTGGACTCAGCATTTTTCTTGTAATAAATTTTTTTAAGCAATCTACCGAACTCTGCAGAGAGCTCATGCTCAGCTTTTTGGGGTTTCACTGAGAGCTTGAACTCAGGAGATAAAATAGACTCTTCTAGTGTAGGAGCAAGAGTCTCTTTACTGAGAGCTTGGACTCAGTAAAATTTTTCCGGCTTGTCTGCTATTCCAAAATAGCAATCATTATCAATCAACTGAGAGCTTGGACTCAGTATACACCAGATATCTGCTGAAAGCTTGGATTCAACAGTTCTTCTAGACTCTCTAAATTCAATGAACTTTTAAGTTCAAGAGTCATTTTACTGAGATCTCAACCTTAGTATTTTTCGGGAATCTGCTGAGAGCTTGGACTCAACAGTCAGCAGAGAGTAATTTGCATGAATTTATTCTCCCTTTTCACCATTCAAGCACTCTACTTCTGACGGGGATGGGAAGACCTTTGAGAAATTCCTGTCATTTGATTTTTCTTTTCATTATTTAATCTTTTCATGGAAAATCATATAGTATTTTTTTTGATAGGTTTCTGTTCACAAGGAGTGTAATGATCTAGCATTTGATTTAGGCAGTGATTTTGATTGAGACAACAGAGTATTGTCATCAACACGAGCATTTTATTGATATCACTGATTTACAAGAGTTACACTTCACAATGTATAATACTACAAGTTTACAATGATCAATTTGTGTTCAGACTGCTCCAATAACGCCTTTGCTAGATCTGCTCCTTCTTGGACTTTCCTGAGCTCATTGCTGCAAGCCGCCTTGCTTCCACAACAATGTGTTGTTTTCAAGGCTGAGAAATTTCTTGTACGTAGACATTTCTTCTACTTCCAGCCTTGTCTTTTCTGTGGACACTTCAGAACACGGAAGAAAATCTGAAGCCTCGCATCATCTGTACGGCTCAGTGTTCCTGTCTACAGTTTCTATTAGCACTAAATGCAGTACAAATGTTCCTACAATTTGTAGGATGGGTAACATCTGTACCATCCATGGCTGAATTAGGCCTCAAGTACTGTGAGAAAACATTGAGAATGTTTCTCTTTTACTTGCAAGCCTTTCCTCCATCTTCTCATTTTCTCTGAATCCATTGCTTTTGAAACACTGGAAGAAGAGGTGAGGAAGATGTGATCTGGGATTCCTTACCCAAAGAAATTCCCAAACCAGGTGACTAAGGAATATCCATCTTCAGACCCACCCGACAAATTTTTATCTCACCAACGAGAAAACTTTCATGGCCTGATAGAATGGACCGCCTATCTCCGTTCGGTTCTAATATGAGAAAACTCATCGTCCATGGTGAACCGAGGATTGAGAGAATCTCCTTAGATGCGATCTCTGTGAAGATTAAGACTCTTCCTCTCAATTTGGAGACTTCCAAGTCATGTTGCTCGAACCCATTCTGGAGGTATTTAGGTGAAATTGTAAAGGACAATATTTCTGATTTCTTTGAGCAGGGTTTCTGGAATAATTGGAATGAAGGCAGAAGATAGATCTAGGGTTTCGAGGTTTTGATATATTAATTTCCTAAGGAAGACAACCTCTCTTAAATAGACATAACACCTCCTAGAGACTCAATCTTCTAATTACTTCGTCTGCCTAGGCAACCGATAGTTTTGCTATTACCCTTCCACGTGGCGGCTATTTTTAGAACTGAATCGTCTCGAGCCATTGAACAAGATGTTTGGTAATGATAGCGAATATTTATCATCGCTTTGTCATTGATGATGATCTTAATTGATACGTCGGTTGAGTATCCCGATATTTATTCCCATATCTGATCAATTTCCTTAGATTGATTCAGATTTGTATTGATTCAAAAGTCTTCTATCTTTTGCTGAGAGCTGGGACTCAACAATCGCCTGACTTATTCTGCTGAATTCAATATTCTCTTTTACTGATCGTCTGGACTGCTAAGAGTTGGGACTCAACAATCTGTTAAGATTTCAGCATTTTCTATCTGAAGAGCGTGAGCTTAGACACACTCTTATTCTGCATCGTCTTGAGAAGACCAATAGAATTCCATAAATATTATCCAAGAACAGAATGAGAGCTTGGACTCATTCTTCCATAACCTCATCTAATTCTAATAAGCCGAGCTTAAGACAAAGCACTTTGAATTTGCTTTCTGCTAGAGGCTTGGTGAATATGTCTGCTAGCTGATCCTCTGTTCTGATGTAATCCACCGAGATATCATTTTTCTCAACGTGATCTCGAATGAAATGATGTTAGATATCGATGTGCTTTGTTCTAGAGTGGTGAACAAGATTCTTCGTGATGCACATTGCACTGTTGTTGTCGCAGTAAATTGGAACGCAACCAGTGCTGACTTCATTATCTTAAGTTGTTGCTTGATCCATAGCACTTGTGTGCAGCAGCTGCCAGTAGCTACTATTCTGCTTCTGTTGTGGATGTTGCTACAGAGTGTTGCTTCTTGCTGAACCAGCTTATCAGCTTATGACCTAGGAATCGGCATGTTCCGCTCGTGCTCTTTTATTCATTTCTCTAGCCTCCAAAATCTGAATCTGAGTATCCTATGAGTGTTAGATCTTCTGCCCTGGGATACCAAATTCCTAAAGATTATGTTCCCTTCAGATATCTGACAATTCTTCATGCATACTTCGTGTGCGATTTCTTCGGATTTGCTTGATATCTGGCACATACACCTACAACATATGAAATGTCTGGTCTGCTGGCAGTCAAGTATAGTAGTGAGCCAATTGTTCCACTGTATGATGTGGGGTCTATGGACTTGCCTTCTTCATCCATTGATATCTGACACGCAGTACTCATGGGAATCCACATAGTCTTCATCTTTTATGGGCAAAATTTTCTAATGAGGTCTTTTGTATACTTCTTCAGATGAATAAAAATCCCATCATCTGATTTCTGAACTTGTAGACCTAGGAAGTATGACATTTTTCCCATCATACTCATTTGGAAGTTAGTTTGCATAAGTTGAGCAAACTTCTCACAGAGACTTACATTTCTTGATCCAAATATGATATCATCCACATAGATTTGGACAATAAAAATATCTTGAGCATCTTTGATCAAGAATAATGTCCTGTCGATCTTTCCTTTCCTGAATCCATTCTTTAGCAAGAATTGTGATAACGTCTCATACTACGCTCTTGGGGCTTGCTTTAGTCCGTAGAGAGCTTTCCTTAGTCTGTACACCTTATTTCTATGTTCGAAGCCTGGAGGTTGTTCCATGTAGACTTCCTCCTTTAATTCGCCATTAAGGAATGCACTCTTGACGTCCATTTGGAATACTGTGAACCCATGATGAGTAGCATATGCTAGGAATAATCTGATTGCTTCCAAGCAAGCTACTGGAGCAAATGTTTCATCAAAGTCTATTCCTTCGCACTGCGCATAACCTTTACCAACTAATCTGGCATTGTTGCAAACGATGAGTCCATTTTTGTCTCGCTTATTCTTGAATACCCATTTAGTTCCTATTACTGATTGATGTGTTGGACGATCGATGAGATCCCATACATCAATCCTTGTGAACTCTGATAGTTCCTCCTTCATTGCATTGATCGAGTCGGCTAAATTGAGTGCGTCTGTTACTTTGGTAGGCTCTTCTTGTGATATGAAGCATGGAAGCAGTCCACTATGTCTGGTTCGGATTCGATCAACAATATCTCCTAGAATCACTTGAGTAGGATGATCTCTAAGCAGCCATTTGGGTCTTTGTAGTTCTTCTACAGGATTGACTTGACTGCTGGATGGTCTGATGGGTTCTTATGAAATTGGTACATCAACAAGTTGTAGAGTCTCCAAGCTGTAGACTACCCTTGTTGAGTCGACTTCTGCTGAAAGATTGTCCTCTGCCATTTTGTCTGCTGGATTTTGTATTACTGGTGTAGTACTCCTGTCTGCAGCAGTCTGCTCCTAGATGTCTTCAGCAAAGTTGTCTTTAGTAGATCTCTCGCCATTTTGGGAACCTTCAGATTGTTGATCGTCTTTATCTCCTTTAGTTCCCTGTTGATATGTATGCTCTTCGAGACCCTCTTAACTGTCGATTGATCAGTCAAAGTCTCCAGTAGAGATGATGATTCATTCATTAACCTAGTCGGATCATTCGGTTCAGTTTCGGAAGTATTCGAGCTCGAAGGTCCATTGACATCATTGGTTTCATGAAACTCATCTCTTTGACTTCTTATGTACCTGCGCACTAAAAGAGTGTCATCAAAAATAACATTACATGTTATTTCCACAAGTTTGGTTGTCTTATTAAGCACTCTATATCCCTTGTGAGATGGATGTCCATATCCTAGGAACACTCCTTCATCGCCATTGGGAGAAAAAGTACTTAATTTTGATTTCCCATTATTATGGATATAACATGATGAACCAAAAATACGAAGATGAGCTAAAGAAGGCTTACGACCATGATATATTTTATAGGGAGTCTTGTTGAAGCGAAGATTCAATCCGCTTCAATTCTGCGTGTAGCAGGCATTCATTACAGCTTCTCCCCAGTATCTTTGACTTAGATCCGTATCGGCAAACATTGTACGCACGACATCTTTTAAGGTTTTGTTCCTTCTTTCTACAAGGCCATTCTGCTGGGGTGTTCTTGCAGTGGACCTTTCATGTCCTATCCCAGCGTTGGCGCAGAAGTTTATCAATGCTCCATTGCTAAATTCTGTACCGTTGTCGGATCTTATCCTTTTGACCGTGAGCTCCTTGTCATTTTGAACTCTAATTATCAGCTCCGGAAGGATAATTTTCACTTTGTCCTTGCTTTTGAGTAACCTCACCCATGTGTACTTGGAATAATCATCAATAACAACTAAATTATATAGTTTGTTACCTACAGTGGGTGGTGTCACAGGGCCGAATAAATCTATGTGCAGTAGCTCAAGGATTCTGTTTAATGTGGCCTTTTCTGGATTTGAATCGAAGGAGGATTTGGCTTGCTTTCCTTGTTGACAGGCTCTGCATACTCCTTCTTTCTTGAAGATTTCTTGTGGTAAACCTGCAACAATGTTATTTCTGGCAATATAATTGATGGTTTTAAAGTTAAGATACGTTAGCCTTTTGTGCCATAGCCAATTTGTTTCTTCCTTGTTGAATGCTATGAAGCACGATGCTTGTTGACCACTTTCCATCCTCCTTTTCTAATTCCTCTAAGCTTTATTTCACCAGTGGTCCTATCCGCAACTTCACAACCTTTGTCTAAGAAAGAAATGATATATCCATTTTCACTTAGCTGGCTGATGCTCAGTAGATTGTGCTTGAGACTATCGACGAGGGCAACATTGATTATTCGCATTCCATTTTGCTCGATGCACCCTCTTCCGATTACTCTGGCCTTGGAATTGTCACCAAATGAGACTGAAGCTCCTCAGAACTTGTGAAGTTCTATGAAGATTTATTCATCTCCTGTCATGTGTCCTGAGCATCCAGTGTCTAGGATCCATTCTTTGAGTTTTCTTGAAATTCTTCTTCCTAGACCTTGTTCCTGCAAAACAAAGAAGTTATATTTTCGGTACCCGATCAATTACGGGTCCTGTAGGATTAGTTAACTGGATTATTCCTTTGAGAATCCAGACTTTTGTGATTTTGATGCTTCTTTTGTCATGACGTCTCGCTTCCCTTCCCTTCCGTTCTTATTGGCATAGTCTCGATAATTAACATAGGGATGTGAAGTAGTGTGTCGAGCCGTCACTGTCTTTTGAAAGTGTTTTATTGTAGACTCTGGCCTCAAGTAGTTGTTCCTTCAACTTGGAGTGTATGCTAGCTTCCTTGGAACCTTAGTAGATTGCTTGACCTTGCTAGGATTTGTATGAACCGTCCTAGCAGATAAACCGGTCTGCTGGGTTGCATACACTGACTTTGCTGGCCTTTTCTCAGCAGATCGATAGTTCAATCTTTGTTAAGTAGTCAGCTGAGGCATATTGGTCTGCTAGCATTTCTGTTGATCTATTGACTTGAGATTATCCCACTTGTCTTTCCTAGCTGTCTGCTGAATCTTCCCAGTAGCTGGGACAAAAATAATTTTCTTTGACTTGCTTGATTCAGCGACACAAGACTTTTCACTATCAAAACCTATTCCAGCAAAGTTCTTCGAACTTCTTTGGACATTTAAAATATCATCTAAATCTCTCGTATTTTTTGAAAATTTGCACTGACATACATTTGGCACCGAGTGATTGCTTTACAAAATTTCATTCTCCTGTCTCAAAGTGTTATATTTATCTTTGAAGGAGAAGAATTTGGTTTTAAGCTTTAAAAGTTCCTCTTCTGCTGACCTAGATTTTTCAATCTCACTGGTCATATTAAAATCTCAAACTTTAGAGAGGAATTTTCTTTTACTAGAATATCTTTTAATACATGAACTTTTGAAAACTCTTTTAGCAAATATTCCACAGTTGTTTCATCAGATTCTGAAAACACGAATTAGCAGTGTCATGCATATTATCAGAAATTGAAGCAATAGACAGAGTAGTGTTTGTTACCTGATTTCATGTGGCAGCTAGAGCTGATTCTCCTGTTCTTCTCTTCATTAATATCTACCATGAACATAATTAGAACATCCTATTCATCTTCTGATGAATAGTTTTTGTCGTCATAATCTAGGATGTCTGGTAGTTCTGTCCTTATCAGCAATGCTTTGGTGACCGCCTTTAATGTGCGTCTTTCGAATAGCTTCTTCAATCGTTCCATTTCTTCTGGATCTACCTTTGGGCATTTGAACTTCTGGTGATCTGGAGAATTGCAATCGTAGCATGTTCTTGGTGCTCTCTTGCTATTTTTGTTGTTTGTTGGTTGAGTCTACTGGAGATCTTCCTTCTTCCCTTTTGCTTTCAGCAACAGCCTTTGAAGTCTCTTCATTTGTTCCTCCAGCTCGCTCACGGAGCATTAATCTTCTTTGAAGTGAGATCCGCTGATGGAAGGAATCTCCTTTGTTGAACTGGACTGAGCAGGTCGATCTGAGTGGAATGGTCTCTTTGTTTTCCACTTTTGTCTGTCTTTCTCACAAAGAATGTTGCACCTTCCATCGGTTCTTCAATGTTGACTGCAGCACGAACAACCTCATTCTTGTTGATCTGGGTGATGTCCCATTCATAAGCTTCCAGTTGAGCAAACACCTCTTTGGTGCTAATCTTCGACAGATCCTTATCCTTTAGACTGGTAACTTTGACGAACCAATCCTCCTTAGGTAGTCTTGAGAGAATCTTTGAATTCATGTCTGGAAGTTCGTTCGTTCTTCCCAACTTCTTTAACTCAACTACAATATTGTTGAATCTTGCCTCCATGTTCTTGATAGTTTCACCTGGAATCAAACCGTAAGATTCATACCTGTCTACCCATTGTTGTAGCTTGTTTCTCTTTATCTGATCCAATTATTTGTCCAAAGTGCTAAGAAAATCCCACATTTCTTTAGCACTATCGTACTCCAAAGCTTCATCCATCAGAGTAGGTGACAAGACACCTAATATTAGATCCATAGCGACGTAATTTAGCTGATCATGGGCTCATTCTTCTTGAGTCCATTCTTCAAGCGGCTTATCCACCATTACGTCTGGTCCTTCTACGTCTTCTCCGACCTTTGACTTCACCTTCTGGATTTTGATAGGTCCAACTTCGATCACTCGTCTCATCTCTGGATGCACATTCATCAGTTTGATCATCGAGCACTTTTTCAAGGTAGAATAGGAGTCTGGAGTGAACTTGGGTAGCTTTGCATTGTGCGCCATTTTATTGAACTTGAGCTAAACACAGAAACACTGATATGCAAGGAAAATCTAGATCTGGTCCTTGGCGACTCAGAAGCAGCTAGTCTATAAAGACCAACCGCTCTGATACCCCTTGTTGGTCCCCGATCAGAGTTATTTTTTATGCAGCGGAAGTATTAAATTTATCTTGCACGTGTCTTGCTAAGGTCTCGACTTAGCAAGTGTTTATCTAAAAGTTTTAGCTCGTGTATTCGTTAGATTGATTGCAGTTTATACTTCAACACATTTTCTGTTGAGTTTCAAATAATCTAACTTCAAACAAACAACGTAATAAAATAGTAAACGACACTAGGGTTTTTATAGTGGTTCGAACAATTGTTCTACGTCCACACTTCAGTCCTTTGGCTGAAAATCTCACTAGAAGAATGAGTAAAAGGTCCGACATGATCTCTAACGTTGAGCAGCTCCTCCGTATGTTCAGCGCGCACCTTCAAGCACCTCAATCTCCTATCTTCAATTAGTGTCGCTCCTTAGAGTGAGGACAAACCTCCCTTCTCCTAGGACGTCGACTACTGGGATTTTTATAGTTCTTCCCTGAACTTATCCTTGTGTTGGCGTTACCTGTATGAATCACTCTTGCACCGCAATAGTGACTGCTAGATTCTTTCTAGAATAGAAGGAATCCCAATATACCCTTATAAAGATAAACTTCTCAGGTCTTCGAGCTTCTATTATGAAAGCTTGCGAAAAGCTTCAATCAAGAACTTAGCTCGGTTGTGTTCGCGTTATAGAGAGACTGAGTTTGATCTCTTTTGTTATCTCTTGTATGTATGAAATCACGAACCTTTGAATCAAATAAGGATGACACCTATTTATAGGTGAAGATTCAAACGGCTGTTTGAATCTTATCCGTTAGATTAAAAGGGAATGTTTGTCAATCGGCATGCTTCCTTTTTCTGCGATGGACAGAGACTCTTCAAGTCTCCTCATCTCTGATTGGCGTAGCATCTGTCTCTAGCCGTCTCTTGTCAGAACGGATCCTTTGTAGGTTTGAACCTCTTTTTTCTTCATGATGATTGTTCCATCCTCTTGCTTGGTTGGTTCTTCTTGTAATTTGTAATTCGTCTGATATTTGGCTTTGTAACTTCTCTCTTGATTGTTGATTGTCGTCTGTTGGCTACTGATGTGCGTCGAATGTCTCCGTAGTTTGCTGGAGTTCCTTCTTCAGCATTCTTGTTGCTTCCTTTGCATCGCTAGCCTTTCTTCTCTTTAGCAATCTTCAGCAATTAGGCAAGTTTGCTGACTCCTTCAGCAAACCATATTCTCTCTATTTCTTAATCTATTACAACTCGAGTATGAATTCCTATACAAGACTTTTTACAATTGACTCAATACTGAGTTGCTATAGCTTTGATCCACCAAAACATATCAAACTATGATTATGAATTGATTTACAATAGAGGGGTCTAACAATATTCCTAATAGTTTGTTAATTAGTGTGTGTGTGAGTGTTTATATATATATATATATATATATATATATATAGTGATCAGGTGAGAATGAACTTAGTATGAGAAATAAGAATAAATCTCTGCGTTTGATCTTGTCATTTTAACGCTCAAGATATATTTAATTTTGTACTCAGTTTTGGTCGATTATCCTGCATTAAAGGACAATATAGTAATTATATACAATGAATGATAATTTTAAAGCCTTCATTTTAACTAAGATTTTGTTCATTTTATGGGCAATATCTTGCATTTACATTATATTGTGAAATAAAATGCTCTATATCTCTATTTACGACATTTTATCTTCAATATTGTGCATTTTATCTTAGCAATCATGCTTTTTATCTAACGAAACATGCAGTATATGTCATTACGAAAAAACCTTATCTTTCTAATAAGGAAATATTGCATGTATCAAAATCTGGATATCCATATCTAATCTGATATGGAAATATTATTATAAATAATTCCTCTTCGTAGTGAAACATCAGAAAAGTATTATGAACTTCTTTGTTGGACAATTCATAAAGTTGATTAATCAATTAACTATCTCCGTTCGGTCTCAAGATCAATTAATTAACACCAAAAATCTACGGATCTAATCCTACAATCTATTCCCTTCTGTTCAGACAAGAAATTAAATTATATTGTGAAAACTCTTTCCATTGAAAACTATCACAATTACGTCTCTAGTTCTCAACTAATTATCCTAAGATATGGCTAGCAACTCAAGATTATGAATAAGCACAAAATTCACAAACTACGATGGGAAAGGAAAATCAATTCAATTAATCTAACATGCATACATTGATAGTTCGAAAAACCCTAGAATTTGAGAAGGAAGTTAGTTACAAATATTCATGAATAGGATCATCCGAGATAAAGAAAAACATGAATTGCATAAAAACTGAGTGTAGATGTCTTCCCACAAAAATCTGTCTTCAATCATAACACATAAAACCCTTGGAAATCTTCTAAAATCTTCAACTCTAAAATTCTACACCCTAAAATTTGAATTTTAAAAGGCTTTATATTGCTGTGATATATGTATCATGTAGTATCTAGGACTAGATATATCTAAATCTTCAAATCAGAATCAGATAGAGATTTCTCGGATTTGCGTCGATCGATGCAGAACTCACGTCGATCGACGCTCATGAAAAACCTGTGTTGATTGATGCAAGATGTGCCTCGATCGATGTGAACCTGGCCTCCGCTGCCTTGCGTTGATCTCGCGTCGACCATGTGTCGATCATCCCACTGAGCGGCTGCGTTGATCGACATGCCTTTGGCGTCGATCGACGCAGGTCTGGAACTCGAGCATCTTTTGCTTTCTTCCCTGTTTCTGACTCAAAGCCTGCATAATTTATCAATCACGACATTACGAGCACAAAAGCCAATTCATGCACAATAAAACACGTAAAACAATTCAAACATCACCCAAATAGTCAAAGAACCCAAAGATAAGTTGGTAAAAATGCTAACTTATCAACTCCCCCAAACTTAAACCATTGATCGTCCTCGATCAATTCATAGATAAAAAATCACTTCTCATGCAGATACAAGTGTGCAATGCTTCACAAGCTTCTTTCACTTTCCGAGTATCACTTATTCACATAAACATGCATTCCAAACAAGTTCTCATTGTTAAATTATTGAGGAAGAACCTCATTGGGCAGTGTTTGCACTCATCGCTCAAAAAGTAAGGGGTTCGTGTTTCACTCACTCAAGGTTTTAGTTTACCTCACCATAAGTTTGACAAATTTCTCATCTCTCCACTACTTGTTAGTGTGGCTTTTCAGGGAATCAGAACGGTCTTATTTTGTTTGTAATGTGGCTTACCTAGAAGGTGGGATGCATTTGGCTAAGTGACTCAAAATATTGCAATAAAAACCCCAAAGACCCAAGCATACCATAACCATATAATTTTTCTCTTATACACGATCTTCTTCCTTCTCTTTTTCCTTCTAATTTTCAGGGCCCTTTAGAACTTATTTTGAACTTTCGTGAACTTACAAGCATATGAATTTTTTTCTTTTTCTATCTTTTTCCACTCATGTTCACTTCTTTTCTTTTAATTTACCCCATGGGAACCCTTATTTTTGCACATGGACTCACATCACAGTCCCATAATTCACACTTTCCAATAAACCACAATCCTCTTATTCATCAACCCTTCTAATCAAAGAAAATTTATTCAAGGCTCAAAGGGGCTACAAGTGGAAATTAAAGGTTAGTGTATGGGAGATGGGTTACGAAAGAACATGCCTAAAATCATTTTCACCCTATTACCACACTTAGTGCAACCTCAAGAGAGAAATTTGTCAAATTCTAGGAAGTAAGTCTAAAAACCTTGTCACTCATCAAATGAAAAAGAGGCTCAAATTTTCACACAGGGTAAAAATTTTTGGTACTCCTCAACAATTACCCAATTTAAACAGTAATCGAGCAAGAATTTATATTTCAAAGATCGACTCCTCAAGCAAAATAGCTTCTATCATTGGCTACTCTATCACACAGATTTTCATTCTCAATCAGTAAATATCTCGATTATCAATCAACAATTCTCATACAAGGGAGGATAAGTCATATTTTTCAACACCAAAATAATCACAAAACTTATGACTGCCCTCTGTTCAAAAGCTCCTAAAACAATTCTCAAGACTCTACAATTTAGAATAAGTGCCGTAAATCAAGAACTCAAAATACTAATTCGAGTGAAAAGCCTTGCAGAGAGCAAATGTTCACATTGAAGCAAAAGAACAAGGATGGTGATGTTGAAGAAAAAAAACCTAAGAAACTAAAATAAATAACTTAATAAAAATAAAGCAGTAAATAAAAAAAAAAACGTTTCCCTTTTCCGATCCTCATCCCCCAAACTTGTTTCACTCAAAGGAGTGGACAAGTTTGCAAATTAGATAGGAAAAGAGAAACGGTACCTCAATCCTCCTCGAGAGTGTCCTCCATCTCCTCATCGGCGGTGTGCCGATCTTGGCTTCTCCGATTCTGCTCCCGAAATTGGCGCGTGTAGGAGGACTCCGGCTGATAGTCCAACAGGAGGCACTGCATCTGACTGTCGATGGTCTCAAGCTGGGTGTGCACAAGTCGGCGAAACTTGGTCTAGCAGGTGCGCTCCGCTGCGTGCTCGGCAGCCTGCTGCTGCATGAACTGATAAAGCATGGCCAGATCCACCCTAGCAGAAGAGGACTCTCCCAGAAAGTGGCTGGTCGAAGCTCCCCCGATCCATCCCAGAATCTCGTCGGCTTCCTCCTCGTGCTCGTCCTCATCAGGTGCCTCTTGCTCCTCGGGTGCCTCTTTCCCCGTGTTTTGTGCTGGGGGTGAATTCTGCAGCTGCTCGACATTCACTCGGCGGCGCTGCCATCGGCCCTCCTCACGGGCGCGGGTGCGCAGTCGGTGACCGAGGCGGGAAGAGCTAGCTCCCCCGTTCGGTCCGATCATGAGCTGCTTGTGGGTAGGGGTGCTCTGCAACCAGTTGGTGCGGTGGTGGTAGTCCGTGACACGAATGAGGTCCGGCTGAGGGAGTGGAAACTTGTCCCCATTGGACATTCGCAGCGACCATCCACCCTCGCGGGCTGTAAGCATCCGCATCTACACTAGACGTGCAGTGCTAAGTACCTTCGTCTCCTCAGGCTGCTCGATGTCGGTCAAGTCAATCCCCACATGTATCGCAATTGGGGTAATCAATCCCCCGCTCCAAATGTTCCCCTTTGCGGCCTTCACCTGCCGTCTCCAATGGTTCATGATGAGGGCAGTAAAATTGAAGCTGTCGTCGGTCAACATGCAGTAAAGAGCGTAGAGCTCTCCAAACCGCACTTTGGCACTTTCATGGCGGCCGGTGATCCACACCCCCATGCACCGCTGAAGATAATGAAACACCGGGTTGTCGATGGATGAAGCTTTCAACCCTTCTGCATTGAAGTCTCTTGTGTTCTCTTCCGCTTCAGCTGCAATTAGGTGCCAGAACTTGACAATGTTGAACTCCCTGGGAATAAAACCCATCCCAGTTTTTGGGACCTCCCAAATGTCATCCAACACATCCCTCGGAAGCTCATGGTACTGGTTCAGAAGCTGAAAATCGATGGTGGTTGGCTCAGACTCCGGTTGGACTTTGTAGACTTGTAGGGATGCAAAGAACTCCAGCACGAGCGATGGATACGTGGGCCACCGCTCGGTCATCCAAGTGCCCCATCCTGCTCTCTCCAGCAGGGTCTCGATATCTGCCTGAATCCCAAGCTTCTCCATTGTCATCGGGCATGGGTAGAGGGTCTATCGGATTCGAAAGTCCTCACCACTGAGCTTTTCGTAAAGTGCCTCCGCTTCTGGGTTAGCGAAAGTTGGTCGGAAAGCCATTTGTTCCTGCACGGATAGAAAAAAAAAATTGTCATCAAGTGTTCCTTTACTTCACCCAAATTCCAAGTACCAACACAAAAAAGTGCAACTAACTCCATGTTGTATCTACCCATGCAAAATTGATTCAACTACTATTCAATTCACATCAAAATCTATCCATAAACACCCCCAATTGAAACAATTGTGACCTATAATATGCAAGTAGGAAAACAAGTAAAAATAGGAAAATTCGCAAACACGCTAGAATCATTGTTATTCAATTCCATGACTACAAATTCTCCCATGGTGAACACATCGACTAGAATCACGACCCATATCGAACAATCAAGCAAGGGGTGCAAAGAAATCGACGAAAGAGAAAAAATTAAGAACTAGGGCACAATGGTCCAAATTCATCAATTTAATCCACAAATTCGTCAAAAAGCACCATATAATCGAATGGGAAGAGTCTAGGAGACGTACATTGAGTTGTAGTGGCAAGTTATGGGGAAATTTTTTCGAATTTGGGTGTTTGGAGTGGAGAGGAGCGGTGTGCGTGTGTGTTTGTGTTGAGAAAAATTAAGAAAAAGGGGTTTTAAACCCGCTTACCCGCGTCTCTGAAATGAGTGCATCGATCGATGCAGGTTCCGCGTCGATCGACGCGGACCAGAAACTCACGTCGATCAACATGATGCTGGTGTCAATCAACGTAGACCTGAACAGAAATAAAAAAACACTGGAACTCGAAAATTTGTGAAAAAATTCTAATTCTTATTGACTCGACTCGAACAAATTAAAATAGCAAAAGTAAGAAAAATAGTAAATTTGTTGGTTACTTACCAACGAGTGCTTGGTTTACTGTCTCTAGCTCGACAATACCTGTGTTTTCATGTGCGATTCAAATAGTACTTCTCCACCGCACAAATTTGAAGTGGGGTGTAGTACGGTTTAAGGTTTTGCCCATTGACTTTGAAATTCTTGCCATCTTGACCAGCCAGTTCAACCACTCCATTTGGAATTTGGCTGACTACGGTGTATGGTCTAGCCCACTCTGATTGTAACTTTTCGGGTATGAAGCGAAGACGGGATGTGAAGAGGAGAACTTTGTCACCTGAATTGAAAACATGCGTGAGAATCCCCTTGTCGTGGAACCTCTTAGCGCGCGTTTTATATATGACGTTGCTCTCGTATGCTTCATCCCTAAAGTCTTCCAACTCATTAGTGCCATCGCTCGATCTGCTGCAGCCGTCCCCCAATCCAGGTTTAGCTTTTTCACTGCTCTCCAAGCCTTGTGCTCCATCTCTACGGGGAGATGAAAGGATTTTCCGAAAATCAGCTGATATGGAGACTTCCCAATGGGTGTTTTGTAGGCAGTGCGGTATGCCCATAATGCATTGTCGAGCTTCACAGCCCAATCTTTCCTTTGCTTCACCGTCTTCTCCAAGATTTGCTTGATTTCGCGGTTTGACAGCTCCGTAAGCTCGTTCCCTTGAGGGTGATATGGGGTAGTAACACGATGCTTGACTCCGTATCTAGCAAAAAGAGAAGCAAGCCATTTGTTACAAAAATGGGACCCCCATCACTTACCAAGGCTCTTAGCGTCCCAAATCTTGTCATAAGATTTTGTAGGAACTTGATGACGACTTTGGAGTCGTTGGTGGCTGTTGGAATGGCTTCAACCCATCGTGACACATAATCAACCGCAAGAAGAATATATTAAAACCCACGCGATGGCGGAAAAGGGCCCATGAAGTGGATCCCCCACACATCAAAGATTTCAACTTCAATTATTGGGGTCTGTGGCATCTCATCCTTCCGCAAGATGTTGTCGATTCTCTGGCAACGATCACAGCTCGTAATCCATCGTGAGAGACCTCATAGATGGATGGCCAATAGAATCCGCTCGCAAGAATTTTGAATGTCGTCTGGTTGGCTGAATGATGATCGCCACTAGGAGATGAATGGCAGGCTTCGTAGATTTGATGCCACTCGGACAGAGGCACACAACGGCGAATGACACCGTCAGCACATCTACGCCAAAGGTAGGGATCCTCCCAATAGTAGAATCTAACATCGTGCAGAAACTTCTTTTTTGCATATGGAGAAGATTCTAGTGGAAGTACGCTGGCTACCAAGTAGTTGGCGAAATCCACATACCAAGGTGTTTTGAACTCGTACGTCTCTCTCAAATCCCTACGAGCATAGATCTGTTTGTCGGGGAATGTCTCTCGGATCCTCATCTACTGATCATCCCCTTCGACTGGTGGCTCGAGTCTCGACAAGTGGTCTGCGATCACATTCTCGCTCCCTTTTCTGTCCTTGATCTCCAAGTCAAACTCTTGTAGCAACAGTATCCACCTGATCAGTCTGGGCTTGGCATCTTGCTTCAGGAACAAATATCTGATTGCTGCATGGTCAGTGTAGACAATTGTCTTCGATCCTATCAGATAGGACCGAAACTTGTCAAATGCATACACTACTGCGAGCATTTCCTTCTCCGTGGTGGTTTAGTTGAACTACGCCGGATTCATGCTCTTGCTGGCGTAGTGAATCACATGGAAGAGTCTTCCTTTCAGCTGCCCCAAGACTGCCCCAACAACGTAGTCACTAGCGTCGCACATCAATGAGAAAGGCTCACCCCAATCCGGCGAAGTCAAGACCGACGTAGTCACTAGCGCCTCTTTCAGTCTCTCGAAGGCCTTCAAGCATTCGTCATCAAAGACGAAGGAAACATCCTTCTCCAACAGGTTGCACAATGGCCGAGATATCTTCGAGAAGTCTTTGATGAACCTCCTATAAAACCCGGCGTGGCCGAGAAAGCTCTGAACTGCTTTAACATTGGCTGGCGGTGGCATCTTCTCAATGGCTGTCATTTTGGCTCGGTCCACCTCAGCTGATACTCGATGGCCTAGCACAATTCCTTCTCGCACCATGAAGTGACATTTCTCCCAATTGAGGCATAGGTTTGTCTCGGTGAATCTCTCCAGTACAATAGCCAAATTCTGCAAACAAACATCAACTGAGTTACCAAAAACTGAGAAATCATCCATGAATACCCCCATGACATCTTCGATCAGATCAAGGAAGATTTCCATCATGCATCTCTGGAAAGTTGCCGGTGTGTTGCACAGTCCAAATGGCATCCGTCGGTACGCAAACACTCCGTATGGACAGGTGAATGCGGTCTTGTGCTGGTCCTCAGGTGCCACAACGATGTGGTTATACCCTGAATAGATATCAAGAAAACAATAGAAAGGGTAACCAGATAATCTATCTAACATTTGATCAATGAATGGGAGAGGAAAATGATCCTTGCACGTGACGGCGTTGAGGGCCGGGTAATCAATGCAGAATTGCCACCCAGTGACTGGTCTTGTTGCGACCTCCTCTCCATCGTCATTTGTTATGATCTGCATCCCTCCTTTCTTGGCTACAACTTGCGTAGGGCTCACCCATCTGCTGTCAGATATTGGGTAGATCATGCCATGGTCTAGGAGTTTGAGTACCTCATTTTTTACGGCTTCCTGCAAGATAGGGTTCAGTCCCCGCTGTGCTTGTGTCTTTGGCATGGCATTCTCCTCCAGATTTATCTTGTGCATGCAGAGCGAAGGACTGATCCCTTTGATATCCCCCTAAGTCCATCCAATGGAGGACTTGTATTTCCGTAGGACTCGCAATAATTTTTCCAATTCCCCCTGTGTCAAGTAAGCAGAGACGATCACAGGGTAAGTATCATTAGATTCCTGAAAAACGTACCTGAGGTGTGCCGAGAGTGTCTTGAGTTCCAGAACTAGCAGATCAGAGCTAGATGGCCGCTTTTCCAGACCCGCGTCGATCAACACTCGATCTGTATCGATCAACGTGGGTGGATTGGCCGCGATCCCTTTTCCAAGTAGCACTGGTTCGGCCGATGAAAACTTCCTGTCCGCTTGCTCTTCATCATCGATCGACGAGCTGTTGGCATTGATCGACGTGATTGTTGAGGCTGCATCGATCGACGTGCCATTATCGTCGATCGATGTTGATTGCTTTCCACACTTCCTTGGCTTGTTCTGGCTGTACCGGGTTGGTAGTTGCTCTCTCTTATTCTCCTTTTCCCGAGTTATCTCTTCGAACACATCCAACTCCATTACCAGATTCACAATTTCATCATCTGCCTCTTCTAAATTTGTCGATGAAAACAGCGAGTGCTTTTGGCAGTTCTCTAGAAAATCCGGATCACTTTTGAGAGAAGTGAATGGAGAAGACATCACCGGGATGAAGCAATTGATCATATGAAATTCTTCCTTGTAGCTCCCTTCATTGTTCTTCTGCATTGCTTTATAGATGGAGAAAGTGACTGACTCATTATTAACGTGGAATGTCAGTTTGCCGTCTGGAATATCGATTAGTGCCCCGCCGGTCTTTTGGAACGGTCTTCCTAGAATCAGTGGAATGTTCCATGTCGAGCACCACGAAGTTGGCTGGGATAATGATGTCTTTCACCTTTACAAGCACATCTTCCACGATGCCTCTCGGGTAGGACCCTGATCGATCGGCCATCTGTGGTGAAATGGTCGTGTGAAATGGTCGTGGGTTTGATGCTTCCAATCTCCAGCCGTTTGAAGATAGACAATGGCATCAGATTGATCGATGCTCCAGAATCACAGAGGACTTTTCTGAAGGTCTCCCCTCCGAATACACAAGAAATCGTGAAAGAACCTGGATCCTCTCTCTTGACTGGCATCTTCTTTTGGATTATGGCGGTGCACTCTTCGAACAGATTGACTGTTTCATGCTCCATGAAGGGTCTTTTCTGAGAGACCATGTCATTCAGAAATTTTATGTATTCGGGCATCTCTTGCAGTGCTTCAACCAATGGGATATTGATATGCACCTTCTTCATATTTTCCAAGAAGCGTGCGTACCTTTCGTTCATCTTCATTTTGGCAAACCACTACGGATACGGAAGAGGAGGCTTCTTCGTAGCCGGGCTGGGGGCCTGCATTGATCGTCGTGGATATGCGTCAATCAACGTGGATTTTGTGGCTATGTCGATCGACGTGGGTCCCACGTCGATCAACGTGGACGTATCGACTGCGGCTTCCTCAACCAGTTTCACGTCCTCGTCCTCCTGTGGATCTTTTCCTGCCTGCTTTGGCCCTTCATAGGATTTTCCCCTCTCAGAGTGATGGCGTTCACTTGATTCCTCTGATTCTACTTCTTGGGGTTAATCTGAGTGTTGCTCGGAAGTTGTCCCGGCTTGTGCTGGGCTCCGAGGGCATTGACAATCTGGTTGACCTGGGTTTTTATAATCTACACGTGCTTCTACACCTGGTCCACTTTAGTATTAACGCCTGAGATTTCATGCTCTAGTTTTCTCACTTTATTGGTGGACCCCTGCATGAACTTAGCAAAAATTTCCTCGAGATTTGGCTTCTTCTTCTCCACCACTACTCCATCTCGTACTGCAAATCCAGGTGGTGGCTGCTCCGCAGCTTGTGGGTTCGCATAGGAAAATTCAGGATGGTTCCTAGCATGATTGTAGTTGTAGGGCTGATTGTGCTGTTGGTATCCTCCACGGTAATTGTTTTGATAACCGCCCCTTTGGACAAAATTCACATCGGCACAGTCTCCTTCCAGTGGAGCTTGCACATGCTCTATTACAGCAACGACCTTTTCTAATTTCAGTGTAGTGAAGTCCTCTTGCAGTTTCTTCACCTCGGCTGCCCAATCAGGTTCTTCAGCGGCCTTTTTCTCCACTACTTTCTCAACAACCTTTACAGGGCGACTTCGACTCAAGGACCAACATTGATTGATGTTGGCCATCTTTTGGAAAAATTCCATGGCCTTCTTCCCGCTTTTCTTCATGATGGTGTCAGCCAGTGTAGTATCCACCAACTCAACGGTCCTCTCATTGAGCCCTTCGTAGAATGCTTCTGCTTGCTCGCCTGGAGGTAGGCCATGTCCTGGGCAAGATCTCAGTAACTCCTTGTAACGCTCCCACGCTTCATAGAAGCTTTCATCTAGTCTTTGAGCAAACCAGATGATCTCCTTCCTTCTCTGTCTGATGACGTTCAGAGGGAAGAAGTTTTCTAGGAATTCGTTCCGTAATTCCGTCCATGTACTGATACTTTCTTTGTCCAGTGTAGTAAACCAAGATTGTGCCTTATCCCGTAGAGAGAATGCGAACAGACGCATTCGAATGGCACTCTTGCCGACCACTCCGATCTTGACAGTATTATAGAGCATCAGAAATTTGTTGAGATGTGCGTATGGATCCTCAGTTGCTCTTCCGCCAAACTGGTTTTGTTTCACCATTTGCACCAATCCGGTCTTTAGCTTGAAGTTGTTGGCGTTGATGCCAATCCTGAAGTCTTTCCTCTTGAACTGTGGTCGATACCGTGTTTGCATAGCTTCTTCTTCCTCATCTTTATCTGATTCCTCTGGCGGATCCTGATCTTCTTCGTTTTCTTCCCTTGGAATATTTTTAAAGAGTGGATTGGGGCGAATGCGCCGGTTGTTCAGATTGTTCCTCTCGAGATTCCGCTTGAGAGTCAGCTGCTGAAGTTGTGCCCTCATGGCTTGGACTTCCTGAAACAGTGTTGTTTGCTCCTCCAGGGTCAGTATCTGTGGAGGTGGCTGGTCAATCGGCTCGGGTTGGACGACCGGTTGCGGCACATGGTCTGGTGGTGGTACATTTTCTGTCATTTTTTGATCAGTCAAGCTTTCTTGCCCCCGCTTATTTCTTCAGATCTTTCGGCACATGGCTTTGATTTCTGGGTTGTAGTCTAATCGATCCTTTCCTTTAGCTCTCGTATTCATGCACTACCTGTATGGCGAAAAATATAGTGAGTTGAAACGGAAAATAAACTGAAAACAAACAAAAATTGAAAAACTAAAAATCTGAAGAATAGGCATGCGTCGATCGATGGAGGGTTGGCGTCGATCGACGCAGAAACAGAGATGGCGTCAATCGATGCAAACTGCACATCGCTAGACGCGTAAACAAAACTTAAAAAAAATTTAATGAAAGTACGAAAATTAAAACCGAAATCAGTATTTGATCACAAAATTAATAGTAAGATTATTTCTATTATGTCCCCGGCAACGGCGCCAAAATTTGATTGCAGAATAATTTTACTAGCGCTAATAATACAGCGGCAAATTAAATTATCGAATCCCAGGGGAAAGAAGTAACGAAAAACCTTAATTACTAAAACACAACTTCTCAAAATACTGGTTAGGGGAAATTCAATTTTTTGTTTTGGTTGACAAACTAATTTCGCAATTTAAAACTTAAACAGGAAATTAAAAATAACTTGATGGAAGCAGATATGAGAAGCACAGATTCATGGGATATCTACCAATCAAGTATTACATGTATGAATCAATTGATTAATTCTCAATTTAAATCCTCTTCATAGTGAAACATCAGAAAAGTATTATGAACTTCTTTGTTGGACAATTCTTAAAGTTGATTAATCAATTACCTTTCTCCGTTCGGTCTCTAGATCAATTAAATAAACAAAAAAATCAATTGATCTATTCCTACAATCTATTCTCTTCTGTTCAGACAAGAAATTAAATTACATTGTGAAAACTATTTCCATTGAAAACTATCACAGGTACATCTCTAGTTCTCAACTAATTAATCCTAAGATGTGTGGCCAGCAACTCAAGATTATGAATAAGCACATAATTCACAAACTATGATGGGAAAGGAAAATCAATTCAATTAATCTAACATGCATACATTGATAGTTCGAAACCCTAGAATTTGAGAAGGAAGTTAGTTACACATATTCATGAATAGGATCACCAGAGATAAAGAAAAACAAGAATTGCATAAAAACTGAGTGTAGATGTCTTCCCACAAAAATTTGTCTTCAATCATAAAACATAAAACCCTTGGAAATCTTTTAAAATCTTCAACTCTAAAATTCTACACCCTAAAATTCAAATTTTACATGGCTTTATATAGCTGTGATAGATGTATCATTTAGTATCTAGAACTAGATATATCTAATTCTTTAAATCGGGATCAGATAGAGATTTCTCAGATTCGCGTCGATGGATGCAGAACTCGCGTCGATCGACGCTTGTGAAGAACCTGTGTTGATCGATGCAAGATGTGCGTCGATCGACGTGAACCTGCCCTCCACTGCTTTGCGTCGATCTCTCATCGACCATGTGTCTATCGTCCCACCGAGCGGCTGCATCGATCAACATGCCTTTGGCGTCGATCAACGCAGGTCTGGAATTCGAGCATCTTTTGCTTTCTTCCCTGTTTCCGACTCAAAACCTGCATAATTTATCAATCACGACATTACGAGCATAAAAGCCAATTCATGCACAATAAAAAATGTAAAACAACTCAAACATCACCCAAATAGTCAAAGAACCCAAAGATAAATTGGTAAAAATGCTAACTTATCAACAATCTGTCTAGAGAATTAAGGCTCAAGTACAAGAAATACCGGACTACTGTTGAGATATGGAGGGACCTTGTGAAAGTATATGTGAAGGTGAGACGAACTATCAGTTATGATCTTGTGAAGGACCTGGTTTGCAAGAAAATGAATGAGGAGAGTTCGTTGGTTCTGCACTTCATCAGTATGATGAGAATCATGAGAAAGTACAGAAAGAGGGTGGATTAATTAATAAGCGGGTAGAAATAAACATTGTCTTGCACTCTCTATCTGATTCTTATGATGATTTCATCAAATCTCTCGGTGCCAAGCATGAGTTTCCTCTTCATGAGTTACTCAGGGCCCTGTTGCGAGAAGAATCTAACATGATGGCATTTGAGTTTGCTCCACCTTTGTCAGCTCTTGACAAGGCAGTTGATGAAGCAAAAGAAATGCTTAAAAAAGTAAGATGAAATAGATGAGGCAGAAGTTATCACTAGGCCATGCAAATGCGAGCGAAGTAAAGTAAATTGTCTAGTGCCTAGCACGGGTAGACAAGGTACGTCATGTGCATTTATAACGAAAACATGTTTAGCATCAGTTTCTATCTATTCTTGGGTAGTGGATACTGGAGCTACTGATCATGTTTGTTATACTTTGCAGGGGTTCAGGCCGACAAGGCAGTTGATGCAGGACGAGATTACCATCTGAATGGGCAGCGGAGAGAGAGTCTCAGCAGTAACCATTGGAGATTTTACTTTATGCTTTAAAAATAATGTTTTGATTTTGAGAGATGTTTTATATGAGCCGGTTTTTTGGCGGAACTTAATTTTAATTTCCAAGCTATTTAATGATGGATTTTCAGATATTTTTTATATTGGAGTTTCTATCATTGGTAATAACGGTGTTATCTGTCATGGCAAACTGATTGACTCTTTCTATATCATTGATTGTATGCATAAATCTTCCGTGAATGTTGCAAACTCATCCAATAATAATAATAATCATTTAAGGAGAAATTTTTCTTCTGATGAGGATCAAACATATCTCTGTGATTTGAGACTAGGTCACATCAATCTAAAGAGGATTAAAAGATTAGCATGCGATGGGCTCTTGGAATCTTTTCAAGTGGTACCGCATCAAATCTATGAATCCTGTATAGAGAGAAAGATGACGACCAGGCCTTTTAAGGCAAGTCAGTCTCGAGCAGAGGATGTGTTGGAATTGATCCACTATGACTTATGTGGACCAATGTCCACGCAAGCTCGTGGAGGTTATGAGTACCTCACCACATTCATTGACGATTACACAAGATTCAGATACGTCTATTTGCTTCGCTACAAGTCTGAATGCTTTGAGAAATTCAAAGAGTTTAGGAATGAGGTAGAAAAGAAGCTAGGTAAGACTATGAAGACACTACGATCGAATTGTGGTGGAGAATACCTCAATAACGAGTTCTTGCAGTACTTGTGAGACAACGAGATTACATCCCAGTGGACTGCACCAAGAACCCCTCAACAAAATGGTGTAGCGGAAAGAAGAAATAGAACTCTCTTGGAAATGGTCAGGTCGATGATGAGTTTTGGTAGCTTGCCGATTTTGTTTTGGGGATATGCCTTAGAAACAGCGGCCTATTTGCTTAACCTGGTACCTTCTAAATCAGTTCCTAAAATTCCTCTGGAACTTTGGTATTGGTGAAAGCCAAGTTTGAACAGAGTGAGGGTTCGGGGTTGTCCAACATATGTGCTGACAAAGCAACCTAATAAGTTAGAAAGTAGGTGTAAGCTGATGCTATTTGTATGACATCCCAGGCAAACGAAAGGTGGTTACTTTTATTGTCCTGAGAATCAGAAAGTGGTTGTCACTACCAACGCAAGATTCTTGGAGGACAAATATGTAAGAAACCACAGATCCAAGAGTGAAACTATACTCCACGAGCTTGAGGATAAGGAAGCGATTCCATCAGGAAAGCCCAGTGTAGTGGTAAATCCACCTTTAATTGGTGAGACAATACCAACACTGCCATCAATGCAAGGTATGGGACCAACGAGTACTATGCCAACTACTGACACGACTCAGATGCCTCATCGCTGTGGGAGGGTTGTCCATCAACCCGAAAGGTATATGTTGGTGGGAGAGTCTTCTAACTTGATCCAGGAAAGCGAAATAGATGATACTGATCCCTGGACGTATGACGAGGCAGTATCTTATAAAGATGCAGACAAATGGCTGATCGGCATGGATTCAGAAATAGAATCCATTACGGCTATGGATGTATACCAGAAAACTGATTCGCTAGATGGCTATCAAGCCATAGGGTGCAAATGGTATACAAAAGAAAGAAAGGAGAGAATTGTGAAATTATAGCTTTCGAAGCAAGGCTGGTGGCGAAGGGTCATAGTCAGAAAGAAGGTGTAGACTATGATGAGACCTTCTCACCGGTAGCCATGCTTAAGTCCATTCAAATACTCCTAGCCATAGCAGCACATAAGGAACTAGAGATCTGGCAGATGGATGTCAAAACTGCGTTTCTAAACGGGTACCTTGAAGAAGGTAGGGACATCTATATGCAACTGCCAGAAGGTTATGTGCAGAAGGGCGAAGAACATTTGGTCTGGAAGCTTAAGAAGTTGCTGTATGGACTTAAGCAAGCTTCAGGGTCATGGAATCTATGTTTTGATGAAGTGATTAAATCCTATGGATTTTCACAATGTTCAAACAAGAGTTGCGTGTACCGTCTATGTGTCAGCGGAAGCGTGGTGTTCCTTGCACTTTATGTAGATGATATTCTCCTATTTAGCGACAATGTGGAAGTGTTGTTGGGCATAAAGGGGTGGTTATCCGAACAGTTTCATATGAAGGACCTTAGGGAGGCAAGATACATTCTAAGGGTAAAAGTGTTGCGGGAGCGCAATAAGAGGATGCTGACCTTGTCTCAAGGGTCATAAGTGGATACTGTGATTGCCCGTTTCAGTATGCAAACTGCTAAGAAAGGTTTGTTACCCTTCAGACATGGCATACATCTTTCCAAGGATCAGTGTCCGGTGACACAAAAGGAGAAAGATGAGATGAGCAACGTGTCGTATGCATCTACCATAGGGAATCTCATGTATGCAATGCTATGTACGAGGCCAGATATCTGCTTTGTTGTAGGCATGTTAGTAAGATTTCAGTCTAACCCTGGAAAGGCGCGTTGGACCGCAATAAAGCATATACACAAATACTTGAAAAGGACTAGAGACTACTGTCTCGTCTATCAGTGTGAGGAGTTGTGCCTTGCGGGTTATACAGATTTGAATTTCCAGGCAGACCGAGATGAAAAGAAGTCCACCTCTGGCTATGTGTTTACTTTGGGAGGTGGGGCTATCATGGAGGAGTGCAAAGCTGAAGTGCATTGCTGACTCCACCATGGAAGCAGAATATGTGGTAGCTTCCGAAGCTTCAAAAGAGGCAATATGGTTTCAAAACTCCCTTCTGGAGTTGGACGTGATTCCTAAGCTGCCCAAGACTGTCACGGTATATTGTGATAATTCGGGAGTTTTGGCTAATTCAAAGAAACCACGAACTCACAGAGCAACAAAACACATTGAGAGGAAGTACCATATTATATGAGAAATCGTAGCAAGGGGTTATGTGCTAGTAGAGAAGTTTGATACAATAGATAATCTAGCAAATCCATTCACAAAAGCTCTGCCTCAGATGGTCTACGAGATGCATGTGCGTAACCTTGGGCTGTAGGCAAAGGCAACCACGTAGAATGATTGATGTAATAGCAGTTTGTATATGACTGTCTTGTACTTGAACTAGGTAACCACATCCAGTATAGGATGGTGACATTCCCTGAGCAGCTCAAAAGGTTCGTTGTGTTAAAGTCCTACATGCTGATTAAGTTCAAGCATAAGTGAAAAGGTTTGAGTGGATTGACTCAGGAATAAGATGTTAATTAATTAAATAGCTTGTCAGAGCTTAAATTAATTAACGAATGTCTGTAACTTTAAATGTGGGGATAAACCGAGCCCATGCAACCCGTACCTCAAAACGTGGTAGCAAATAGGTAGGACATTATTGATTCTCTGGTGGAATGAATCAATATTAATTAATTAATTATATTCTGGGTTGAATATGGGAATTAATTAATTGATAGGCCTTTTTCGGTATTTGCATTCTGGTCCCTGGTCTGCTCCATGAAAACTCAGACCCAATAGAAGTCCAGTATTTTCCTATAAATAGGCCTTAGTTTCTCAGATCACAACACATCACAAGATCATATGTTGTAACACATCAAACCATTATTTTGGGAGCTGTGGTGATCAACTAGGTCTGAGAAACGAGGAGGAAATTCTGCTTCTCAACCGGGCAAGGAATCTGAAGGGAATCTTCACCAGATATTCGGATTGGAATTGGGATACAAATCAAAAGATCAGATCAGGAGGATCATTTTCTTTCTTCTCTCCCTCTTGTTTTCGAAAATTATTATTTAATTTCATAGATTTAATTCCTCAATCTGTTAGGAATAAATCTTTGTGCGTGGGAAAAGGATCGAGGATCAAATCTCTGTGCACTCGTTCTTCAGATTTCTACAATCCATGTATTCAGCATAAACCCCCTTATGCATAATCAATAGAAGCATGCTAGGAATAATCATTGGCATAGCAATTTATTTTTGATATTCCAATTATTGATCTTGGCAAACGGACTTTGTGATTCAGTTCACGAATCCCTTCACATACCCCACATGGTACGTCGGTCGATATGGCTACGTCTGTCGGCACATCCCACACCGGTTAACACAGACTGCTTTTCCTAAATATGAGTGAAAATATGATGTGCGTGAATTGTACATGTTTTGAGTGCTTGAGTAATGCATTTGTTTTTCATTTTGCAGGCATTTCACCCACATATCATGTATTTTGTGTAGCTTTCACACCACTTTTGGAATTTTAGTGTTCCAAGCATGTAGGTGAGAGAATAAGGCAAAAATTCAAAGTTTGGAGTCCATCTTTTGGGTAATTTCGACCGAAATCAAATTCATGAAGGAAGGATTTCATCCTGAATGGGGTGTTGAAAGCCGGAGTTGGGACAACAAAATTTTGGCCGAAATCTCTTGGATTTTGACTGAAATCTAGGCAGATAAAAAATTTGTGCTGGAACACAGAAGGATTTCGACCATTCACTCATGACAAAGACAAATTTAGGGAAAGATTACAGTGCTATAGAAATAGATTTCGGGTTAAATACGGGGCTTGGTCTATAAATAGAGGAAACTTCGAGGGAAAAAGGAGTTTTTAACTATTTTTCATCAAAACACATCTTGTAACTGAAGGGATTTTGACTTGCAAATTGAATTGCATAAATCCATTTACCATACCAGAGTTCTAGAGGAGTGTTTGGAACTGATTTAGAAGGTACCAGGTTAAGCAAATAAGCCGCTATTTCTAAGGCATATCCCCAAAGAAAAATTGGCAAGCTTGCATTACTCATTATAGACCTAACCATTTCCATAAGAGTCCTATTTCTTCTATCTGCTACACCATTTTGCTGAGGGGTTCCTGGACCAGTCCACTAGGATGTAATTCCATGATTTGATAGATACTGCAATAGCTCGTTATTGAGGTATTCTCCACCACAATCCAATCATAGTTCTTGATTGTCTTGCTTAGCTTCTTCTCTATTTCTGCCTTAAATTCTTTGAATTTCTCAAAGTATTCAAACTTGTAGCTAATCAGTTAAACATATCTGAATTTTGAATAATCATCAATGAATGTGATGAATTGCTAATAAACTCCACGAGCTTATATGGACATTGGACCACATTAGTCAGAGTGTCTAACACATCATTTGCTTGAGCCTCACTTGTCTTAAAAGGCCTGGTCGTCATCTTACCCTCTATACATGATTCAAAGACTTGATATTAGGAAGGAATCTAAGACACCATCATATGGTAGCCTTTTAATCCTCTTTAGACTAATGTAACCGAGTCTTAAGTGCTAGAGATATGTTTGAACCTTGTTGGAAGAAGAAAATCTTCTCTTCAAATGATTATTATTATTATTATTGGATAAGTTAGATGCAACGTTCACAGAAGTTTTATGCAAAAAAATTATGATATAGAGAGAATTAATTAACTTTCCACGACAGATAACACTGTTATTAACAATGATGGAAACAACATTATAAAAAATAATTGAATATTCATCAAAGCATAAAGTAAAATCTTCTATGACCACTGCTGAGAGTTGCTCCCCGTGGCCTATGTATTTGGTCACCTCGTCATGTTTAAGTTGCCTTGTCGGCATGAACCCCTGCAAAGTATATTAAACATGATCGGTCGCTCTAATAACCATTATCCATGAATGAGTAGAAAATGATGCTAAACATATTTTCGTTATAAATGCACATGATGTACCTCGTCTAGTCTTTTTGGCTTGACAATCATTCCTTTAGCGACCGGCCTTGCCACATCTAAAACACTTATCCCTCTTTGCAGTTATGCCCAATATCCTCTTGAACTTTTTTCTCGGTGGTTGTACTTCTGATTTTCTTCTTAGTCACTCTCTTGCACTTCTTGCCATTCTGCGCAATAAGATGAATTTTGGAAGTAACCAAGCAACCTTTTTGGGAGTATGATTGATTCCGCTGCCATCAAGTCATGAAGTAACTCGTTAAGAGTGTACTCCTTCTTATTCATGAAAGTTCTCAGTCTAATATTCTCAAAGGATTTAGGAAGAGAATTTAGTATGATATCGACTAGAGCTTCCCCATCGACACTACCACCGTGCAACGTATGCTCATCCATAAGATGAATCATGTTCACCACATGCTATCTCATTGAAGTACCGTTGGTCATTTTCTCACTCACAATTTTCCTCATGAGATTGAATTGGATAGTTCGATCGGATTCCCCATACGTCATAGTGAGGCTTTGTATAATCTAAACAGTAGTACCATAAGCTTGATGCTGCAGCTGAAGTACTTTGGACATTGTGGTCATCATATAGCATTTTGCTACATTATTTTACTTGATCCACTTATTATAGTAGTTCACCTCCTCATTTATCAACTCACCAGTAGGAACACCTGGGCATGGGTCAGAGAAGACAAAATTGTAATCCTCTGCAACGAGGATATAATCCAAGTTGTGTTTCCATTCCAGGAAATTAGGACTAGCTAATAGGTTTTAGGACAAGATGTTGAAAACATTGGACATAGACATGTCTAAAAACAATATAGTAAAACAGGGATTAAAACATAATCGAAAATTGTTGAAACAATTAAATATTGTAACCTTATGATAAAAATAATACAACTGTTTCCTCCAATAACCTAGGTTATTTTATTGCAAGCCACACTGAGCGAGTCTAGCCCAAGGTCCATTTACAACAAAACACTTGACCAAAATCCATCTTTCAATTCCAGTTCTTTAGTTCAAATAAATGACAAGTACCTTAGTCAAATGGATTTAATTACTTGAGATCAACTATGACCATGTTATCTACTGAGCAAGGATATTTCAAATGAGTTATGCTCTGGATAACATCTAAGCACACGAACCACAAGGGCAACTTTTCATTATAAAATTCAATTGCCATACACACAAGATCCAAGATGCATGATTTTTATAACAAAGTTGTCTCATTAAATTCAATCCTGGATTACATATGAAAAACCAAATACGCAAACTACACATGTAGGCGTTTACACATAGACTCCCACAACTCACATGAATTAAATATTTCTTTAAAGAAATCGCATCTATTGGAACTTATGAATAATGGAATAAGCAAGCTACACATGTAGACGCATACATATTAAATTATCCACTTCCAATAGGAGATCGCTTTGTGAAGGTCTTTAAAAAAATGACTTCGTAAATCAAATTTCATAAAGTTTGAGACTTTTATTGTTTGCGCACAAATTATTTCATGTTGCTATAAATTATAACATTGCTTAAATTATATCATGCCAAGATTGAATTTTAGATTTATAGTTATAATTTAATTCATAAAATAAGTCACGTCAGCATATTCTTAAAACTATAAATAATAAAGCAATAAACGTTCTTCCTATTCTCTACTCGTGCTTGGATGCAATGGAAATAATAAAACAAATATATCATACGAGAACATATAAAACAAATAAAAATAGTCCTCGTGGCCCCATGATACAATTACAAGAAATGAATATAATTCCAACTATTATAAGTTCTCCCACTTGCAGGTTTGAAAATCAGATGATTTGGACTGGGCCTCCTCAAACAATGTGGGCTCAAAAAATTGGGCAGCTGTGTCGATGCTCACACCGTGAACCGCAGCCCACTTGAACACAACTCGATGGACTGCCATCGACCAGCCAGTTGGGTTTTGTATACTAAAAGAATTAATAGTATTGTGTAAACTTTAAATTTATCTCATATTTGTTAAGAAAAACATACTTGCGAGAACAATGTAATCCTCTTATCTCGTCGATCGGGAGATCATACGGCGTGTTGGACATAGCAGAAGACTGTATTGATCCTTTAACTTAGCGAGATATTAAATATTATTACCTCAACCGGGGCAACATTGAGGATTAGTCTGTCAATTTAGGGTGCAACATAATCGGAAAGAAGTGGCTTGTCTTGAGCACTTTATATGCTGCTACGTGCGGTTGCGTATGGATATGACATTAGTGATATGTGATCTTCTGTTTGCTTTTAAGAAGAAACAATATTTCCCTACTTGGTTGAGTCTGAATACTAACAAAGGTTTAGAAGTATGCACAAGTTGTATTTCACTTTGACTTGCCATGGTGGAGATCTTGATTAACTTGCTCGTATATCCGCATCTTGGGTGACAACAGCTTGTGTAGAACGTTTTGATGATTGGAGTTAGATTACGATATCCGAGTATTAGGATGTGGACATTCCCTAAGGAGCTCAACAAGGTTCATTGTGCTGAAGTCCTACAAGCTGATTAAGTTCAAGCACACATGCTAATATTTTAGTGGTACTACTCAGGATAATAAGATATTAATTAATGATTTGAAGCTTTTCAGAAGCTCTAATTGTTTAGGGAAGCCCAATATAATTGCTTAATGGAGCCCATTTGGGTTTAAACCCTAGTAATATATATAAATAGCCCATTCTCTCCTCAGATTAAAAGAATTGAAAAACATCGAAACCCTAGAGAGAAAGGCAAGGGTCGGCGCCAACTGTATTTTAGGAATGAGAAGAAATTTGACCTTTTCAAGTGCAATGAAATCTTATGGAATCCTCACTAGTAGTAAGACTGGAAAAGCGAAGGGATACAGATCTGAGTACCTGATCTAGAGAACAGGATTTATCTCTTTAGTTCAATTCGTTTCTTGAATCAAATTGCAAGATATTTAGTTCTCTTTTTTCAGATTCAAATTGTTCGCATGGTTGAATTGGATTCAAATTCAATGTGATTTAGATCCAGACTCTACAAATTCAAAGTTAACCCTAAATCTATCACATTAAATTCTTAGGATAATGCATAAGGTTTTCTATCGAATGGTAATTATTTCATATCCATGAATGGTTTGCGTTAATAGATTTGTGATTTGGTTCACAACATTAATCCCTACAATTGGTAAAAAGCCCGGTTCTGTTTCATAGCTATATTGCTAAAAAATCTCAATTTATGCTTGAATGGATTTATTTATTTTTGTGGATGGTTTTTGTTTTTTGTGTTCCTCGTGGTAACCCATTTATTTAATCTGCGGTGGTTTATCTGTGTATGTATTAAATAGTTTTGTAAAATCACAGGAAAATCCGTGATTAGATTTGATAGGGAAATCAATGAAATAGATTAGATCTATTTTTTTAAAAATTTGTAAGTTATTCGGGATAAGAACACATAGAACAAAGATCGTGTTGGGATTATATACTGAAAGTATATACGATTAAGTGTTTTGTACACTGGTCTTCATATATGTTGCTACAACAATGCTCGCTGTTTGATGAAACAAACATACAACGAACCATAATATCCTATTGTCTCGCCTATAGGGATTACCATATGGTGTGTAGGAGATCACAGAGGATCATATGAGTCGTTTGACCTAGCGAGATATAAACAGTATCACAGCTGAGACAGTCCCTGGATAGACTGTCGGTCTAAGATGCGGCACATTGGTTCATAAGTGGGCTTATCCTAGCTACTTGATGTGTCGGTACATGGTTATGCATTGATGGGATCAACAGAGGGATGTGCCATTCTCATTGACATATGAATGAGCCAGATACCTAACATACTTCTTATGATCTTATACCTAACTGAAGGATAAGGGGCACACACAGATTGACCACACTTTGATTTACTAGAGTGGCGAGTCTTACATGTACTCTAATACTTGTATTTTGGGTGTTGGCAATTTATGTGTGGCCTGCTTAGTCTGGACGTTTAGGTAAGCATATTCGTTTCAAGATGGTGACATTCCCTGAGGAGCTCACAAGGTTCATTATGCTAAACCCTGCAGGTTGAATTATTTAATTCAGGCATAAGTGAAAAGGAGTGAGTGGTATTACTCAGGAAATAAGTGATTAATTAATTGTGGTTGATTGTCATAAGCCAAATTAATTAATGAATGTCTAAAACCTTAAATATGTGGATCATGTTAGTTTGGTGCAACCCGTTCCTAATAACGTGGTAATAAAGGGGCGAGTCAGCATTGTTACCGTGGTGAAGGTTAAGACAATGTTTTATTAATTAATTATGTTCTGGGTTGAACAAGGAAGGATTAATTAATAAAGAGGGCCCACTTTATTATTTGCATCTGGTCCCTAGTCTGGCCAATGAACTGCTCAAGCCCATTAGGGTTAGGGTTTCTCAAAACCCTAACACTATATAAAGGCCTTCTCTCTATCAGATCATTAAGAATTAGCGTTTTCAGAATGTTGAGAGAGAACGGCAGCGCGGCTAATCCGGTGGGATAAACTGATCTATTTCTCCAGATCTAGGATTCAACTTGGTAGATAATCCTCTCCAGATTTCCAAGGAGCAAGGGAACAGATCAAAATATCAGATCGGTAGGAACAACTGTTCATCGTCGGCGTTCAGATTCAGATCCAGATCTATTTCATCGTTATTATCTCCGATCTAGATCTGTAGATCAAACGGTGAAATAAGGTATTCCCTAAATCCATCCTCTGCAATTAATTTTGTAGGAGCATGCATAGGATCGCATGGTTTATTTAATTGAAATTTGTTCCTGGTATCGTAGGAACGATCATTGGCAAGAATTTAATTAATGGCAACTCATGTTGTCCATCGTAGACTCAAACCCTACAATTGGTATCAGAGCGAAGGTGATGTTCTTAGGCTCTATCTTGGATAGATTGAAATTAAATAAATATGTATGTTCATGGATGTATTTAAATTGTCGTGGATGTTTTAATAGGGAAAATCATGTAATAGATCTAGATCTATTTTTGTATTTCCTATTTTTTTAAATCTGTAAAGTTGAGATTCGGAAGAACGAGATTCGAAGAACGAAGAACAGAGAAGGTGACATAAACTAGGGTTCAGCCCGTCACCACCAGATCTCGCCGGCGACTGCGCCGCAGGCGGCGGCGACAACGACGGCGAACGACGGCCAGACGGCGACAACGGCTGTGGGTGGCGGCGGCGGGGTTTCCCTTCCCTGCGGCTGGGCCGCACCCATCTCGCTGCTGCTGCTCGCGAATCCGGCGAGCATGGTGGTCCTGGCGGCATTTGAGCTACTGCGCGTGTTCGGCGAGGCCATTGTGGCCGACAGTCGCGCGGCTCAGGCGAGTGGCGGCGGCAGGGACTTTTCCCTGCGGCTGGGCCGCGCTCGCCTCTCTCTCTCCCATCGCGTTTTGCTCCAGTGACCGGCGACATGGCTGGGGGAGAAGCAGCAGGCCGCGTACGGCATTTTTGTTGCTGCGTGTGTGCTCCGGCGCTGGGTGCGACAGCTGCTGGGTTCGCCGGCGATGGGGTCGCGTGTGCTTTGCACGCTGCGACGAGGGTCGCAGACAGGCACAGGGCCACGCACGGCCGGGCTGAATGCTCGACCAACAGGGCAGTCTTTGCTCTGCACGGCTGCTGTCGGTGACGGCTCGATGGTGGGTGGCTGCCGGAAAGGCGGCACCAACGGTGGCTACTGGTGTTGGCGTCGCAGGCGACGGCTGGGCCAGGTGGCCGGCCGCAGGCAGCGGCCAGAAAGGCGGCTGGCGGCGGCTGCAAGGAGGGTGGCGGCTAGGGTTTCCAAACCTAGGGTTTGGTTGCTCATGTTGGGCCCGAAACCCTAATTTGCAGCCCAACTGTTGTTTTTTCAGCCCGAATCAGATTTCAAGTCCAACGGAGGACCAGTTTGAAGATCTGTATTGGAATTAAATCTTGTAATATTTAGATTTAATTTATTTCAGTTGTAATCGCATCTGAGGGGCCATGAGAATTTCTTTGTTTATTTATTTATTCTCGTAATGATGTGATTTATTATTTGCGCACTAGTAAATAATAGGAAGCATGATTATTTGCTTTAATTATTTACTTTTATAAGCATGTTGCAATTTAATTTTTGAGCATGTCTTATGTGATTTATTTTATGTTTTAAATTATGTCTATAAATTCCGGAGTCATATTAATTTATGATGGAATTTTGGGTGTGACATAATTTATGGGAACATAAAATAATATGTGCGCATGAAACCTTAGAATTTAAAATACTAAGCTGGATTTTGGTTCTTTTCTAACCAAGATCATTAGACCTCCACAAATACTACTTCTCCTTGGAAGTGGGTCATCTCGAAGCGTAAACGGTCTACTCGGGTAGCTTACGTTAGGGGTCCCTCACCTGTTCGAATGTGACTAGGTTTCCTAAATAAAACACTTATTTTAAGATGAGAAGTGGGAGCCTCTAAGCAAACGGTCTACTCGGGTAGCTTGCATTGAGACAACTTTCACTGGTCTCTAAGATTAATCTAAGTGGGATAACAAAGGATGTAAAGGGCATGCGGTATGGTTCGAGTACGTATGCCAAATTGCCTTTTATCATCTGGAGTTAGGATTGTGGTTTGTTTGGCTTAGATGATGCCTGGAGTATAACTCATTTGTGATGTCCCTACTCCGGATAGGTGAACATGGTCTTAAGATCTCCAATATTAATTTCTTTTGCTAAAGATACCTGGCATGTTAAGAAATTAAAGGACCTATTTTGGTCTGGTTGAGCGTTTGTCGTAAACGAACTAGTCGGGTAGCTTGCGACAAATTAGCTTGGGCAATTGGAGGAAACGAATTGCAATTTTTTATCTAAAGGTTCTATGCATATTTGTTTCAATTGTTCGTAGTATGTGCTTACTTTAATTCACTTATTTGTTTTCAGATATGTCTATGAATAATGTCATTAATATCCTCGCTCAAAATCCTTTCAATGGTCCGAATTTCCTGGAATGGAAACGTAATTTGGATTATATCCTAGTTGCGGAAGAACACAAGTTTGTCCTTACTGATCCTTGTTCACCAGTCCCAGCTGCTGATGCTACTGCCGAGCGGCAGCAGTCTTACAATAAGTGGATCAAGTCTAATAATGTAGTAAAATGCTACTTGATGACCACTATGAGTAAGGTACTGCAGCTACAACATTAGTATTATGATAAGGCCTGTGAGATTATGGATAATCTAACAGCGACTTCTGGGGAGACGGACAGAACTGTCAGATTCAATCTCATGAAGGAGATTGTGAGTTAGAAAATGTCTGAAGGCAGTTCAGTGAGAGAGCACGTGGTTGCCATGACTCACCTCATGGATGAACTAACGTTGCATGGTGGTGGTATTGACGCGGAAGCCCAAGTCGATATCATACTAAACTCTCTTCCCAAGTCCTTTGAAAACTTCAAGTTGAATGCTGTGATGAACAAGAAGGATTATACTCTTAATGAGTTACTCAGTGACTTGATGGCAGCACAGTCCTTGATGGAACCCGAGAAAGTAGTTTTAGTTTCTTGCGGTAGCCGGTCTGCTGCTCCTAAACGGGCAAAACCTAAAAGAACGGCTAGGAATAAGAACAAGAAACCTGCTAGTGGGAACAATGGAGTTTTTTCTCCAAAGAAAAAGGTTGGGAAAGTTAAAGGAAAGGGCAAGTGTTACGGCTGTGGCAAGCTAGGACACTGGAAAGCAAATTGTCCAGGTGCTAACACCAATGGACGAGGTACATCATCATTTGCATGTTTAGTATCAGTTTTCTACTCCTTGTGAGTAGTGGTTACTGTGAGTGCTAATCATGTTTTGGCTGCGGTGTGCAGAGAATCAAGCTGATGATAATGCTTGAGGATGACGGAACTACCTACTCCAAGGAAGTTGCTCGAGATTGTTCTCAAGCTGTTGGAGTTATTTGCTTTAAGTTTATGTTAAAAGTCTGTTTTAATTCAAGATCTTTTGAAGAGATATCGGTTTTGTTTTGATAAACAATTTTCATCTATTGTTATGGATTATCAATTATTCAGATAGAGTTTTTCTATCATAATGAATAACAGTGTTTTCTATTATGGATGATTGTCTCTTCATTACTTGATTACATAAACTATCAGTGTTCTAAGGTATAATTTAAAGAATCTCTATAGAGATAGGTTACATCAGTCTAAGAAGTTTTAAGTAATTCATGGAATTATGGATCCAATCCAGGTATTCCTAAGAATGGTACTTATGACAACTACTTAGAGGTATAAGATGGTAACCAGGCCTTTTAATAGGCGATTGTATCTCTATAGATTATTTCTTGTTTGCTCTGGTTTGTTGGTTTGAGTCTACTTCCGCAGTTGCCGTAACAGGCATTGATACTATAATCATTTAAGATTTGGATGTGTTTATCTAGTTCACTACAAGTCTTCGTCTCTTGCTTCAATCAAGAGCGTTCAAGACTAAGGTAGAGAATAAGTTAAACAAGACCGTAAAAACATTATGGTTCGTTCATAATAGTGTATCTTAAGTGATAGGTTTTACAGTATTTAGCAAAGCAAAGGGATTGCATCCCAGTTAACTACACCTATTATGCCTGCTTTGCCAAATTTTCATTTTTGGGAGTGATTGACAGTATAGACACACTTAATACTTTGATAAAGCAATGGTATTATGCTTTAAGTATAAGTGGGAGATTGTTGGGATTATATACTGAAAGCATATATGATTAAGTGTTTTGTACACTGGTCTTCATATATGTTGCTACAACAATGCTCGCTGTCTGATGAAACAAACATACAATAAACCATAATATCCTATTATCTCGCCTATAGGGATTACCATATGGTGTGTAGGAGATCACAGAGGATCATATGAGTCGCTTGACCTAGCGAGATATAAATAGTATCACAGCTGAGACAGTCCCTGGATAGGCTGTCGGTCTAAACTGCGACACATCGGCTCATAAGTGGGCTTATCCTAGCTACTTGATGTGTCAATACATGGTTATGTATTGATGGGATCAACAGAGGGATGTGCCATTCTCATTGACATATGAATGAGCCAGATCCCTAACATACTTCCTATGATCTTAAACCAAACTGAAGGATAAGGGGCACACACAGATTGATCACACTTTGATTTACTAGAGTGGCGAGTCTTACATGTACTCTAATACTTGTATTTTGGGTGTTGGCAATTTGTGTGTGTCCTGCTTAGTCTGGACGTTTAGGTAAGCATATACGTTTCAGGATGGTGACATTCCCTGAGGAGCTCACAAGGTTCATTATGCTAAACCCTGCAGGTTGAATTATTTAATTCAGGTATAAGTGAAAAGGAGTGAGTGGTATTACTCAGGAAATAAGATATTAATTAATTGTGGCTGATTGTCATAAGCCAAATTAATTAATGAATGTCTAAAACCTTAAATATGTGAATCATGTTAGTTTGGTGCAACCCGTTCCTAATAACGTGGTAATAAAGGGGCGAGTCAGCATTGTTACCGTGGTGAAGGTTAAGACAATGTTTTATTAATTAATTATGTTCTGTGTTGAACAAGGAAGGATTAATTAATAAAGAGGGCCCACTTTATTATTTGCATCTCGTCCCTGGTCTGGCCCATGAACTGCTCAAGCCCATTAGGGTTAGGGTTTCTCAAAACCCTAACACTATTTAAAGGCCGTCTCTCTATCAGATCATTAAGAATTAGGGTTTTCAGAATGTTGAGAGAGAACGGCGGCGCGGCTAATCCGGTGGGAGAAACTGATCGATTTCTCCAGATCTCGAATTCAACTTGGTAGATAATCCTCACCAGATATCCAAGGAGCAAGGGAATAGATCAGAAGATCAGATCTATAGGAACAACTGTTCATCGTCGGCGTTCAGATTCAGATCCAGATCTATTTCATTGTTATTGGCTCCGATCTAGATCTGTAGATCAAATGGTGAAATCAGGTATTCCCTAAATCCATCCTCTGCAATTAATTTTGTAGGAGCATGCTTAGGATCGTGGTTTATTTAATTGAAATTTGTTCCTGGTATCCTAAGAACGATCCTTGGCAAGAATTTAATTAATGGCAACTCATGTTGTCCATCGTAGACTCAAACCCTACAGATCGATGGATCTGGTGGTGTGTAGGGTGTACGCACCAGTGGCGTGCACAGGCGACGCACGTTGAAAATCACGTACGTAGGCAAAGTGGCCATGGTGGTAGGGACCGTGCAATGCAGCAGCCGTGGTGGCGCTCACAAGGGCAATGTTAGCGATCAAATCGGACGGTGGCTAGGTAGCAAATGGAGGCAGCGGCGCGTGACTAGGGGTACAAACCCTGATTAGGGTTTGCGTTGTGCGGCCAAACCCACATAGCCACCTCACACGGCTAGTTTAGCCCAAAAATTGTAGTGAGCACGGTAGGATAGTGCGGACAGATGATACGATGGTGTGCTAGACGACTGGGCGGCAAAAAATGGTGAGCACCCTGCTGCGTGCATCACGCATATGTCTTCATGGCATGTGTTGGTTGATGGGCTACGCGTTGCTTAGCACTACTGCATCGGTCGATGCCTCCTGGGTCGGTCCACATCGGCCATGGCATTGGCTGGCATGGCAGCAACAGTGGTTGCTAATTTGCAGCTCGTGATATTGGATCGCAAACCCTAGGGTTTATAGTTTTGTTGTTGAGCCCAGTTTGCAAAGTCATCCTAGAATATAAGTGGGCCTCTCATCGTATTAATCTTCTATAAGTGTAGTATGCTAATTCTCGGATGTTTACGGGTTGCAATTTTTGGGATTTCTTAACTAACAATTTAAATCATGTGAACAGTGGGAGCGCTTGTGCGTAAATGTCTACAAGTGTAGCTTGCGTACTTGTGTTTCTCACTGGTTTTTTATGATTAATTTAAATTAAAGATAGCAAAGGTTACAAGAGTCATGTGGTATAGGCCTAGTATGTATGCCAAATCGATCTCTTGTACCTGGAGTTAGATTTGTGGTCAATTTCTTAGTAGCATCTGAGTTTATAATGCAGTTGTTGCTTCCTTATCCTTGGTAGCGATGGTATGAAATTAAAGGATTGTTGACATGGTATGAAATTAAAGGATTATGCTGAAAACGTTAAGGTGGGCCTAGTAGTTTGGTTAAGGGTCACGTCGTAAACTTCTATGAGTGTAGCTTACGGTGGAATTCCTTGGGCTATTATTTGAAACAAGGTATTGCTTTATCAAAAGGTTACAATGCATTTTTTTCGAATGTTCAACGTGTATGTTCTTATTTGATCCTTTATTTGTTTCAGATATGTCTATGTCTAATGTTATCAACATTCTTGCACAAAATCCTTTAACTAGTCCTAATTTTCCGAAATGGAGATATTGCATTGAGTACATTCTCTTAACCAAGCAACATGCATATGTTCTGACTATGAAGCTAATTGCACCTCGTTACCATGAGGTCTCTGAATTTGATTAAGAATTTTATGATAGATGGGTGGTATCTGATGATTTTGCCTATAAGCTAATGATGGGGAAGTGTAGAGAAGTGTCAGTTGTGACCTGGTGAAAGACCTTGTTTGCAAGAGAATGACCGATGGAAGTTTGGTGACACTACACGTGATGATCATGGTCAATATGATGAATTGGTCACGTGTTGAGATGGATGTATCAATGATCAAGCTCGAATTGATATTATCCTGAACTCCCTATCTGATTCCTTCTATTATTTTAAGAAGATTGATGGTAAGAAAAGGGATTATACTCTTGATGAGTTACATAGTGACCTTATAGCAGAATTTTGCCGCATTGAAAGATGTGATAAAAAATCGGCTTGAAAACTTGATTGATTGGGACCTAATGAGAAGAAGTCAAGAGGAAGAAAGAAGAGATAGGTGTCATTTCCAGAAATAATATATTTGAGAGATGTTTTATATCTGTCGGATTTTCCAAAACTTGATGGGGAATGTGGCACGAGTCAGTGCAACAGTCATTAGTGATTTAACCTTGTATTTTGATGATTCTATTTTTACTTTGAGAGATGTTTTATATCTGTTGGATTTTCAGCGGTTTTTATTTCAGTACTTCCCAGTTATGTTGAGATGGATAGTCGATTATGTATGGTGGATCTTCTATTTTCTACATTGGTAATAATAATGTTATCTATCGTGGAATGCTTATTAACTCTCTCTATATCATTAACTATCATCATAAATCTTCCATGAATGTCGCATGCAATTCATCTAATATCGAATATCCTAGAAAGAGAATGCTTTCTTCTTTTGATGAGGATCTTACATATCTTTGGTACTTGAGATTTGATCACATCAGCTTGAAGCGGATCGAAAGACTTGTGGCTAATGGTAATTTGGACTCAGCCCGGCCTATACCTCATCAAGTTTGTGAATCCTGTATCGAGGGAAATATGTCATCTACACCATTTAAGGCTAGTCAAGCTAGAGCAGAGGATGTGTTTGAATTGATCCACTTTGACTTGTGTGGACCCATGTCCATGCCAGCTCATAGAGATTATGAGTACTTCGTCACCTTCATTGTTGATTACTTAATGTACGGATACGTTTACCTACAAGTCTGAATGTTTTGAGAAATTCAAAGAGTTCAAGGTTGAGGTAGAAAAGAAGGTTGGGAAAACTATTAAGTCACTCGGATCAGATCGTGGTGGTGAATACCTCAAAAAGAAAGTCAAAGAGCATCTTATTTTGAAGCACAAGGAGTCCTTGTATGGACTTGAGCAAGCTTCCTGGTCATTGAACATACGTTTCAACGATGTGATCAAATCCTATTATTTTTCACAATTGAAGAATGAGCGTAGTGTGTACCGACTTTGTGTCAGTGTGAGTGTGGTGTTTCTTGCACTATATGTAGACGATATTATCCTATTTGGAAACAATGTGGGGTATTGTCGGAACATTAAGTGAAGGATGATAAGCTTATCCCAAGCATCCTACGTGGATTTTGTAATAGCTCGGTTCAATATGCAGCTCGCTAAGAAAGAGTTTCTACTTTTCTAACACTGCATTCATCTTTCTAAAGTACAGTGTCCTATGACACAAAAGAAGAAAAATGAAATGAGAATTGTACCATATGCATCTGCACTGGGCATTCTCATGTATGCAATGTTGTGTACAACATCTAATATCGGTTATGTCGATGGCATGGTAGCAAGATATCTGTCTAACCCGGGACAGACACACTGGACTGTTGTAAAGCACATCCTCAAATATTTGAAGAGAACTATAAATTATTGTCTAGTTTATCAAAGTTAGGATCTTTTCCCTATGGGTTATGCATATTTGGATTTCTAGGCGGACCAGGATGACAAGAAATAGACCTCAGGCTATGTGTTCACCTTGGAGGAGCGCAAAGAAGAAATATGTTGCGGAATCCACCATGGAGGCAGAATTTGTCGCTGCTTTCGAAGCTTTGAAAGTAATCGTATGGCTCCAGAACTACTTGTTAGATTTATACGTGATTCCTAGTTTGCGTAAGACTATCACAGTCTTCTGTGATAATGCTGGTGCAGTAGCAAACTCGAAAGAACCATGGACTCACAAGGCAAGTAAACAGATAAAGAGAAAGTATCATTTGATAAGAGAAATCACATCGAACGGAAATTCGCACATTTAGAGAATTGACAAGAGAGACAACCTAGCTGATCCATTCACAAAGTGCTTACCATAGAAAGCTTACGAAGGACATGTTCATGGGCTAGGTCTGAGGTGGATGCTTACCATTGATAGTGGTTGATGTAATAGCTAGGCTAGATAGACGCCCTATATACTCTAGTAGGCAGATGAAATGATTTGAGTATAAGTGGGAGATTGTTGGGTTTTGTATACTAAAATCATTTGTTGCAGTGTGTATACATTTGACTTATATCATATTTGTTAACAAACATACTTGCAAGTACAATGGAATCCTCTTATCTTGTTGATAGGAGATCATATGGCGTGTAGGAGATCACAGAAGATCATATGGATCGTTGACCTAGCAAGAAATTAAATATTGTTATAACAACCGAGACATCATTGAGGATTAGTCTGTCGATGTAGGCTGCAGCATAGTCAGAAAGAAGTGGATTGTCTTGATCAATTGATATGTTGGTACGTGCGGTTGCGTATTAATATGACTACAGTGAGATGTGTTCTTCTGTCTGAGTTAAGTAGAGACAAGATCTCGTTACTTGGTTGAGTCTGAATCATAACAAGTTCAGAAGTATTCACGAGTTGTATGTCACATTGACTTGCTATTGTGGAGAGTCTAATTAACAAGCTCGTATATTCGCATCTTGGGTGACATCAGCCTGTGCAGAACGTTCTGATTACTGGAGTTAGATTACCATATCCGAGTATTAGGATGTGGATGTTACCTGAGAAGCTAAAAATGGTTCGTCGTGCTAAAGTCTTGCAGGTTGATTAAGTTCAAGCACATATAATAATGTTTGAGTGGTATTACTTAGGATAATAAGATATTAATTACTTATGTGAAGCTTGTCGAAGCTCTAATTAATTAATGAATGTCCAATAACCCTAAAGAGGGGATTCACCGAGTTGATGCAACCCGTTCTCATAACGTGGTAATAAAAGGGTAGGTTAGTATTATTTCTCTAGTGGAATGTATTAATAATGATTAATTAATTATGTCCAAGGTTGTCGACATAGGAAATAATTAGTAATAAAACTAACTCATTCTCTCTTTAGAGTTAAAGAGTTTAAAAACACAGAAACCCTAGAGAGAAAGAGGCAAGGGGCGACACCAACAGTATCTAAAGAAGGAGAAGAAATTCTACTTTGCCTTGTGCAGTGCAATGTTGTTGAATCCTCACCTATAGCAAGATTGGAAAGGCAAACGGATACATATCTGAAGACCTGATCTAGAGAATATGATTTATCTCATTATTTCAATTCTTTTCTCGAATTAAATTGCTAGATCTTTAATTCTTTTTCCGTAGATTCAAATTGTTTGCATGGTGGAATAGATTTCAGATTCAACGCGATTCAGATCCAGACTCTACAAATTAAAAGGTAACCCTAAATCCATCGCATTATATTCTTAGGAGCATGCATAGGGTTTTATATCGATTGATAATTATTTTGATATCCATGAACGCTTCGGGTTAATGGATTTTTGATTTGGTTTACAACGTTAATCGCTACACAGCCATCGTCGGCCGGCCGCACCTTGCATTTACAAGGCTTGTCGAAATTGTGCAGTAGTTTTGCGCTAACTCGTGCGGGCTGCATACCGCATTCCAGCACCTGACGGCCATCCAATGTTATTCATGGTCCTCATCGGCATAGCCCTGTCTCCTGGGCGCAACCACCAGTTAATGTCGCCAGAGGGAAGAGTGCTGGAGGAGGAGTGGCGTGCTGTCCCACGTGCGGCCGTGTGTGCACATGAATCCTAGGGTTCTGTCGTGTGTACAACACCGCCGCAGCTGTCGCTCGTTGCCTCTCTTGCTTGCTTGCAATGTCTCGCTCGCAGGTGCCGCACGGCTGCATAGACGCGAACCTAGGATTCCTCCACGTTACCGTCGTTGTGCGTTGCTCGCGCATGCGCAAACCCACTAGGGTTCCACCTCGTCGCTCGCTCATTACTGCCCCTTACCGCAGGTCGGCTGCCGCTGCCTACTTTGTGGTTTGTCACCACCACTTGGGTTGGCCGGAGGTGCAGCATGGTGCGCGGCTTGGCTCCGCATGTCGCTCTACCACCGCAGCTCCTTAATGCGCCACCCCCACACAATGTTGCGTTCTTCCTTGTTCTTTGTCTTCTCCTTTATTCGTTCTAGATTTTTACCCATTGACTTGAAAATTACAAAGGAAAGAATAGATCCTATTACATCAATTAAACTGAACCTAACCACAGATTTATCTCATGGGTTAAAAAGATGAATCATTATATAACGGCGGAATAACCCGAGAAGCCACGAGGTACGAAATAAAACCATCCATTTTAATTAAATAATAATCATACCAATCATAGACAATATTATTTTTATCGATAGTGCCTATAATTGGAACCTGACAATGATACCAATAGAAGAGATTTTTACTTGCAAATTGAATTGAATAAACCTGATTGCCAGGGACCGATTATTGGATATAAAAAAATAATTACTATGATGTAACACCCCATATTTTTGCGCTACTATTTTGCTAAATAATTATGAAGAAGATTAATCACCACGACGATTTCTATTGCACGACTATCTTCGATAATCAATACTGGAAGGAAGTTAAATCCGAGACAAAAAATATTTATTTAATCGCGTATGATGATGAGAATTAATCAAGGCAAATCGAGGTCGTGATGCCACTAATTTTCGGCCATTGCATTTTTGGGGCTAGGGAAATTATTTTATTTAATTATGAAGCATTTGGGCTAAATTACTTTAAAGGTATTATGAGCACAACCATGATTTAATTCGATGATGAGTAATTATTCGAGAATAATTCCAAGGCAAAATTCCAGAAATTATTTCGCTATTATTTCCCTAAGTTTTCGGCCCTATGTGAGAAGATTATATTAGTTCAAACCATATGTTATAAGTTGTAAATTAAAATCAATATTATAATCAAGAGATGAAGTGAATGAGAAGGAAATTTACCTACAATAAACCTTCTAGAAAGAGGATACATGCAAGGCAAGTTAAATATTTGAGGGGCAAAAGTGAGAAGGAAAATAGGGGAAACATAATCATTTAATTTCTTGGGTAATTGCATAAATAAAATGCAATGACGAGAAATGAAAGTAATCATGCATGGAAATACCACACAACACTCCATCTCCTTTCACTCCCTCTCTCAAGATCGGCAACCCCTCTCCATTCTATCTAATTTTCATCATTTCACCATCTTCAACCTCTCCCCAAACCTCCATTGATGAACTCCAAGTTCATCCCCTAAACTCAACCCAAACCCCATTTTTCTTGCTCTAAATCACACCATTCTTTACACCAAGCTAACCTTCTCACCTTCCTCTATCCAAACAGGAAGAAAACCCCATCATTCTCCCACATTGTGAAATCGACCAAGGTGAAGAAATTGAAGGAAAACATGCCTTGAAGATCTAGAAGGCTACAAGGAGCTAGGAGCAAGGAAAGAGCAAGTTGAACCCTCAAACCTCCATTTTCTAATTTTTGGAAGAGGGACCCAAATCTGAAAATTTAAAACCTTCAAGTAACCTCTATCTGCCCTCTTTAGACCCTTCTAAGCATGAATATGATGTTGCATGTATGATCAAGACACCCCTTCTTAAGTTTCAAGCCACATAGTGAGTGAGGGTTGATAAGATGCTTAATAGTAGCAAATGCATGTTCATCTAGGGATTATTGATGATATAATTCATGCATGTATGTTATAGCTTGAGATCTATGTTATATGATGGTGCTATGAAGTGTTTGATGTCTGAAAATATGAATATATAGTGATATATGATGATGCACCATGAAATTGATGAAAGCATGATATAATGAAACGTGCTGTGAATGAACTGTGTAGTGGACAGAGATGTTTGATTGTGGCAGATGGACCAAATGGAGCCTGATTGAACCGAAATTGAATATGTGGTACCTGGATGTGTTAGAAAGATAATGAATTTGGTTTCATGTCAAAATGTCATGTTTTCTGAAAGTTATGCGCCCTACAAAAATATGTGGCAATCTTGGTTGCATTGTGAAAAATGGTTTTGAAACTATAGTTTTCCATGTTAGAAAATTCTCAAATTTTACACATAGGTGGTAGAAACATTGTTGAACATACATGTTAATTTAAAAGTCATTATAATGAGTAATTTGGCTAAAATGAGTTTTTGAAGTTGAACCCCTGTTTCGGCCATAGCACAAAAACACCCAGAAAATACTAACTCCCCCAGCCCATATCTCCCAAACGACAAATGATTTTCACAAACCTTGAAATGCAGCATATCCATTTTAAAATCTAGTTATTTCATGTCGAATTTCATACCTTTGTTCTCTGTAAATCTGAAATGGCATTGTTTTGAAAATGACATTATTTTAGAGTGCATGTCTAGGAATTTCCAGGATAAAATGCTTGAAATCTTTTGCATGATTTTATCCAACTATTTTTCCAACCTTAACAATCATATTCACAACATACTTGATTGTTATTAAACACATTGCATAATTAATTGCATCTGAATGCTAGGACATAGATGTCTAGAGAGTCTCATTGTACATATGTCTTCGAAATGGAATAATTATGAAGCATTAGAAGGATGAATCACGTATGTGAAGCATGCATGAAATTGAATCAACACACCTAGTAATTAAATGATATAAATCTAGGTGTTGGAGATTTTGGAAAAGAGGCATCAACTAGGGGAACCAAGTAAGCCAACACTACAACAAGATAAGGTGGGCACTACTTTATCTAAAAACTTGGTTTTTTTTCCCAAAACGTTTTATTAAATGGTAATGAATGTTTTTGTTTTGAATGTTTAGAACACTGTAAAATGTTTTGGTGCCTTGACTATGCATGAATTTACATTATTATGAGTTGATGTTATCATTGTGGAGGAATAAGGTGGGAAAGGAGAATGGAGGGCTCAACCCATGTATACATGAATGCATGATTTGTTTGGAGGGCTCAGCCCACGTATGCTTGATTATATGATTTGTTGAATGATACATTTGGAGGGCTCAACCCATAATTTCATGATCATTTGTTAATGGCACCACAAATTAAAAGAGTTGTGCAACCGTATGAGATGAATTGTTTTAGCATGCATGAGTAAATGATTTGATAAAACCCTCATGTCATGCTTGTGTGAAACGGTGATTCCAAAATATATGTATGTATTATTTTCGGGACGATGTGTCCACTAGGTACATTCGTGTACTTAGCCCCTACATGTAGGTACATGGTGATTGTGATGGCGGGCGCATTGTGGCGATTGTGGGAAGGAGCGGTTCTCTGTAAACCTAATTTAAATGAATGTGTATTGGCATGTAAATCTCACTTCCCTATTTTGTTGATCACTCTTGCTTGACTACTTGGTCTTGTTTGTTGGCATGTAACTAAACTGATATACTTTGGGTATTTATCTTTTGAAGCTTTCACATGTATACATCCATTGATTCGAATCCCTAAGCCTGATCCCTACTCTCATTTATCCTATGGCATGATTTCGAAATTTCTAGTCTTAAATTGAGATTCTGTATGGAGCTATGATGCTATGTCTCCATACAAAGTGTCATTTGAAAACTTTTGATTTGAAATTATGTTTTGATGATACATTTTAAATTATATTTCTTCAATCCAATCATTCAAACCATATTGTTTCGAAAACAAGAATCGCTTCCGCTTAAATTTTGAGATTCTCTTAGCGTGCTTTGGTTTCACGTGGGACTGTCGCATAGGCCCGGTTTGGGGGTGCAACAATGTCTCTGATAAAAACCTAGCATGTTCCTATTGAATGCAAAAAAATGTTATGCGGAACACTTGGTTGGAATTATCTTAGAGCTGTTGCACAAGGATTTGGTATGAAATCCTTCTTGCGCAAAAAGATTCAATCCTGAGATAATGAGAATTAAATCTCTATATTTTAATGATTAAAATGAAAATTTTGAAGAGAGAGAGAGGGAGAATGAACCTCCAGATCTGATCTTCTGATTTGTGTCCCTCGCTCCGATTCGAATATCTGGTGAAGATTCCCTCCGGATATTGTCCCAATTGAGAAACTTAATTTCCTTCCCTCAACTAAGATCTAGTCACCTATAGCAGTTCCTAATTATCTGGTTTGCTGCTCAACAACTTATGATCTTGTGGTGTTCTGTGATTTGAGAACCTGATTGGTATTTATAGGAAAATTATGATCCTTAACGGGCTTGAGCTTCTCATGGGCCAGACCAGGGACCGGCACGCAAATAACAAAGAAGGCATATCAATTAATTAATTTCATATTCAACCAAGACTATAATTTATTAATTAATATTGATTCATGCCACCCGAGAATCAATAATGTCCTACCTCTTTGTTACCACGTTAGGAGGAACGGATTGCATGGGCTCGGTATATCCCCATATTTAAGGTTACAAACATTCATTAATGAATTTAGCCTCTGACAAGCCTACAATTAATTAACATCTTCTATTCCTTAGTTATACCACTCAACCTTCTCACTTATGCTTTAACTTAATCAGTCTGCAGGACTTTAGCAGAGTGAGCTTTTTGAGCTTCTTAGGGAATGTAACCATCCTATATTGGATATGGTAACCACCTAACTACAAAACTACAATTCATATACATGCTGCTAACACCGAACATGCAGATATTGAAGTACATGTAAGACTCTCCATCATAGCATGTCTTAGTGATATACAAACTTTCGTATACTTCTTGAACATTCATTAGGCTTCTCATATCATCAAGCCATCAAGATCAAGATTATTTTAATGTTAGATAAAATAATAGATCTCTGTTAGGTCCTATCAATACGTACAAACGCACTAGCACATCTAGTGACCAAGAGTAACCGCTCTGAGATCGATTGTGGGTAAAATTTGGGTGGAAATTCATACCAATTGAGGGTAGGAGGCTCTGAAAGGAGTGTCAAGGCCAAGAGATTGACGATTAGAGACCTAATTCCATCTATCAAGAGTTTATAATGAATTGTTCATTGATTTCTAGTGTATTGTTGCTAATTCAAGGTATGAGTGGATAGATACTTGAGTGATTTGGGATTTGGTGCTTCTAATGGATTGATTAGATCAATTGAATTCTCTACTTACCACTTAGTGTGTGTTTGCATTAATTTTGATCTTAATCCTTATCAATCATTTTGGTTAGGCACCACATGTTTAATAAATTGACGACTAGGTTGTAGCAAATACGCAGACCTGGTTTTCTTGTACGGATCATGCATATATGTGTAGCTCGACTCTAGTGATAAGAGATAGCATATAGGTTGACAATTCAAGTACTATTGAGAGTTTCCTAGGATAGGATAATGTAAAGCTTGAATAACCTAGGTGATCTATGGTCATCTCACCAGTACTAAAGGGGTTGACTAGTATAAGGTGCAGTGATTAGCACTCTTAATATTAAAGATGTTTTATAGGAATTCGAGAATAATTTCTTGGTTCATTGCATCATATATCCTAAATTCTTTTTTTTTCATAATTTGTTCTTCCCTAATTTAATTGATTTCTTGGAGTGTTATTGTTGAGAGTGTTGTTATATTGCTTGTTGTTGTTGAGGTTGTTATTCTACTTGTGGTGTTGAACTACCTTATTCAAGTTTGTTTCAATTACTTGCCTAGGTAATCAAATTATCATTTTTGTATCGCACTTGGACAATGTTGGTCATTGTAGTAGCTAGTAATTGTACTTGCAGGTGAAGTGAGTTACACATGTTCGATAAATTTTTACTTGACTCTTACTCGTGTAACAATTAAGTGAGGTATTTTTTTTGTTAAAAATAATTACCGCATCAAAATATGAACTCATCAATCCCCCAAACTTGAATATTTGATTGTCTTCAATCAAAAGAAAATAATAAATCTCAAATTCATGTAATCAAAGTGTGCAATGCCTCAAAAGGTTCATCACAATTCATGTCTAAATTATCCACAATACACATGTCAATTTAAATCAAGTTAGAAAATCAATAAACTCTTAAAGAACCTCACAAGGTAAGTGTTTCTCTCAATCACAAAAAGACCTAGAATCAGAAAGGACTTTTCATTTGGTTGTAATATTGACTTTTTGTGAAAGGTAGGGAAATATGGTCAATTGACTATAAAGAAAATATTGAGTTCGCGACGCTCAACATATCAGAATCACTATCGATCCTCATCCACTCTTTTCCTCAAATATGACAACTCAAACCATAACAGATCTTTCAATCCTTTTATGCTATTTATAATTTTTCTTTTTCTGTGTTGAGCTTATAAGGATATCTATTTTTTCTTAGAGCTTCTTTTTCTTTCGTTTCACCAATTATAATAATTTATTATCCAACCCAAACTTTTCCATATTTATTCTTGTCAAATCTCATAGACAATATATATCTCGCCTACTTCATGGAAATCTCATAGATAAGATCAAAAAACGAATTAAGTATCAAACGGGCTGACTAAGGATGGGATAAAATGGATAAAAATAATTTTCTAAAATCAATTCTAAACTTGTGCAATCTATGCAGTCTTGAAAAAGCAATCTATGCAGTCTTGAAAAAAAAATAAAGTAAATTCTAGAGAATACATATATTCAAATCTCACTTGGGTCCAATTTTTTTCTTCCATGTAAACATCAAATCAAAACTTAATCTATCATGCAAGTGCAAGTTTAAAAAATAAAACCCTTCTTGCAGTATTCTACATTTATGAGCTACTTTAATCACAATTACAATTGACTCAAACCATCAAATGATCAATCATAGATCTTATAATCTCGTTTGATTGGGGATAATACTCAATATTCCACTAAAAATATTTGAAAATTTTAAGATTATGAGAATTTTGTAAAAATTGCAAAATTTACCAAGGTAGAAACTGAAATCATAATGTTGAAAATTAAATACATAAAACATAATAAAATAAAAGGGAGAAAAGTATAATAAAAGGGAGAAAAGTTTCAAACCCTTATCCACATCCCCAGAAACTTCTTTCATTCAAAGAGTGAAAAAGTTTGAGAATCATACAAGGTTTGAAAGACTTACCTGAAAAATCATGCATGGTCAACCTTAGATGTTAACTTTTTATCTTCCACCTCTCTCTGTGTCAATCACCACCAGCTGCAATAGTTTCATCATCCTTATTGATCGATGCCAGACACGTCGATTAATGTTGATCTCCTACCTCGAGCCTCAGACTAGCTCGACATGTTTCAGTCATTGATCTTTTATGTCGACCAATGCCAGTTATGTTGTTCAAAATAGATAGCTATGAACTTTTTTCAAGGAATAACAAAAACAAAAATATAAGATAGTGAGTAATAAAAATTTAATTACCACCAAAGTAGTACTTTAGTTAACGTAATAGCTCGACGGTACCTTATAAGATTATCAAGGAGGGTGGGTCCACAACTGAAAACCACTTGCATCAACAGTGAATATTTGTCCGTTGCGAGCATTAGTAGTGAACTTGGATCAAAATGGCTTAATTGAAAGTTTCACCCCTTCATTTCCTTATTACTAATTGATTGCTTTGGCTTTAACCTCATCATTGTCATCATCCTCCTCTTCCTTTAACTCAATTCAATTGCATTCCTTATTTTTCTAGCTTTGGTCGATCACAAAGGTGGTCTTCTCCTCATTGGCTCTAAGTGTATCTCTCCATTCCTCACAACAATGAGGGCTCCTATAGTGTCGAGAAACTTACGCCCAACGATCATCGGATGTTCTTGTCATCGAAAACAAAATCTACCAAAAATATTAAGTGACCTAAACGAATGAGAACATCATCAATTATACCTTTGGGGCGAGTGACCGTGTAATCCACCATTTGCAGTGTGATGGTAGTGGGACTCATTTCTCCTATATAGAGCTTCTTATAGACTTAGTAGGGCATCGAATTCACACTTGCTTCAGTATAAAAAAAAACACCTTCTTGAACACCATGTCTCCAACCTTCGCAAGTATAGAGAAGCATCTATAAATAGGTAAAGAGAGGATTCAAGAGGCCTGTAAGGATCAACATAAAGGCATCGCTTCTCTTGATGGGCAAGTTCTTTTAAAGTACAAAGCGACATTCCTCAGGGATCGAAATAGTTTCATTCTCAATGAACTGCTTCTTTTCACTCATCAGCTTCCAGAGGAATTTCATGTAGTCGGGTATCTTCTGCTAGGCACCAATGAATGGAAAGTTAATATTAACCTTCTTAAGTGCACCAACGAGCCTTGCATACTTGCTGTTATTTTTGTTCTTTAAAAACTATTGAGGAAATGGCATGGGGGGGAGAGGGATTGGATTAACCTTGGAAGAGGATTCTTCACCTGGAGGGGGCTGAAAAGCTAGTTAATATACTCACTTATTCATGTTTTTCTCCTTCGTTTTAGTTGATATATGTTTAGTTATTAGTATATTTTGTGCATGAGTGTATTATAGAGGATGTTATGCTTGCTATGGTGGGATTTTGTAGGTTTTAGGGCTAAAAAATGGCTAAAGGGAGAAAAAAGCCAGAATAGAGAAGTTGTTTTGGTCAACACACGGGATGTCAACCTATATGGAAGACAAGTCAAAAACCCAAGAAAAAGCCTCCATGTCTACCAACATGGTTCATGTCGATTGACACGGAGGGTCAATGTTGACTAAGAGCAAAGATTGAGATGGAGCTCGACATGAAGGTCCATATCAATCAACATGCCATGTGTCAATCAACAGGAAAAGCTGGCAGTGATCGAAGATAAGATTGAGATGAGGAATGACATGTAGAATCATGTCGATCAACACACCCTGTGTCAATTGACACAGAAGCCAAGAAGGAAATTTTTGCTCGATATGGACATGTCTTTTATTTGGAGCCCAATACCTTTTAAGGCACAATTCCTCCTCCATATATATCTTATGTAGGTTGAAATTTTGGGGACATCTTTTAGAAGTCTTTAATTTGGAATTTAATTTAGCACTACAGTTTTTTAAGACTTCAAATTCCTTTTTAATTCCGTAAGTTATTTTTTATGAGTTTTATTAATATGTTTGCTTTATTTCTAACCATGATTTGTAGCTAGAAACCCTAACAGATTCTAGGGCTTTGGGAAATCGATCTAGATGCTGATGGATTTATACATTGAAAGCACTATGATTGGTATATTATGTACAAGGTTCATTGATTAATATACTGGGAGTCATAAATGTTGTATGATCATCTCCTGTCTGAATTAACAAACATGATTCGCAAACACTCTTATCCTCTTATCTCGTCGATAGGGAGATCATATGGTGTGTAGTAGATCACGGAAGATCGTATGGATCGTCTGACCTAGTGAGATATAAATGGTTATCACAGCTGAGAAAGTCCTAACATATGATGTAATAAACATCTTATATTGAGTTGCTTGGTATGCTGGTCCAAGTGTACGCAATAATAGGACCAAAGTTAAGATCGATTCTTTTATCTAACATTAAAGGATCCTAGATCTTGATTGTTTGATGAGATCCTAAACCTAGATGAAGGAACAGAAGTATACACAAATTGTGTGCCACTTTGAGATGCAGTAAAAAGCTCTAGTTGAGCTTGTATATCTGTGTCTTGGGTGGTAGCAATTTGTGTATGATTATCTGGAACTAGAACGAGGTAACCACATCCAGTATAGGATGGTGACATTCCCTAAGCAGCTCAAAAGGTTCGTTATGCTATAGTCCTGCAGGCTGATTAAGTTTAAGCATAAGTGAAAAAGGTTGAGTAGATTGACTCAGGAATATAACATGTTAATTAATTAAATAGCTTGTCAGAGCCTAAATTAATTAATGAATGTCTGTAACCTTAAATGTGGGGATATACCGAGCCTATGCAAACCAATCCTGACCAAGTGGTAGCAAATGGGTAGGGCAGTATTGATTCTCTAGTGGCATGAATCAATATTAAATTAATGAATTATATTCTGGGTTGAATATGAGAATTAATTAATTTGATAGGTCTTATTTGCTTTTTTCATTTTAATCCCTAGTCTGGCCCAAGAAAGCATAGGCCCATCTAGAGATCAAAATTTCCTATAAATAGCCTCTGGTTCTCAGGTAACAACACACCACAAGATCATAAGTTGCAACACAGTAGACCTTAATTTGGAAATAGTTTGATTGACTAGATATGAGAAACGAGGAGAAAATTCTGCTTCTAGATCGACGAGGAATCCGAAGGCAATCTTCACCAGATTTTTAGATCGGAGCTGGGATATAGATCAGAAGTTCAGATCTGGAGGACCATTTTATATTTCTCTCTCCTCTTGCTTTCGAAATTATCTGTTTAATTTCATAGATTTAATTCCTTCATCTGATAGGAATAAATCTTTTTGCATGGGAAAGAGGATCAAAGATCAAATCTCTGTGCATCGCGTTCTTCAATTTCTACAATCTAGGTATTCCGCTTAAAACTTCTTTTGCATATTTAGTAGGAGCATGCTAGGATTAAATCATAGGCATAGTAATTATTTTTTATATCCAATTAATGATTTGCACTTACACAGATTTGAGTGATTCAATTCATGGTATTCAAAATCCCTTCAGAAGCATGTTTAATTAATTTAACTCAATTTCATGGTTTAATTTCCTAGATTAAATTAATTGGATCTAGATTTAAAGAAGGATCGAGCGATGAAATTGAATCTAGGTTTGTGGTTATCAATTGAATGACTGAGAAGTGAAAATTGATAATAGGTAAAGGAAATTTGATGCAATTATTTTCTGTCTAAGAAAGAAGGATTAATTGTGAGGATTAAATCTGATAACTATTGGGATTGACTAATATTGTGTTCTTGAGACCGAGAAGAGATACTCACATATTAGTAATATAAGATTCAATTTCCAAACAAGGAGTTAAATCTAGTTGAATCTGATTTCCCCACCATAGCTCAGTTGATGAATTCTGCATGTTGAAAGATTAAATAACTGCCCTGGAATATGTATATTTATTTATCGCTAGAAAACCCTTTAGATTCTTGTTTTTGTCATCTTTAATTTACAAAACTTAAAACCCGGATTTCAATTTTTTCAAACAAAAGAATTTGAAAACATTAACTAGTATATAGGATAAATTCAAAATACATTCCCTGTGGGTTCGACTCTTCTAGTTATAAATTTATTTGGCCACTATATTATAATTAAACTCGCTAAAATATCAGTGATCAAATTAGCGTTGTACCTGGGGAATTGTTATATATATTCTATTACTCGTTTGTTTTAAAATTTATTGGATTGAGTTTTTAATTTTTATTTTATTTAATTTCTTGTTCGTGTGTGTGCGTGGATTGATTGATTTCTTGCATCTGTATTGATCGACATCTTGTGTGTCGATCGACACAGACACTTCACTCACATCCATCAACACCTTCTGTGTCAGTCGACACCGGCTGATTTTCTGAATTTGTTTAATTTGTCAGATTTTTCATGTATACGAGAGCTCAAAGGAAACCACTTGAAATCTTTGATCCCCAGATCGAAGCAACAGATAGGAAAGGAATCAAGGGGAAATGAAAGAGTAACACGAGCACCAAGATGGAGCCACCACAAAATCAAAATCCAAAAGATGATCTTGAGATGCCACCCTTGGGAGAGCTGAACATGTAAATCACAGCAAGGAATGCTCTCTTGCTGATCCAAGAGGTGAACGAGATGAGAGATGTGGTCAGATGGCTGATGGCTGAAAGGGAAGCTGAACGAGTTAAAGTTGCAAGAAGGCAAAGGGAATTGGGACAAGAGAGACGACTCAGAGAGGACTCTGACAATAGCCTGGATCAGGTTTAATTAGCTATTTAGGAGTTGTCCCGGACATGGAGTTGAATCGAGGAGCAGACATACATCTTCTACCAAGGGATGAAGAAAAGAAGGAAAGATTTGGTGGACAAATGCTACTGGAGGTTTTGTGATGAGCAAATTTGCTGATAATGCCCTCAAGTTGTTCAAAAGGATGGCCATGCATACTCAAAAGTTGGTGAATCCGAAGAGGCCTCAAGTTAAGGCCGTTGAGATGAATGAACCCGGTGATACCCTCAAGTTGGAGATTGAGAAGCTCAAGGGGGAGATGGAGAAACCAACTACTAATGTTTCTATTGTTGCTGTTATGGGTTGATCCTGTAGCAGATGTGAACTACATGAACCAAAGAGGTTATCAGAATCAGTATAGGCAAGGGGATACCAGGACTACGCACCGAGAGCTCATCCCGAATTTTCTTATGCCCAACCGGAAGGTGCAGAACACCCTTCACCTTGTTTTTGAAGGGATTTGTGAACTGAATCACTTAATCCGTTAGTTGGGATCGTTAACTGGAATATCAAAAATAAATTGTTATGCCTATGATTAATCCTAGCATGCTCCTATTGATTATGCATAAGGGGGGTTTTGCGGAATATCTGGATTGCAGAAACCTAAAGAACCAGTGCGCAGAGATTTGATCCTCGATCCTTTTCTCGCGCACTAAGATTTATTCCTAATAGATTAATAAATTAAATCTATGAAAATTAATTAATAATTTTCGAAAACAAAGAGGGAGAGAAGAAAGAACATGATCCTCCTGATCTGATCTTCTGATCTGTATCCCAACTCTAATCTGAATATCTGGTAAAGATTCCCTTCGGATTCCTTGCCCGGTTGAGAAGCAGAATTTCCTCCTTGTTCTAATATCTTAGTCGATCACCACAGCTCCAAAAATACTTGTTTGCTATGTTGCAACATATGATCTTGTAGTGTATTATTGTGTATTTTGATCTGAGAACCTAAGGCCTATTTATAGTAAAATACTGGACTTCTATTTGGCCTGAGTTTTCATAGGCTAGACCAGGGACCAGAATGCAAATAGCAAATAAGGCCTATCAATTAATTAATTCTCATATTCAACCCAGAATATAATTAATTAACTAATATTGATTCATTCCACCAGAGAATCAATATTGTCCTACCTATTTGCTACGACGTTTTGAGGTAAGGGTTGCATGGGCTCGATATATCCCCACATTTAAGGTTACAGACATTCGATAATTAATTTAAGCTCTGACAAGCCATTTAATTAATTAACATGTTATATTCGTGAGTCAATCCACTCAAATATTTTCACTTATGCTTGAACTTAATCAACCTGTAGGACTTTAGCATAACAAACCTTTTGAGCTGCTCAGGGAATGTCACCATCCTATACTGGATGTGGTTACCTAGTTCCAGTACCAGACAGTCATATACAAACTGCTATCACCCAAACAGTCAAACGATCCATACAATCTTCCGTGATCTACTACACACCGTATGATCTCTCTATTGATGAGATAAGAGGATAATTGCGTTTGCGACACATGTTTGTTAATTCAGACAGGTGATGAACACACAACATTTATGATTCCCAGTATATTAACCAATCGACCTTGTACATAATATACCAATCATAATGCTTTCAGTATATAAATCCATCAATCTCCCACTTATACTCAAAGCATTACACAGGTGCTTTCCATAATATAATGCGTCTAAACTAATCTAGTTATTACATCAATCATTCTATGTGGCTGGCTTTGCCCTCAGCCCTAGGTTATGTACATGCATCTCGTAGACCTTCTGAGGCAGAGCTTTTGTGAATGGATCTGCTAGATTATCTTTTGTATCAATCATCTCTACTAGCACATCACCCCTTGCTATGATTTCTCGTATAATATGGTACATCCTTTCAATGTGTTTTGTTGCTCTGTGAGTTCGTGGTTCCTTTGAATTAGTCACAGCTCCCGAATTATCACAATATACCGTGATAGTCTTAGGCAGCTTAGGAATCACGTCCAACTCCAGAAGGAAGTTTTGAAACCATACTGCTTCTTTCGAAGCTTCAGAAGCTGCCACATATTCTGTTTTCATGGTGGAGTCAGCAATGCACTTCTTCTATGCACTCCTCCATGATATGGCCCCACCTACCAATGTAAACACATAGCCAGAGGTGGACTTCTTTTCGTCTCGGTCAGCCTGGAAATCCGAATCAATATAACCCACAGGGCACAACTCCTCACACCGATAGACGAGACAATAGTCTCTAGTCCTTTTCAAGTATTTGAGTATGTGCTTTACCGCGGTCCAATGCGTCTGTCCGAGGTTAGACTGATATCTTGCTACCATGCCTATGACAAAGCAGATATCTGGCCTCTTACATAGCATTTCATACATGAGGCTCCCAACAGCTAATGCATACGACACGTTGCTCATCTCATCTTTCTCCATTTGTGTCAGAAGACACTGATCCTTGGAAAGATGTATGCCATGTCTGAAGGGTAACAGACCTTTATTGGCAATTTGCATGCTGAAACGGGCAATCATAGTATCCACATATGACCTTTGAGACAAGGCCAGCATCCTTTTCTTGCGCTCCCGCAATAATTTTACCCCTAGGATGTATCTTGCCTCCCCAAGGTCCTTCATATGAAATTGTTCGGATAACCACCCTTTTATGCCTCACAATACTTCCACAGTTTCGCCAAATAGGAGAATATCATCTACATAAAGTGCAACGAACACCACGCATCCGCTGACACATAGACGATACACGCAACTCTCGTTTGAATATTGTGAAAATCCATAAGATTTAATCACTTCACCAAAACATAAATTCCATGACTGTGAAGCTTGCTTAAGTCTATACAGCGACTTCTTAAGCTTCCTGACCAAATGTTCTTCGCCCTTCCGCACATAACCTTCTGACTGTTGCATATAAATGTCCCTACCTTCTTCAAGTTACCCATTTAGAAACGCAGTTTTGACATCCATCTGCAAAATTTCTAGGTCTATATGTGCTGCTATGGCCAGGAGAATTCGAATGGACTTAAGCAAGGCTTCTGGTGAGAAGATATCGTCATAGTCTACACCTTCTTTCTGATTATAACCCTTCACCACCAGCCTTGCTTTGAAAGCTGTAATTTCAACATGCACTCTTTTCTTTCTTTTGTATACCCATTTGCACCCTATGGCTCGATAGACATCTGGCAAATCAATTTTTTGGTATACATCCATAGCCGTAATGGATTCAATTTCCAAATCCATGGCGATAAGCTATTTGTCCGCATCTTTATCAGATATTGCCTCATCGTATGTTCATGGGTTGGTATCATCTAGTTCGCTTTTCGGGATCAAGTTAGACGACTCTCCCATGAACATGTACTTTTCTGGTTGGTGGACAACCCCCCCACTGTAACGAGGCATCTGAGTCGTGTCAGTAGTTGGCACAGTACTCGTTGCTCCCATACCTTACATTGATGGTAGTGCTGTTATTCCCTCACCTATTATAGGTGGATTTACCACTACACTGGGCTTTCCTGATGGAATCGCTTCCTTATCCCCAAGCTCGTGGAGGATAATTTCATTCTTAGATCTGTGGTTTCTTACATATTCGTCCTCTAAGAATCTTGCGTTGGTACTGACAACCATTTTCTAATTCTCGGGATAATAAAAGTAACCACCTTTTGTTTGCCTGGGATATCCTACAAACAACATTAGCTTACACCTACTTTCTAACTTACGCTGGACAACCCCAAACCCTCACTCTGTTTAAACTTGGCTTTTGCCCATACAAGAGTTCCAGAGGCATTTTAGGAACTGATTTAGAAGGTACGAGGTTAAGCAAATAGGCCGTTGTCTCTAAGGCATATCCCCAAAACGAAATCGACAAGCTTGCATAACTCATCATTGATCTGACCATTTCCAAAAGAGTCCTATTTCTCCTATCTGCTACACCATTTTGTTGAGAGGTTCCTAGTGCAGTCCACTGGGATGTAATCCCGTTATCTAACAGGTACTGCAAGAACTCGTTACTAAGGTATTCTCCACCACGATCCGATCGTAGTGTTTTGATAGTCTTGCCTAGCTTCTTTTCTACCTCAGTCCTAAACTCTTTGAATTTCTCAAAGCACTTAGACTTGTGGTGAAGCAAATAGACATATCCAAATCTTGAGTAATCGTCAATGAATGTGGCGATGTACTCATAACCTCCACGAGCTTGCGTGGACATTGGTCCACATAAGTCAGGGTGGATCAATTCTAACACATCCTCAGCTCGAGACTGACTTGCATTAAAAGGCCTGGTCGTCATCTTTCCCTCTATAAAGGATTCACAGATTTGATGTGGTACCACTTGGAAAGATTCATAGAGCCCATCGCATGCTAATCTTTTAATCCTCTTTAGAATGATGTGACCTAGTCTCAAGTGCCAGAGATATATTTGATTCTCATCGGAAGAAAACTTTCTCTTTAAATGATTATTATTATTGGATGAGTTTGCAACATTCACGGAAGATTTATGCATACAATCAATGATATAGAGAGAGTCAATCAGTTTGCCAAGACAGATAACACCGTTATTTCCAATGATAGAAACTCCACTATAAAAAATAACTGAATATCCATCACTAAATAACTTGGAAACTGAAATTAAGTTCCGCCAAAAAACTGGCACATATAAAACATCTCTCAAAATCAAAACATTATTTTCAAAGCATAAAGTAAAATCTCCAAGGGCTACTGCTGAGACTCGCTCTCCGCTGCCCATTGAGATGGTAATCTCGTCATGCATCAGTTGCATTGTCGGCCTGAACCCCTGCAAAGTATAACAAACATGATCAGTAGCTCCAGTATCCACTACTCAAGAATGGGTAGAAACTGATGCTAAACATGTTTCGTTTATAAATGAACATGATGCACATGACGTACCTTGTCTACCCGTGCTAGGCACTAGAAAATCTACTTCACTTCGCTTACGTTTGCATGGCCTTGTGATGACTTCTGCCAGATCAACTTCATCTAATCTTTTAAGCATTTCTTTTGCTTCAGCAACTGCCTTGTAAAGAGCTGACAAAGTTGGAGCAAACTCAAATGCTATCATGTCAGATTCATCTCGCAACAGGGCCCTGAGTAACTCGTGAAGAGGAAACTCACGCCTGGAACCGAGAGATTTAATGAAATCATCATAAGAATCAGATAGAGAGCGCAGGACAATATTTATTTCTACCCGCTTATTAATTCGTCCAACCCTCTTTCTGTACTTTCTCATAATTTTCATCATACTGATGAAGTGCATAGCCAACGAACTCCCTTCAGTCATTTTCTTGCAGACCAGGTCCTCCACAAGATTATAACTGAAAGTTCATCTCATCTTCCCATATACTTTCACAAGGTCCCTCCATATCTCAACAGCAGTCCAGTAATTCTTGTACTTGAGCCTTAATTCTCTAGACAGATTGTTCATGATGAAAAAGTGGGCAAAATCATTAGTAGCTTTTCATCTGTCATAGAACTCTCACTCATAACCAGTACAGTTCCAATACTGAGGAGACAGTGGGTCCATGTACAGCACATTGACAAGTTTTGTAGTACAGAGTATTTCCATGAAGCAAAACTTCTATTCAGGAAATTCGGACCAGTTAAAGGGTTCGATGTTAAGTGATTAATTACATGCGCAGTTGACATGTCTGAAAATAATAAATTAAAGCAGAAATTAAAACATAGTCGCAAACAATTGAAACAATTAAATATTGAAAACTTATGATAAAACAATATTAATGTTTCCTCCAATTTGCCTAAGTATTACTATTGCAAGCCACACATGTGGACGTTTACAACAAAACACTTAACCAGACTGCATCTTTCAATTCCAGTCCTTTAATTCCAATCCATGCCCGGGTTCCTATGACAAATGGAATTAATAATTGGAGACTAACTTAAGATCATATTATCCTATTGAGCAGGGACATCTCAAATGAGTTATACTCTGGACAATATCTATGCTAGCTTACCACAAAAGCCAACCCTCCCATATAAGGATCTATTAAAATACACCTGATCTCTTACAATAAGGTTGTCTCATTTAATTCAATCCCTAGAGAACTTATGAAAACTTCATATGCAAGCTACACATGTAGATGTTTACGCATGAGCTCCTACTTCTCACTTGAATTAAATGTTTGTTTTAACAAATCCTATCTATTAGAACATATGAATAATAAATTAAGAAAGCTACACATGTAGATGTTTACCTAATAAATTACCCACTTCCAATAAAGGATCGCTTTGTGGAGGTCGTATTAAATGAGCTTAGTAGTTTTAAAATCATAAAACCCAATTGCACAAATTATTTTATGTAGCCATAATTAAAACATTGCAAAAATTCTATCATACCATGCATGAACCCCGAATTTATAGTAATAATTAATTAAATAAAATAAATCACATAAGCATGCTTTTAAAAGTTGTAAATAAAAGCAATAAACGTACTCCTCATATCTACACCAAGCTTGTATGCAGCGCAATTAATGTAAACACATATATCACGCGAAGACAAATAATAAATCAAATAAAAAATGTCCTTGTGGCCTCATGATACAAAAATAAGAAATAATCCAATCTATTACAATTTGGAATTATTTCACAGATCTTCCACTTGGCTCCCACTACTTGGATTGTGATCTGATTTTATTTTCTGAAACTAGGCCTCCAAGATTCGATCCATCAGAAAATTGGACGACTGAGCCAGTTAACCAGATCGCAGGCCTAGACACACATTGCAAGCCCAATAGCCCGTGAGATCTTAGCACGACGGGCCGCTACCGGCGAACAACCGCCACTGTTGACCCGCCGCCGCCGTGAGGGCTGCCGGAATTGCGTAGACCCCATGCCTGCACGTTGCATGGCTACAGCATGTGATCTACCTCCTCCGGCGTCGCCCGGTTCGCTTTCCACCGCCCCGACCTGCACCGTTGTCGCCCCACATCGGTCGTCGCTTCTCCATCGTTGGCCGCCACAGCTCGCCGGAGAAAATGCACAGGGAGTGCAGCGCGAGAATCGCGCGCGCAGCACAAAAGCCCTAGGGTCTGTGTGGCTGTCGTGCACGAACCACCGCCACCGTGCCGCCCCAGCCCGCGTCCCATCACGCCGAGCCGCCCCCAGCCCACTTCCCATTGCCCCGAGCCGCTGCACCACACCACCTGCCACCGCCGATGCTGTCCGAGGGATGAGGAGCGCTGCTGGCTACTGTGCTGAATTGCCGTGCTACGCTCATCTCTGGCGCCCCGACCGCTGTACGACGCCGTCCTGACCTCTGCCCCCCATCGCGCCATTGTCCCGGTGGGCCGCCGCACCTGCCTAGCTGGCCGTGGCCGCACGGCTGTTGCCCGCTGTACGCACGCCGCACGCTGGAAACCCAAGGGTTTCGCAGGGGCTGTGCCGCCGCCGTGCCCCTGCCATGCGTAACCGCCGTGCACGGCCTGCTGCCTTTCCGGCACCATCGTGCGTCATGTGCGGCCTTTGTTTCTTTGTGGCCTTCATGTTCTTCGTGTTCTTTGTTCTCCGTTTTACAGATTTAACTTAAAATTGAAAAATTTCATGGAATAACATCCTAATACAATTTGGAATTTAAATCTAACCACGGATTATCTCGTGGGTGACAAACGAATCCTTATAAAAGGCAGATTAACCCAAGAACCACGAGGAACAAAAACACAATCATACAATTCAAAACCCATTCATGCATTCATTCAATAATAATTATCATGCATATCATAGGCAATATTATTTTTCCTGATAGAGCCAATTAATCAATCTGGCTCTGATACCAATTGAAGTGATTTTTGAACTGAATCACTTATTCCATTTGCCGTGATCATTAATTTGGAATATCAAAAATAAATTGCTATGCCTATGATTAATCCTAGCATGCTCCTATTGATTATGCATAAATGGGGTTTTGCGGAATACCTGGATTGAAGAAACCTGAAGAACGAGTGTGCAGAGTTGTTTACAAAAGACTATTTAAGACATGGAAACCCAAGAGATAATTCTTTGAGTTGGCCGTAACTCCTTCATGTGGAGAGTTTTTCGAGTCTTCTTTCTTGAAAAATCTCCCGAACTCTCCCTCAAAATTGTGTGCTCGTGTGTGTCTCTTTTTTTATTGTACTCCCCTTCTTGATCACTCTTTTTGCACCAAATCTCCACACGTAGCTTCCCATATTACCCTTCTGGTATTGGCAGCTCTCATTGTGTGACACCTATCCGGATTAGCAGACAAGATCTGAAAAGGTGACTTTTGTTTAGAAGTTGTCCAAAAAAGATATTAGCTTCGGACTGCTTCTATGCTATTATCATGCTCGAGCATGATTCCTATTAGATTGCCACTCTAGCATGAAGAAAAACTGCGAAAATCTTCACAATTCCTTGCAAAGACTTATTAATTACTAAAATCATACATAATAAATACAATTATAACACTAGAACAATTAAGTAACAAAAAACCTTAAATTAGAACTAATTTACTAATATTAAACAAAATAAACTAAGCTAAAAGACAATAAGATAAATCTTTATGAGAGTTATCTGGTTTCTTCCACATGGCAGGGTCGCGCCCCTTCTTTCTGGTGCAACTCCAGTCACCAGCAACTAGCAAGTGGTCCATGCGTTGCGCAGATGACCCTGGGTTGTAGGAACTAAATCTGCAACAGACAATGCGAGTTGTTTTTTTAGTAGTTTAGACCATTCTTAGGGTATCAAAAATAAATGAGATTGAATAAATCAGGCAAGCCCTATGCATGCTCCTAATATTTAATTGCAAAGGATGGATTTACGGAATACCTGAACTCCATGTTCTGATCTCTAGATCTGGATCGAGGATAGGGACAATGGGTTAGATCTGGATGTGGAATCCAATCGACGTTTTTGTGTTCCAATAGATCTGATCTTCTGATTTGTTCCCTTGTTTCTCAAAAAACTGGTGAGGATACACTACTGAGTTGAATCAAAAGCGAGGAAGTCGATCAGCTTCACCTTATGACTTAGCTGTCACCCTCTATCTCCCTTTTCACTCAATTTTGTACTATCGTACTTAATATTATGTTGTGTATGTTGATCTGCTAGAGAGAAGGGGTTTATATAGTATTATGGATTGTAAACCCTAATGGTAATGGGCTTTGAGCAGTTTTTGGGCCAGACCAAGGATCAAATTCAAATACTAAAGTGAGCCCTCTTAGTTAATTATTTCCATATCCAACCCAAAACATAAATGCTGACTCAACCCTTCTATTACCAAATTATTTGGAACAGGTTACATTAAACTTGAATGATCCACATATTTAAGGTTTCAGACATTCATTAATTAATTTAGCATAGACAATCAGCCTTAATTAATTAATATTTTATTTCCTGAGTAGTACTACTCAATCTTTTTCACTTATGCTTGAATTAATAATTTAACCTACATGATTTAGTATAATGAACCTTGTGAGCTCTTCAGGGAATGTCCCAATCCTGAAACAAATATGATTGTCTGCATGTCCAGTCTAAGCAGGCCATACACAAACCGTCTCACCCAAGATGCAGATATCAGAGTACATGAGAGACTCGCCACCATAGCAAGTCAAACTGTGGTCAACAAGTGTATGCCCCTTATCCTTCCATTAGGTTTAAGATCATACCAAGTAAGTTGTGATCTTGTTCATTCATATGTCAATGAAAATGGCACATCTCATTATTGATCCCATCAATACATAAAGATGTACCGACACATCAAGTAGTCAGGATAAGCTCACTTATATACTGATGTGTCGCAGCCTAAACTGACACCCTATCCAAGGATTGTCTCAGCTGTGATAATGTTTATATCTCGCTAGGTCAAACGATTCATATGATCCTATGTGATCTCCTACACACCATAGGATCATCCCTGTAGGCAAGATATTATAGTTTGTATCGTATGTTTGTTATATCAGATAGAGATTATGCTGATGTAACACATTTATGAAGACCAGTGTAAGAAACGAACACACTTAATCATAAATTCTTTTAGTATACAAGTGCAGCTTCCTTGCTCGATGGGTTGGCTACATGCAGTCATTCCCAATAGTGGAGAGACATTCGTCGTCTCTAAGATATGATGAAGCAGACTATGTTAGTGCCAACGATAGTGCTGCGTGCATTGGAGGCTAGCGAGGAGGCAGGTTGCACGCAACTGTGCGTGACAGTAGTGTTGCAGCATTAGGCTAAGGCTAGAATTAGGGTTTTGGTTCAGGCCCGATGGCCCGGACGTAGCCCGCAATGTGAAAAATTAAGGTTTTGGTTCTTTGCGCCCAATTTGGGCCTGAAATGCTAATTTGCAGCACAAATTGTTGTTTTCAGCCCAAACTCAGATTTCAAGTCCAATGGAGACCCATTTTGAAAATCTGTATCAAAATTAAATCTTATAACAGCTAGATTTAACTTATTTCTCATGTAGTTGCATCTGAAGGGCCACGAGAATTTTCTTTTTTTATTTATTTGATTCTCGTATTGATGTGATTTATTATGTACGTACTAGTAAATGATAGAATAAGCATGCTAATGCTTTATTTATTTATTATAAAACATCTTGTAATTTTATTTGTTGAGCATACTTTATGTGTTTCATTTTATGGTTTAAATTGTGTATATAAATTCCAGGATCATATTTCTTTATGATGGAATTTTAGATGCAACATAATTTATGAGACATAAAATAATGTGTGCTCATGAAACCTCTAGAAATTAAAATACTACGCCGGATTTTGGTTCTTTTCAAACTAAAATCATTAGACCTCCACAAAAACGACTTCTAATTAGAAGTAAGGCATCTGAGTGTTAAAAATAAAACATTAGAAATAACTTACCAGTTATAATGTGATAAGGTTTCTAAATAAAAAAAAATATTTTAAGATGAGAAGTGGGGGCCTGTGAGCAAACGTCTACTTAGTAGCTTGCATTGAGACAACTTCCACAAGTCTCTAAGATTAATCTAAATGAAATAACAAAGGATGTAAAAGGTACATGGTATGGGTCTAGTATGTAAGGCAAATTGTCTTTTAACATGCGGAGTTAGGATTGTGGTTATTTTGGCTTAGATGTTGCTTGGAGTATAACTCATTTGTGATGTCCTTACTCCAGATAGTTGAACATGGTCTTAGTATCTCCAATGTTAATTACTTTTGCCGGCGGATACCTGGCATGGTCTGAAATTAAAAGGTCTATTTTGGTCTAGTTGAGCATTTGTCGTAAACGTCTACTTAGTAACTTGCGGTAAATTAGCTTGGGCAATTGGAGGAAACAAATTATATTATTTTGTCTAAAGGTAATTATGCATATTTGTTTCGATCGTTTTGTAGTATGTGCTTATTTTAATCCGCTTAATTTTTTTTCAGATATGTCTATTGTTGCTTCACTCATTGATTCAATTATACACAATTCCCTGATTGGTCCAAATTTTCCAGGATGGAAAAGTGACATTGTCAAACTTTTGGATTCTTTTGGACATTTGTTTTTTCTACAAACTCCCTATCCGAGTCTGCCAATCGATGCATCTTCCAACGAGGAGTGTGCACAGTATAACATGAGGATGTGGTGAAATAGCATGGCCAAACAATACATCTTGGTAGGTACGTCACATGCACTACGTCCTCATTATAGTTATGTGTGGTATACGAGTGATATTATGCGATATCTTAACGTAGCATTTGGCGGGATCGATGGACATGCTAGATCCAATCTTATAAAGTGCATTGTAAGACAGAAAATGAGTCAAGATTGTTCAGTGCATGAACATTTGGAATCTCTCATTCAGCTCATCAATGAGGACATATTAATGTGTGGTCAAATTAAAAGCATGCTATTTTATTTATTTTATGAAGTTAAATTATGGCTATATATTTAGGGTTCATGCATGGCATGATGTAATTTTAGCAATGTCATAATTTATAACAACATAAATAATTTGTGTTTAATTGAACCTTATGAGTGAAAATTACTAAGTTGTTTATTTTATAAAGACCTTCAGAAAGCAATCTCTTATTAGAAGTGAATAATCTAATAAGTAAACATCTACATGTGTAGCTCACTTATTTTATTATTCATAAGTTGTAATAGATGAGACTTCATAAAACAAATATTTAATTCATGTGAAAAGTGGGAGATCATTCATAAACATCTACATATGTAGCTTGTGTATAAATCTTTCACAAGTTCTCTAGGGACTGAATTAAATGAGACAACCTTATTATAAAGGATCATGGTGTGTTTTAAATTGACCTTTATATGGGAAGGTTGGGTTTGTGGTATACTAGCTTAGATATTATTTGGAGTATAACTCATTTGTGATGTCCCTGCTCAATAGGATAATATGGTCTTCGTTAGTCTCCAATTAGTAATTCCATTTGTCTAGGGAGATTGACATGGATTGGAACTAAAGGACTGGAGTTGAAAGATGCAGTCTCGTCGAGTATTTTATTGTAAACATTCACATGTGTGACGTGCAATGGAAATACTTGGACAAATTGGAGGAAGCATTATATTTCTTATATCATAAAGTTACAATATTTATCTGTTTTAATAGTATGCGATTGTGTTTTGATTCTGCTTTAATTTATTATTTTCAGACATGTCTTTGCCAAATGTAATCAATATCTTAGCACAAAACCAATTAACTTGTCCAAATTTCCAAGAATGGTAACACAACTTGGATTACATCCTTGTTGCAGAGCAACAAAAGTTTTTCCTCAATGAGCCACGACTGGCAATTAATTAAGTCTAACAAGTGAGCAAGTGAATCACTATAACAAGTTGCTCAAGTCTAACAATATAGTGAAATGCTTGATGGATTTATATACTGAAAGCATTATGATTGGTATATTATGTACAAGGTCGATTGGTTAATATACTGGGAATCATAAATGTTGTATGTTCATCTCCTGTCTGAATTAACAAACATGTGTCGCAAACGCAATTATCCTCTTTTCTCGTCGATAGGGAGATCATACGGTGTGTAGAAGATCACAGAAGATCGTATGGATCGTTTCACCTAGCGAGATATAAATAGTTATCACAGCTGAGACAGTTCCAGGATAAACTGTCGGTGTAGGCTACAGCATACGCAGTAATAAGCATCTTATCTTGGATGGCTTGGTATGCTGGTGTGGGGCACACATTGATAAGGACCTAAGTCGAGATCGATTCTTTTATCTGACATTAAAAGAATCTAGATCTCTATGGCTTGACGAGATACTAAGCCTAAATCAAGGTAGAGAAGTATATGCAAATTGTGTATTACTTTGAGTTGCAGTGAAAGGCTCCAGTTGAGCTTGTATATCTGTATCTTGGGTAATAGCAGTTTGTGTATGACTGTCTGGTACTGGAACTAGGTAACCACATCCAGTATAGGATGGTGACATTCCCTGAACAGCTCAAAAGGTTCGTTTTGCTAAGTCCTGCAGGCTGATTAAGTTCAAGCATAAGTGAAAAGGTTTGAGTGGATTGATTCAGGAATATAAGATGTTAATTAATTAAATAGCTTGTCAGAGCTTAAATGAATTAACGAATGTCTGTAACCTTAAATGTGGGGATATACCGAGCCCATGCGACCCGTACCTCAAAATGTGGTAGTAAATAGGTAGGACAATATTGATTCTCTGGTGGAATGAATCAATATTAATTAATTAATTATATTCTGGGTTGAATATGGGAATTAATTAATTGATAGGCCTTATTTGCTAGTTGCATTATGGTCCCTGGTCTGGCCCATGAAACTCAAGCCCAATAGGAGTCCAGTATTTTTCTATAAATAGGCCTCAGTTCCTCAGATCTCAACACACCACAAGATCATAAGTTGCACACAACAAACCAGGTTTTGGGAGCTGTGGTGATCGACTAAGATCTGAGAACGAGGAGGAAATTCTGCTTCTCAACCGTGCAAGGGATCTGATAGAGAATCTTCACCAGATTTTCAGATCGAGTTGGGATATAGATCAGAAGATCAGATCAGGATGATTTTTCTTCTCCCTCTCTCCTTGTTTTTTCGAAAATATTATTATTATTTTCATAGATTTATTTCCTCAATCTGTTAGGAATTAAATCTTTGTGCGTGGGAAAGATCAAAGGGAATCTCCACGCACTCGTTCTTCAGAGTTCATCAATCCAGGTATTTCGCATAAAATTTCTTATGCATAATAATATAGGAGCATGCTAGGATTGTTCATAGGTATAGCAATTTATTTTTGATATTCCAATTAACGATCCTTGGCAAACGGACTTCGTGATTCAGTTCACGAATCCCTTCAATTGGTATCAGAGCCAGGTTAAATTAATTGGCTCTATTGGAAAAATAATATTGCCTATGAATTGCATGATTATTATTATTAAATGCATGTCATGGATGGTTTTGGATTGAATTATATGTTTTTCGTCCTCATGGTTCTCGGGTTAATCCGCCCTTTTTATATGGATTAGTTTTTCTCCCACGAGATAAATTCGTGGTTAGATTTAGATTTTTTTGGTTGTAATTAGGATTATTCCATGTAATCTTTTATTTCAAAAATTAAATCTATAAAACGAAGAACGAAGAATGCGAAGAACATGAAGAACGAAGGGCTGCACGATGCATGACAACGCCGGCACGGCAGCGAGGCCATGCACGACGGTCAGGCACGGCGGGGCACGACACTAGGGCCCGCGGTAGGGCCACGGTGGTGCCGCAGCCATGCGCGCACGCACGCAGGCGAGCGCTGAACGGCCCGATGCTGGCCAGGGCTGGTGCAGCGGGCGAGGTCAACGGCACAAGGGAGGTCGAGGCAGACGGCCAGGACGGTGACGCGTGGCCAGGGCATGCGGGCACGCGCAAATAGCAGGCCTGCGCGACCCTGCGCGCGCGACGGCGGCGCATCTCCCCCCTCGGTCGACGTCGGCAGGCGGAGCAGGTGGTGGCGGCGGTGGCTCGGGTGACCGGCGACGCGGGTTGGGGTGGCGACGGGCTGAGCGCGCGATCCGGGTGCGGAAAAACCTTAGGGTTTTTTCGCGGTTCGCGCGGGCTTCCAATTCCGTTCTTGCGCGATTCCGGTGGGTCACGGAGGCCGACGATGGAGAAGAAGGTGAACGGCGGTTCGGGTGACGATTGGGGCAAACTGGGGTGGCGACATGTAAAACGGGCAACAGCCGGAGGAGGCGGATAGCGGGCTACAATCATGCACGTACGTGCATGGCTGTTGGGCGATTCCGAGAGCCCTCACGGCGGCGGCGAGTCGCCGGCAGCAGTGCTTCACTAGTGGTGGCTCGTCGGGCCAAGTACTCGCGGGCTATTGGGCTTGCAATGTGTGCCTAGGCCCACGATTTGGTTAACTGCCCCGGTTGTCCAATTTTCTGATAAATCAAATCTTGGAGGCACATATTCAGAAAATAAATTCAGATCTCAGTCCAAGTAGTGGGAGCCCAGTCGAAGATCTGTATTATTAATTTCAACTTGTAATAGTTAGAATTAATTTTATTTCGTATCATGGGGCCACAAGGACATTTTTTATTTGCTTTATTATCTGTCTTCGCATGATATACGTGTTTAATTTAATTGCGCAGCATATAAGCATGTTGTAGATAATAGGAGCACGTTTACTGCTTTTATTTACAGCTTTAAAGCATGCTATGTGATTTATTTTGTGTAATTAATTATAACTATAAATTTGGGGTCCATGCTATGCATAATAGAATTTTAGCAATGTTATAATTATGGCTACATAAAATAATATGTGCAATTGAACCTTATGAACTAAAAATTACTAAGCTCATAATTTAGTAAGACCTCTACAAAGCGATCCTTTATTGGAAGTGGATAATTTATTAGGTAAACGTCTACATGTGTAGCTTACTTGATTTATTATTCATAAGTTCTAATAGATAGGATATCTTAAAACAAACATTTAATTCATGTGAGAAGTGGGAGTTCATGCGTAAACGTCTACATGTGTAGCTTGCGTATTGGATTTTCATAAGTTCTCTAGGGATTGAATTAAATGAGACAGCCTTATTATAGGGATCGTGTGTGTTCTAATAGATCCTTATATGGGAGGGTTAGCTTTGGTGGTAAGCTAGCTTAGATGTTATCCAGAGTATAACTCATTTGTGAAGTCCCTGCTCAGTAGGATAATATGGTCTTAAGTTAGTCTCCAATTATTAATTCCATTTGTCTAAGGAACCCGGGCATGGATTGGAATTAAAGGACTGGAATTGAAAGATGCAATCTGGTTAAGTGTTTTGTTGTAAACGTCCACATGTGTGACTTGCAATAGTAATACTTAGGCAAATTGGAGGAAACATTAATATTGCTTTATCATAAGGTTTCAATATTTAATTGTTTCAATAGTTTGCGACTGTGTTTTAATTTCTGTTTTAATTTATTGTTTTCTGACATGTCTATTGCTCACGTTGTCAACCTCTTAATAACAAACCCTTTAACTGGTCCAAATTTTCCTAAGTGGAAGTTATGCTTCATAGAAATACTCTGCACTGCAAAACATGCCCATATACTTTACATGGACCCTCTAACTCCCAAGTATTGGAACTGTACTGGTTATGAGCGAGTGTTCTATGACAGATGGATAGCTTCTGATGAGTTTGCCCGCAAACTAATCATGAAGAGTCTGTCTAGAGAATTAAAGCTTAAGTCCAAGAAGTTCGGAGTTGCTGTTGAGATATGGAGGGACCTTGTGAAGGTTTATGGGAAGGTGAGACGAACTGTCAGTTATAATCTTGTAGAGGACTTGGTCTGCAAGAGGATGACTGATTGGAGTTCGTTGCTTCTGCACTTTATCAGTATGATGAGAATTATGAGAAAGTACAGAAAGAGAGGTGGACAAGTCAGTAAGAGGGCAGAAATAAACATTGTCCTGCACTCTCTCTCTGATTCTTATGATGATTTCATCAAGTCCCTCGGTACCAGACACGAGTTTACTCTTCCTGAGTTACTCTTAGCCCTGATGCGAGAGGAGTCTGATCTTAGGGCATTGGAATTTGCTCCAACTTTGTCAGCTTTTGACAAGACAGTTGCTGAAGCAAAGGAAATGCTTAAAAGGTTAGATGAAGCTGATTTAGCAGAAGATGTCATCAGGCCATGCAAACGCAAGCGAAGTGAAGTAGATTGTCTAGTGCTCGGCATAGGTAGACAAGGTACGTCATGTGCATCTATAACGGAAACATGTTTAGCATCAGTTTCTACCCATTCTTGGGTAGTGGATACTGGAACTACTGACCATGTTTGTTATACTTTGCAGGGGTTCAGGCCGACGAGGCAGCTGAAGCATGACGAGATTACCATCTCAATGGGCAGCGGAGAGCGAGTCTCAACAATAGTCATTGGAGATTTTACTTTATGCTTCGAAAACAATGTTTTGATTTTGAGAGATGTTTTATAAGTGCCGGTTTTTCGGCGGAACTTAAATTTCAGTTTCCAAGTTATTTTGTGATGGATATTCAGTTATTTTTGATAGTGGAGTTTCTATCATTGGTAATAACGGTGTTATCTGTCATGGCAAACTGATTGACTCTCTCTATATGATTGATAGTATGCATAAATCTTCCGTGAATGTCGCAAACTCATCCAATAATAATAATCATTTAAAGAGAAAGTTTTCTTCCGATGAGGATCAAACATATCTCTGGCACTTGAGACTAGGTCACATCAATCTAAAGAGGATTAAAAGATTATGACCAGGCCTTTTAAGGCAAGTCAGTCTCGAGCAGAGAATGTGTTAGAATTGATCCACTCTGATTTATGTGGACCAATGTCCACGCAAGCTCGTGGAGGTTATGAGTACTTCGCCACATTCATTGACGATTACTCAAGATTCGGATATGTCTATTTGCTTCGCCATAAGTCTGAATGCTTTGAGAAGTTCATAGAGTTTAGGAATGAGGTAGAAAAGAAGCTAGGTAAGACTATCAAGACACTACGATCAGATCGTGGTGGTGAATACCTCAGTAACGAGTTCTTGCAGTACTTGTCACATAACGGGATTACATCCCAGTGGACTGCACTAGGGACCCCTCAACAAAATGGTGTAGCAGAAAGAAGAAATAGAACTCTCTTGGAAATTGTCAGATCGATGTGAGTTATACAAGCTTGCCGATTTTGTTTTGGGGATATGCCTCGGAAACAGCGGCCTATTTGCTTAACCTGGTACCTTCTAAATCAGTTCCTAAAACACCTCTGGAACTCTGGTATGGGCGAAAGCCAAGTTTGAACAGAGTGAGGGTTTGGGGTTGTCCAGCATATGTGCTGACAAAGGAACCTGATAAGTTAGAAAGTAGGTGTAAGTTAATGTTGTTTGTAGGATATCCCAGGCAAACGAAAGGTGGTTATTTCTATTGTCCTGAGAATCAGAAAGTTGTTGTCAGTACCAACGCGAGATTCTTGGAGGACGAATATGTAAGAAACCACAGATCCAAGAGTGAAATTGTCCTCCACGAGCTTGAGGACAAAGAAGCAATTCCATCAGGAAAGCCCAGTGTGATGGTAAATCCACCTACAACAGGTGAGGCTATACCAACACTGCCACTAATGCAAGGTATGGGACCAACGCGTACTGTGCCAACTACTTACACGGTTCAGATGCCTCATCGCAGTGGGAGGGTTATCCACCAACCCGAAAGGTACATGTTCGTGGGAGAGTCTTCGGACTTGATCCCGAAAAACGGACTGGATGATACCGATCCCTGGGCATATGACGAGGCAGTATCTAATAAAGATACAGACAAATGGTTGATCACCATGGATTCCAACATAGAATCCATTACGGCTATGGATGTATACCAGAAAATTGATTTGCCAGATGGCTGTCGAGACATACGGTGCAAATGGGTATACAAAAGAAAGAAAGGAGCGAATGGTGAAATTACAGCTTTCAAAGCAAGGCTGGTGGCGAAGGGTTATAGTCGGAAAAAAGGTGTAGATTATGACGAGACCTTCTCACCGGTAGCCATGCTTAAGTCCATTCGTATACTCCTAGCCATAGCAGCACATAAGGACCTAGAAATCTAGCAGATGGATTTCAAAACCGCATTTCTAAACGGGTACCTTGAAGAAGGTAGGGACATCTATATGCAACAGCCAGAAGGTTATGTGCAGTAGGGACATCTATATGCAACAGCCAGAAGTCGCTCTATGGACTTAAACAAGCTTCACGATCATGGAATCTGCGTTTTGATGAAGTGATTAAATCCTATGGATTTTCACAATGCTCAAACGAGAGTTGCGTGTACGGTCTATGTGTCAGCGGAAGCGTGGTGTTCCTTGCACTTTATGTAGATGATATTCTCCTATTTGGCGACAATGTGGAAGTATTGTCGGGCATAAAGGGGTGGTTATCCGAGCAGTTACATATGAAGGACCTTGGGGAGGCAAGATACATCCTAAGGGTAAAAGTGTTGCGGGAGCGCAATAAGAGGATGCTGACCTTGTCTCAAGGATCATATGTGGATACTGTAATTGCCCGTTTCAACATGCAAACTGCCAAGAAAGGTCTGTTACCCTTCAGACATGGCATATATCTTTCCAAGGATCAGTATCCAGTGACACAAAGGGAGAAAGATTAAATGAGGAACATGCCGTATGCATCGGCCGTGGGGAGCCTTATGTATGCAATGCTATGTAAGAGGCCAGATATCTGCTTTGCTGTAGGCATGGTAGCGAGATACCAGTCTAACCCTGGACAGGTGCATTGGACCGTGGTAAAGTACATACTCAAATACTTGAAAAGGACTAGAGACTATTGTCTCGTCTATCAGTGTGAGGAGTTGTGCCCTGTGGGTTATACTGATTCGGATTTCCAGGCAGACCAAGACGAAAAAAAGTCCACCTCCGGCTATGTGATTACATTGGGAGGTGGGGCTATATCATGGAGGAGTGCAAAGCATAAGTGCATTGCGGACTCCACCATGGAAGCAGAATATGTGGCAGCTTCTGAAGCTTCGAAAGAAGCAGTATGGTTTCGAAACTTCCTTCTGGAGTTGGACGTGATTCTTAAGCTGCCCAAGACAATCACGATATACTGTGATAATTCGGGAGCCCTGGCTAATTTAAAGGAACCACGAACTCACAGAGCAACAAAACACATTGAAAGGAAGTACCATATTATACGAGAAATCATATCAAGGGGTGATGTGCTAGTAGAGAAGATTGATACAAGAAATAATCTTGCGGATCCATTCACAAAGGCTCTGCCTCAGAAGGTCTACGAGATGCATGTACGTAACCTTGGGCTGAGGGCAAAGCTATCCACGTAGAATGTTTGATGTAATAGCTAGATTAGTTTAGACGCGTTATACTCTGGAAAGCACCTGTATAATGCTTTGAGTATAAGTGGGAGATTGATGGATTTATATACTGAAAGCATTATGATTGGTATATTATGTACAAGGTCGATTGGTTAATATACTGGGAATCATAAATGTTGTATGTTCATCTCCTGTCAGAATTAACAAACATGTGTCGCAAACGCAATTATCCTCTTATCTCGTCGATAGGGAAATCATACGGTGTGTAGAAGATCACGAAAGATCGTATGGATAGTTTGACCTAGCGAGATATAAATAGTTTTCACAGCTGAGACAGTTCGAGGATAAAATGTCGGTGTAGGCTGCAGCATACGCAGTAATAAGCATCTTATCTTGGATAGCTTGGTATGATGGTGTGGGGCACACATTGATAAGGACCTAAGTCGAGATTGATTCTTTTATCTGACATTAAAAGAATCTAGATCTCTATGGCTTGACGAGATCCTACGCCTAAATGAAGATACAAAAGTATATGCAAATTGTGTATTACTTTGAGTTGCAGAGAAAGGCTCTAGTTGAGCTTGTATATCTGTATCTTGGGTAATAGCAGTTTGTGTATGACTGTCTGGTACTGGAACTAGGTAACCACATCGAGTATAGGATGGTGACATTCCCTGAACAGCTCAAAAGGTTCGTTATGCTAAGTCCTGCAGGTTGATTAAGTTCAAGCATAAGTGAAAAGGTTTGAGTGGATTGATTTAGGAATATAAGATGTTAATTAATTAAATAGCTTGTCAGAGCTTAAATTAATTAACGAATGTTTGTAACCTTAAATGTGGGGATATACCGTGCCCATGCAAACCGTACCTCAAAATGTGGTAGCAAATAGGTAGGACAATATTGATTCTCTGGTGGAATGAATCAATATTAATTAATTAATTATATTCTGGTTTGAATATGGGAATTAATTAATTGATAGGCCTTATTTGCTATTTGCATTCTGGTCCCTGGTCTGGCCCATAAAACTCAAGCCCTATAGGAATCCAGTATTTTCCTATAAATAGGCCTCAGTTCCTCAGATCTCAACACACCACAAGATCATAAATTGCACACAGCAAACCAGGTTTTGGGAGCTGTGGTGATCGACTAAGATCTGAGAACGAGGAGGAAATTCTGCTTCTCAACCGTGCAAGGGATCTGATAGAGAATCTTCACCAGATTTTCAGATCGAGTTGGGATACAGATCAGAAGATCAGATCAGGAGGATTTTTCTTCTCCCTCTCTCCTTGTTTTTTTCGAAAATATTATTATTATTTTCATAGATTTATTTCCTCAATCTGTTAGGAATTAAATCTTTGTGCGTGTGAAAGATCAAAGGGAATCTCCGCGCACTCGTTCTTCAGAGTTCATCAATCCAGGTATTCCGCATAAACTTTCTTATGCATAATAATATAGGAGCATTCTAGGATTGTTCATAGGTGTAGCAATTTATTTTTTATATTCCAATTAACGATCCTTGGCAAACGGACTTCGTGATTCAGTTCACGAATCCCTTCAATGCTATATGATTACTACTATGTCCAAGGTGTTACATCAACAAAATCATTCATATGATAATGCTTGTGACATCATGGACAATCTCACAGCGACCTATGAAGAGTCAGACTGAGCAATCAAATTTAATCTCATGAGGGAAATCGTGGGAACAAAAATATTTGAGGGTAGCTCGGCCAGAGAGCACGTAGTTAGCATGACTCATCTTATGGATGAGCTCATATTTCACGGAGGTGGTATTGATGCGGAAATGCAGGTCAATATTATCCTTAACTCTCTGCCAAAGACCTTTGAGAATTTCAGAATGAATGTTATCATGAACAAGAAAGAGTACACTCTTAATGAGTTACTCAATGAGTTAATGGCAGCGAAATCCGTCATGAATCCATAAAAAGTTGTTTTGACTACTTCTGCGAATATACTGTAGCGTGGGCTGGCAAGAAGCGTAAAAGAATGTTTAAAAAGAAGGACAAGGGTACAACTACTCTGAAGAAACCCAAAAGAACACCGAGCGTAGCTGGAATGAAGGACAAGTGTTTCAGATGCTGCAAGGCTGGTCATTGGAAGAAAGATTGTCAAGTCAAAAGGACTGGACAAGGTACGTCATGTGCATTTATGATGGAAACATATTTAGCAGCAGTTTCCACCCATTCATGGGTAGTGGATACTAGAGCAACTAATCATGTTTGTTATACTATGCAGGGGTTCGTGCCGTCAAGGCAGTTGAAACATGACGAGGTTACCATCTCAATGGGATATGTCATGGCAAACTGATTAATTCTCTTTGCATCATAAACTGTTTGCATAAATCTTTCGTATATGTTGCATTGAACTCATCCAATATTAATAATAATCATTTAAAGAGAAAATATTCTTCTAACGAGGATCAAACTTATCTCTAGCACTTAAGACTAGGTCACATCAATCTAAAGAGGATCAAAAGACTAGAGAATGATGGTGTCTTGGATTCACTCCAAGTGGTACCTCATCAAGTCTGTGAATCTTGTATAGTGGGAAAGATGACGACCAAGCCTTTTATGGCAAGTCAGTCTCAAGCAGAGGATGTGTTAGAACTGATCCACTCTAACTTATGTGGACCAATGTTCATGCAAGCTCGTGTAGGTTATAAGTACTTCGTTACATTCATTGTCGATACGATTAATCAAGGTTTGGATACGTCTATTTGCTTCACTACAAGTCTGAATGCTTTGAGAAATTCAAAGAGTTCAAGGCGGAAGTATAGAAGAAGCTGGGTAACATTATCAAGGCACTACGATCGGATTGTGGTGGTGAATACCTCAATAACGAGTTCTTGCAGTACTTGTTAGACAATGGGATTACATCCCACTGGACTGCACCAGGAACCCCACAACAAAAAAGTGTGGTAAAAAGAAGAAATAGAACTCTCTTTGAAATGGTTAGGTCAATGATGAGTTATGTAAGCTAGCCGATTTCATTTTGGGGATATGCCTTGGAAAAAGCAGCATATTTGCTTAACCTGGTACCTTCAAAATCAGTTTCAAAAATGCCTCTGAAGCTTTGGTATGGGCAAAAGTGCAGTTTAACGAGAATGAGGGTTTGGGGTAGTCAAACATATGTGCTGACAAAGGAACCTGATAAGTTAGAAAGTAGGTGTAAGCTGATGTTGTTTGTAGGATATTCCAGGCAAACGAAAGGTGATTACTTTTACTATTCTGAGAATCAGAAAGTCGATGTTTGTTCCAATGTGAGATTCTTAGAGGACGAATATATAAGAAACCACAAATCCAAAAGTGAAATCATTCTCCACGAGCTTGGAGATGATGAAGCGATTCCATCAGGAAAGCCCAGTGTGTTGGTAGATCCACCTAAAACAAGTAGGGAATACCAGCACTGTCATCAATGCATGGTATGTGACCAACAGGTACTGTGCCAACTACTAACACAACTAAGATGCCTTGTTGCAGTTGGAGGGTTATTGAGCAACCGGAAAAGACATGTTTGTGGGAGTGGTTTCTGACTTGATCCTAAAGAACGACTAGATGATACCGACCCATGGACATACGATGAGGCGATATCTGATAAATATGCGGAAAAATGGTGGGTCGCCATGGATTTGGAGATATAATCCATAATGACTATGGATGTATACCAGAAAACTGGTTTTCAAGATGGCTATTGAGCCATAGGGTGCAAATGGGTATACAAGAAAAAGAAAGGAGCGAATGGGGAAATTACAGCTTTCAAAGTAAGGTTGGTGGTGAAGGGTTATAGTCAGAAAGAGGGGATAGAATATGATGAGACCTTCTCACCAGTAGTCATGCTTAAGTCCATTCGGATACTCCTAGCCATAGTAGAATATATGGACCTAGAGATATGATAGATGGATGTCAAAACCGCGTTTCTAAATGGGTACCTTAAGGAAGGTCGAGACATCTATATGCAACAGTCTTAAGGATATGTGCAGAAGGATGAAGAGCATTTGGTCTGGAAGCTCAAGAAGTCATTGTATGGACTCAAGCAAGCTTCACGGTCATGGAACTTACATTTTGATGAAGTGATTAAAACATATGGATTTTCACAATGCTCAAACGAGAGTTGTGTGTACCGTCTATGTGTCTGTGGAAGTGTGGTGTTCCTTGCACTTTATGTAGATGATATTCTTCTAAATGGAGACAATGTGGAGGTATTTTCGGACATAAAAGGGTGGTTATCTGAGCACTTTCATATGAAGAATCTTGGGAATTCGGGGTACTTCCTTGGGATAGTAGTCTTGAAGGAGAGCAAGAAAAGGATGTTAGCATTGTCTCGAGCTTTATTAGTTTAACCCTGGACGGGCGCATTGGACCGCGGTAAAGCACATACTTAAATACTTGAAAGGGACTAGAGACTATTGTCTCACATATCAGTGTGGGGAGTTGTGCCCTGTGGGTTATACAGATTCTGATTTCCAGTTAGACGACGATGAAAAGAAGTTCACCTCTAGCTATGTGTTTACGTTGGGAGGTGGGGCCATATTATGGAGGACTGCAAAGCAGAAGCACATTGCTGACTCCACCATGGAAGCAGAATATGTGGCAGCTTCTCAAGCTTCAAAAGAAGTAGTATGGTTGAGAAACTTCTTTCTGGAGTTTGATGTGATTCCTAAGTTACCCAAGACTATCACGGTGTATTGAGATAACTCTGATGCTGTGGCAAACTCAAAGGAACCAGAAAATCTATAACACCCCGCATTTTCTGCACCATTCTACGCTAAATAATTATTTAATATGCGTAATGAAGAATTAAAGCGCGATTCATATTTATCAGCCTATAATTATTAAAACTATGTTTGGCCACCTTATTATTATTATTGCATGGGCTAGATAAATTAAATTGAGCTCAAGTATTAAATCCAAAGAATTAATGTGCTAGTGGGTTTACTATTTAATTATCCTCTCAAATATGTTGAGTCCAATTAGAATAAATAATAGAAGCCCAAAAGGAAATGCAAGTGTGTGTCTCAATAGAAGAAAATAAATTTAGACCCATTTTACCTTAGTTTATTTAAATAATTTCATGAGGATTATTTATGGTTGGATTTCATAATTTAAATCGATGTAGCATAATTATTCGAGAACAATTACGAGGCGAATTCCGAAATTTATTTCCTTAGTTTTCCCTATTTATTTCGGCCACCTCTAGAAATAATAGTAGGAATATTACAATGTTTAATTTCCATTTAGATATTAATTTGTGAATATATCCGAGATTTATTTCCGAGAAGATTCCGGAAATTATTTCATGTTCTTTCCCTAGAGTTTTCGATCCAGTTAAAATAAGATAGGGAAATTGTATATAATTCCAACCTTATGTCATATGATGGGGAATTTATCTAGTTATTAAATCCATTTTAGAAACTAAATAAATTGAGTGAAAGGAGTAAAGACGAAAGTGGGTTTTCTAGAAGAGGAGTCTTACCTTGCCATTTAAATTATAGAAGGGCAAATTAGTCATGGGGAGAAATTGTGTAGACACAATGATTATACCCCACACATGCATACAAGACTACACTCAACATCATCCCTCTCCCTCTCTTGAACGACATCACCACCTTTTAAGCTACATCTTTTAAGCTTCCATGTCAGCCACACTTCTACACACATAAACCACCTCAAATCACTACCATATTTCACCAAACTCACTCCCACACCTTCCTCTTTCAATTGAACCCGACAAATTCCCTAGATTTTGAGTTCCACAAATCGACCATAGCTGGAAATCGAAGATCCATGGAGGTATATTGAAGATCTAAGAGTGTACAAGGAGATAGGAGAAAGAAAACATCAAGATCTAGCAAGAAGAGACTATTTTCGAGTTTGGAAAGATATAACCCAAATCTGAACCTAAACATCTCAAGTAACCCCTTATTTACCCTCTATAGATCCTCATAAACATGATTATCGGATTTTATGCATGATCAAGAACCCCTAGTCGATTTTTAGCTCAATAGATGAACTAAGGTTAATATTATGTTTATATGATGATCAATGCTTAATACTATGATGCTTGTGGATGATATAATGATTATATGTTTGCTCTAGTACGAAATATATGTTATATGATCAAGATGTATGCTTGTGTCTGAAAATGAGGATTCAAGATGTATACATGAAGTATCAAGGGATTTGTGAGCAGAATAACTTAATTTGTTAGCCGAGATCGTTAATTGGAATATCAAAAATAAATTGCTATGCCTATGATTAATCCAAGTATGCTCCCATTGATTAAGCATAAAGGGGGTTTTTGCGGAATACATGGATTGTAGAAACCTTAAGAATGAGTGCGCAGAGATTTGATCCTCGATCCTTTCCCCGCGCACCAAGATTTATTCCTCACTGATTAAGGAATTAAATCTTGGAAAATTAATAATAAAATTCAGAAAACAAAGAGGGAGAGAAGAAAGAACACAATCCTCCTTATCTGATCTTTTGATATTTATCCCAACTTTAATCCGAATATCTGGTGAAGATTCCCTTCGAATTCCTTGCCCGGTTGAGAAGTAGAATTGCCTCCTCATTTCTCAGATCTAGTCCATCACCACAGCTCCCAAAATACTGGTTTGCTGTGTTGCAACATATGATCTTGTGGTGTATTGAGTATTTTGAGTTGAGAACCTAAGGCCTATTAAAATACTGGACTTCTCTTGGGCCTGAGTTTTCATGGGCCAGACCAGGGGCCATAATGCAAATAGCAAATAAGGCCTATTAATTAATTAATACTCATATTCAACTCAGAATATAATTAATTAGTTAATATTGATTCATTCCACCAGAGAATCAATACTATCTTACCTATTTGCTACCACATTTTGAGGTACGGGTTGCATGGGCTCGGTATATCCCCACATTTAAGGCTACAGACATTCATTAATTAATTTAAGCTCTGACAAGCCATTTAATTAATTAACATCTTATATTCCTGAGTCAATCCACCCAAACCTATTCACTTATACTTGAACTTAATCAGCCTGCAGGACTTTAGCATAACGAACCTCTTGAGCTGCTCAGCGAATGTCACCATCCTAAACTGGATGTGGTTACCTAGTTCCTGTACCAGACAGTCATACACAAACTATTATCACCCAATATACAAATATACAAGCTCAACTAGAGCCTTTCACTGCAACTGAAAGTGATACACAATCTGTGTATACTTCTGTACCTTCATATAGTTTTAGGATCTCATCAAGCCATAGAGATCTAGTTTTTTTTAATGTCAGATAAAAGAATCGATCTCGACTTATGTCCATATCAATGTGTGCCCCACACCAGCATACCAAGCCATCCAAAATAAGATGTTTATTACCGCGTATGTTGCAGCCTACTCCGACAGTTTATCCTGGAACTGTCTCAACTGTGATAACTATTTATATCCCGCTAGGTCAAACGATCCATACGATCTTCCATGATCTACTACACACCGTATGATCTCCCTATCGATGAGATAAGAGGATAATTGTGTTTGCGACACATGTTTGTTAATTCAGACAGGAGATGACCATACAACATTTATGATTCCAAGTATATTAACCAATCGACCTTGTACATAATATACCAATCATAATGCTTTTAGTATACAAATCCATCAATCTCCCACTTATACTCAAAGCATTATACAGGTGTTTTCCAGAGTATAACGCGTCTGAACTAATCTAGCTATTACATCAATCATTCTACGTGGCTGCCTTTGCTTGTAGCCCAAGGTTACGTACATGCATCTCGTAGAACATCTGAGGCAAAGTTTCTGTGAATGGATCTGCTAGATTATCTTTTGTATCAATCTTCACTAATAGCACATCACCCCTTTCTACGGTTTCTCGTATAAATATGGTACTTCCTTTCAATGTGTTTTGTCGCTCTGTGAGTTGGTGGTTCCTTTGAATTAGCCATAGCTCCCGAATTATCACAATATACCGTGATAATCTTGGGTAGCTTAGGAATCACGTCCAACTCCAGTAAGAAGTTTTGAAACCATACTGTTTCATTCGAAACTTCAGAAGCTGCCACATATTTTTCTTCCATGGTGGAGTCAGAAATGCACTTCTACTTTGCACTCCTCCATGATATGGCCCCACCTCCCAATGTAAACACATAACTAGATGTAGACTTCTTTTTGTCTCGGTCTGCCTGGAAATCCGAATTCGTATAACCCATAGGGCATAACTCCTCACACTGATAGACGAGACAATATTCTCTAGTCCTTTTCAAGTATTTTAGTACGTGCTTTACCGTGGTCCAATGCGCCTGTCCAGTGTTAGACTGATATCTAGCTACCATGCCTACAACAAAGCAAATATCTGGCCTCGTACAAAGTATTGCATACATGAGGCTCCCCACGGCCGATGCATATGGCACGTTGCTCATCTCATCTTTCTCCTATTGTGTCATCGGACACTGATCCTTGGAAAGATGTATGCCATGTCTGAAAAGTAACAGTCCTTTCTTGGCATTTTGAATGCTGAAACGGGCAATCATAGTATCCACATATGATGCTTGAGACAAGACCAGCATCCTTTTCTTGCGCTCCTGCAATACTTTTACCCCTAGGATGTATCCTGCCTCCCCAAGGACCTTCATATGAAACTGTTCGGATAGCCACCCCTTTATGTCTGACAATACTTCCACATTGTCGCCAATTAGGAGAATATCATCCACATAAAGTGCAAGGAACACCACGCTTCCGCTGACACATAGACGGTACAAGCAACTCTCGTTTGAACAATATGAAAATCCATATAATTTAATCACTTCATCAAAACGTAGATCCCATGACCGTGAAGCTTGCTTAAGTCCATACAACGACTTCTTTAGCTTCCAGACCAAATGTTCTTTGCCCTTCTACACATAACCTTCTAGTTGTTGCATATAGATGTCCTGATCTTCTTCAAGATACCCGTTTAGAAATGCGGTTTTGACATCCATTTGCCAAATCTCTAGGTCCATATGTGCTGCTATGGCTAGGACTAATCAAATGGACTTAAGCATGACTAACCGTGAGAAGGTCTCGTCATAATCTACACCTTCTTTCTGACTGTAACCCTTCTCCTCCCGCCTTGCTTTGAAAGCTGTAATTTCACCCTTTGCTCCTTTCTTTCTTTTGTATACCCATTTGCATGCTATAGCTTGATAGCCATTTGGCAAATCAGTTTTCTGGTATACATCCATAGCCATAATGTATTCTATTTCCGGATCCATAGCGATCAACCATTTTTCTACATCTTTTTAAGATACTGCCTCATCGTATGTCCATGGATCGGTATCATCTAGTCTGCTCTCCGGGATCAAGTATGAAGACTCTCCCACGAACATTTACCTTTCTGGTTGGTGGATAACCCTCCCACTGCAACGAGGCATCTGAGCCATGTCAGTAGTTTGCACAGTACTCGTTGGTCCCATACCTTGCATTGTTGGCAGTGTTGGTATTTCCTCGCCTACTACAGGTGGTTTTACCAATACACTGGGCTTTCCTAATGGAATCGCTTCCTTATCCCCAAGCTCGTGGAGGATAATTTCACTCTAAGATCTGTGGTTTCCTACATATTCATCCTCCAAGAATCTTGCGTTGGTACTGACAACCACTTTCTGATTCTCAGGACAATAAAAGTAACCACCTTTCATTTGTCTGGGATATCCTACAAAAAACATCAGCTTACACCTACTTTCTAACTTATCAGATTCCTTTGTCAGCACATATGCTGGATAACCCCAAACCCTCACACTGTTTAAACTTGGCTTTCGCCCATACCTGAGTTCCAAAGGTGTTTTAGGAACTGATTTAGAAGGTACGAGGATAAGAAAATAGGCCGTTGTCTCCAAGGCATATCCCCAAAATGAAATCGGCAAGCTTGCATAACTCATCTTTGACCCGACTATTTCCAAAAGAGTCCTATTTCTCCTTTCCGCTACACCATTTTTTTTAGGGGTTCCGGGTGCAGTCCACTGGGATGTAATCTCGTTATCTGACAGGTACTGCAAGAACTTGTTATAGAGGTATTCTCCACCACGATCCGATTGTAGTGTTTTGATAGTCATGCCTAGCTTCTTTTCTACCTCAGTCCTAAACTCATTGAATTTCTCAAAGCACTCAGACTTGTGGCGATGCAAATAGACATATCCAAATCCTGAGTGATCGTCAATGAATGTGGCGAAGTACTCATAACCTCCACGAGCTTGCGTGGACATTGGTCCACATAAGTCAGAGTGGATCAATTCCTACACATCCTATGCTCGAGACTGACTTACCTTAAAAGGCTTGGTCGTCATCTTTCCCTCTATAAAGAATTCACAGATTTGATGCAGTACCATTTGGAAAGATTGCAAGAGCCCATCGCATGCTAATCTTTTAATCTTCTTTAGATTGATGTGACCTAGTCTCAAGTGTCAGAGATATGTTTGATCCTCATCGGAAGAAAACTTACTCTTTAAATGATTATTATTATTGGATGAGTTTGCAACATTCACGGAAAATCTATGCATACAATTAATGATATAGAGAGAGTCAATTATTTTTCCATGACAGATAACACCGTTATTCCCAATGATAGAAACTTCACAATAAAAAATAACTGAAACTCCATCATTAAACAACTTGGAAACTGAAATTAAGTTTCGTCGAAAAACCGACACATATAAAATATCTCTCAAAATCAAAACATTGTTTTCAAAGCATAAAGTAAAATCTCCAATGGCTACTGCTGAGACTCGCTCTCCGCTGCCAAATGAGATGGTAATCTCGTCATGCATCAGCTGCTTTGTCGGCCTGAACCCCTGCAAAGTATAACAAACATGATCAGTAGCTCTAGTATCCACTACCCAAGAATGGGTAGAAACTGATGCTAAACATGTTTCCATTATAAATGCACATGACGCACCTTGTCCAAGCTTCTGACTTGAAAATTTTTCTTCCAGTGAGCTGCCTTGCCACATCTGAAACACTTGTCTTTTTTCCCAGGCACGCCTGATGTCCTTTTTGACTTCTTCACAGAAGTTGTACCTTTGGCTTTCTTCTTAAACATTCCTTTGCGCTTCTTGCCATCCTGCGCAACAGGACGGTTTCCTGAAGTAGCCAAAGAAACTTTTTCTGGAAGCATCACTGACTCCGCTTCCATCAAGTCATTGAGTAACTCATTAAGAGTGTACTCTTTCTTGTTCATGACAACATCCAGTCTAATGTTCTCAAAGGACTTCGGCAGAGAGTTGAGAATGATATCAACCTATGATTCCGCATCGATACCACCTTCGTGCAGCGTGAGTTCATCCATGAGATGAATCATTCCAACCACGTGCTCTCTGACTGAGCTACCTTCAGCTATTTTCTTTCCCACAATTTCCCTCATGAGATTGAATCTGACAGCTCGGTCTGACTCACCATTGGTCGTTGTGAGACTGTCCATAATGTCACAAACATTATCATACGAATGATGTTGTTGTGCAATTACCTTGGACATTGTAGTCATCATATAGCATTTCACTATATTGTTTGACTTGAGCCACTTGTTATAGTAGCTCATTTCCTCATCAGTCAATGCATCAGCGAGAGCAGCCGGACTAGGCTTATCAAGTAGAAACTTGTGTTCCTATGCTACAAGGATGTAATCTAAGTTGCATTTCCATTCTTGGAAATTGGGACCGGTTAATTGATTTTGTGCTAAGATATTGATCACATTTGGTAAAGACATGTCTGAAAACAATAAATTAAAGCAGAAATTAAAACATAGTCGCAAACAATTGAAATAATTAAATATTGAGACCTTATGATAAAATTATATTAATGTTTCCTCCAATTTGCCTAAGTATTACTATTGCAAGCCACACATGCACACCTTTACAACAAAACACTTAACCAGAATGCATCATTCAATTCTAGTCCTTTAATCCCAATCCATGCCCGGGTTCCTTAGACAAATGGGATTAATAATTGGGGACTAACTTAAGACCATATTATCCTACTGAGCAAGGATATCACAAATGAGTTATACTCTAGACAATATCTAAGCTATCTTACCACCAAAGTCAACCCTCCCATATAAGGATCTATCATAATACACCTGATCACTTATAATAAGGTGGTCTCATTTAATTCAATCCCTAGAGAACTTATGAAAACTCCATACGTAAGCTACACATGTAGACGTTTATGCATGAGCTCCCACTTATCACATGAATTAAATGTTTGTTTTAAGAAATTCTATCTATTAGAACTTATGAAAAATAAATTAAGTAAGCTACACATGTAGACGTTTACCTAATAAATTACCCACTTCCAATAAAGGATCGCTTTGTGGAGGTCTTATTAAATAAGCTTAGTAATTTTAAATTCATAGGGTTCAATTGCACAGATTATTTTATGTAGCCATAATTATAACATTGCTAAAATTCTATCATGCCATGCAAGAAACCCGAAATTATAGTTATAATTGATTACAAAAAATAAATCAAATAAGCATGCTTTTAAAGACTGTAAATAAAAGCAATAAACGTGCTCCTATTATCTACAACATGCTTGTATGCTGCGCAATTAATGTAAACACATATATCATGTGAAGACAAATAATAAAGCAAATAAAAATGTCCACGTGGCCTCATGATATGAAATTATGAAATAATCCTATCTATTACAATTTGGATTTATTTCACAGATCTTCCACTGGGCTCCCACTACTTGGACTGTGATCTGATTTCATTTTCTGAAAATGGGCCTCCAAGATTTGATACATCAGAAAATTGGACAATTGGGCAAGTGAACCAGATCGCGGGCCTGGGCACACATTGCAAGTCTGATATCCGCAAGAATTGGCCCGACGAGCCACCACGGGCGAACCACCGCAGCCAGCGACCCGCCGTTGTCGTAGGCTTGTCGAAATCGCAAAGCAGCGATGCATGCATGTTGCTTGGCTGTAGCCCGCAAAAATGCCACCCCGGTCGTCGCCCCATTCGCCTGCCGCCGCCCCAGCCTGCGCCGCCGTCGCCCCACGCTGGCCATCTCTTCTCCATCGTCGGCCGCTCGCAATCGCCAGAGAAACGCACAAAGAGCGCAGCATGAGAACCGTGCGCACAACACGCAAACCCTTGGGTTTGCGTCGCTGCCGTGCACGAACCATCGCCATCGTGCCGCCCCCAGCCCGCGTCCCATCACCCCGAGCCACTGCGCCTCACCACCTGCCACCACCGACGTCGTCCGAGGGAGGAGGGAATGTCGTTGGCTGCTGCATGCAGAGCTACGCACAAATTCCACTAGCGCACGCGAAATCTAGGGTTCTGCCGCGCTGCATGTGTCTCTCGTGCCCCGGCCGCTGCCTGCCACTGTCCCGGCCTCAAAGCCATCACGCTATCGTCCTGGTGGCCCACCGCACCTACCTGGCTAGCCATGGCCGTGTGGTTGCTACCCGTCGTGCGTGCGTATGCCGTGTGCTGGAAACCTTAGGGTTTTGCAGCGGCTGCATCACTGCCGTGGTCTGTCGTGCACCGTTGCCGCTATGCCCCTGCCGTGCACGGCCTGCCACCGTGTCGGCGCTGTCGTGCGTCCTGTGCAGCCCTTCGTTCTTCATGTTGTTCGTGTTCTTCGTTCTTCGTTTTACAGATTTAATTTAAAATTCAAAATTACAGGGAAATAACATCCTAATATAATTTGGTATATAAATCTAACCATAGATTTATCTTGTGGGTGAAGAAGGAATCCTTATAAAAGGGCGGATTAACCCGAGAACCACGAGGAACAAAAACACAAAACATACAATCCATAACCCATTCATACATTCATTCAATAATAATTATCATGCAAATCATAGGAAATATTATTTTTCCTGACAGAAACAACTAATCAACCTCGCTCTGATACCAATTGTAGGGATTTGAGAACTGAATCACTTAATTTGTTAGCCGAGATCGTTACCTAGAATATCAAAAATAAATTACCATGCCTATGATTATTCCTAGCATGCTCCTATTGATTATGCATAAAGGGGGTTTTTACAGAATACCTGGATTGTAGAAATTTGAAGAACGAGTGCACAGAGATTTGATCCTCGATCTTTTTCCCGCGCACCAAGATTTATTCCTAACAGATTAAGGAATTAAATCTTTGAAAATTAAGAATAATTTTCAAAAAACAAAGTGGGAGATAATAAAGAACACGATCCTCCTAATCTGATTCTGATCTGTATCCCAACTCTAATCCGAATATCTTGTGAAGATTCCCTTCAGATTCCTTGCCCGATTGGGAAGTAGAATTTCCTCCTTGTTTCTCAGATCTAGTCGATCACTACAGCTCCCAAAATACTAGTTTGTTGTGTTGCAACATATGATCTTATGGTGTATTGTGTATTTTGATCTGAGAACCTGAGGCCTATTTATAGGAAAATACTGGACTTCTATTGGGCCTCAGTTTTCATGGGCCAGACCAGGGACCAGAATGCACATAGCAAATAAAGCCTATCAATTAATCAATTCCCAGTATACAACATTTATGATTCCAAGTATATTAACCAATCGACCTTGTACATAATATACCAATCATAATGCTTTCCGTATATAAATCCATCAAAGTATGCCACGAGTTTGATTAATATATGAGCTATTGAGCATATTGTTAGTAAAATGTGACATGAGTAGATAAGTTTTGTTGTGGAAGATGGGTCAAATGGAATGTGTTAGAAAGACTTTTGCTTTGGTTTCATGTTAAAATACCATGTGGATTAAAAGTTATGCATTCTGCAATAAAATGTGTCATTCTGTGTCGTATGTCAAAAACCGATTTTGAAACCGCACTTAGGAACTTTAGAAAATCCTCAAATTTTATATTTAGGTTTCTAAAACATTTCAGAGTATGTATATTAAATATCAAGTCATTATAAAAAGTTTTTTGGTCAAAATTAATTTTTGAAATCTTCACCCCTGTTTTAGCCCGTAGCCAAAACTTTCAGGAAAATTAGTCTCCTCCAACCCGTATCTCCAAAAGGAAATTTTTTTTTCACAAACCGTCAATTGGAGCTCATTCATATTAAAATCTAGTTTTCGCATATAAAATGTTTTACTCAAATTCTCTGTAAATTTTTATTGGCATCGCTTTGAAAACAACATCACATTTTAGATACATGACTAGGAAATTTCACCAAAGTTAAATAGCATAGAGTCATTTACTTTCATTCATATATTTTTTCTAAATCTAATAAACATATTTTCTTACCTTAAGAATTTTTTTAAAACATATTGCATTATTAACTCATTTACATTTAGAACTAGGGCATTAGCATATTTTTATAATAAACTACTTGCATCGCTAGGAAAAGATATAAATGAACCTATGAGCATATATTGATCAAAAAAAACTAATGAAGTATGTATAATGGCTGAAAATACTTGAATTGTTAAGCATGATAAGTAGATGATGATTATGCAAACATGTACTTGGTGATAAATGAAATTAACTGACAATATTGTAGAATTAGATTGAAGTGTTGCATGAAGCACACCAATTTGGGAGAGATAAGGAGGAGGGATACAATAACCCTCTTGTCGGAAAAATGGGAGAAATAAGGAGGAGGGAGGATTTGAAACCCTCATGCGTGTCTCACGCGATTCATTTGAATTAAATGATAGTTGATCGTGAAATGCATCACAAATTGAGTGTTCATGGATCCATGTTAGTATTTAAAATTATTTTGAGCATGCATGAGTTATATTTCAACAAAACCCTTGTGCTATGCTTGTGTGCTACGGTGACTACATTATATATATGTAATTTGATTTTGGGACACCGTGAGCACTAGGTACGCAGAGTACTCAGCCCCTATGCGTGTTTTCCCTATGTGTAGGTACTTGGTGATGGCAGTGGAGGCGGCGTTGTGGTGGAAAGCTAAGAAGGTGGTTCGATTATGAACCTCATGTTAAGTGTAATCTTTGGGCTCTTCCTTGAAAACATTTATTATTATCTTTGTCACTTGACATGTCTATTTGCATTACTTGGAGTAAAATGTTTTGTAAGTCTAATTTATGTTTATTCACAAACCCTCTTTGGAGTCGAATGATTGTAAGCTTGAATTATATCCTTTTGTGATTACTCTTTGTTCAATCGTTCAAAATGGCATGATCTATTTAAAGCCTTGGCATGATTTAAATTCGAATTCACATGGCATGTTCCTTGATATTATTTAATATTATTGTTGTTCGGTATCGAGGTCAATTAGGGGCTATGTCTTCATACATAGTACCCACCTATTTGTTATGTTGAGTAGTTCTTCGAAGTCGTACTTGGCGTAAGACCCGCGTGGTGGTCATTCTTGAATTCATTTGTTATTATCCATTTTCCATGCTAGCTCATGAATACCCGATTTGCTTCCGCTATGCTTATTTCCTTGATTATCCTTTTGGAATTAAACTCTATCTTTCGAAAATATAATCAAGTCCTTTGGAAATGTTTACTTGCTTTCACTACACTTGATTCCTTGATTATCAATTGAGATTCAAACTCCTACCTTTAGAAAATAAAATATAGTCCTTTTTGAAACGTTGATTGCTTCCGCTACTCTTTAAATAAATTTCGAAATTTGTTTTAATCCACTCAAACCTTTAGCGTGTGTTGTTCGCACGTGGGTCTGTCGCATAAGCCCGATTTGTGGGCACGATAGAAGGGGGTATCAGAGCACGAGGTTTTCATTGAGCTCGATACTGGAACCTCATTGTTGTCGAGGTCTCCAAATTGATTGCATGCTTACTTGTCATTCCATGTTTCTTGACTTTGCCTCTTACTGGAAAAATTGTTCGAATTAAGCATGCATAGTTGTGACGTTTCCTTGTTACCTTCTTGGTTATCTAATATTGTCTTTTCTTCAAGCATGTGTATTTTTCACCTCGTCCTCATTCACTCTCTTGATTACTAATTTGTTCATTTCGAATCATGGATGTCTATTTGTACCTTGTTCCCTTGGTTTTCTTTTAGCTATCCTTTGTCTTCCTTTGTTCTAGCATGCTTAATTGTAACATGTCTGTGGAAATTTGTTGATTATCGATATGTTTCCCTTTCATTAAGCATGATATTTATTCTAACCTTGTTGTTTGAAAATCCTTCATGATGCTTCTATTATTTTGTTCATTCCTTCTAAACTTGAAAGAAACATATTATTCTTTAGCAAATTGTGGCATGTCCTATTCTAATCAAGCATGTTTATTTGTTCTACATTCCTTATCTCCTTTACCATAAACATGTTATTCCTTATGGCAACATGCCATAATTGAATTATGTCTTTGATTATTTCCTGATTCTTGGAAGTCTTCTTTCTTCAAGCATGCTTATTGGTTTCATGTTTCATTTTATTTCTAAGCATGCCTATTATACTTTACCATTCTTGATTATCTATTTGATTGTGAAGTATGTATTTGTTGATCAAATATGGGTATTATGCCATATTCCCAAATGTTCCTTTGATGATAAACTTGCCATTTCATTTCATTCATGCTATCTTCCTTCATTTATGCCATCTCGAAAACTCTATTGAAATTCTATAGGATCATTTCTTATCCTCGTTGAAATCTCAGCTTTCTACATTGACCATTGACATTGAACAACCTAGATCAACAGACGAGGAACTTTTAAAACTCAAAACTGATTTCTCCTCACTCAGTAAAAATTTTAATAGTTTAAAAAAGGAGAATGAAATTTTGAAAAGCAAAAACTCCATGCAAAATCCATGTCAATGTAAATTTTTAAAAAGTACGAGAGATTTAGATGAGATTTTGAGTGTTCAAAGGAGTTCAAAAAATTATGCTAGATTACGTTTTGATAAAGGGGAATCCAGCAATGCTAAATCTGGTAAATCAAAGAAAATCATTTTTGTCCCAGCTACTAGGAAGAATCAGCAATCTTCTAGGAAAGAGAGGAGGGAAAATACCAAGTTAAACACGATTGATCAGCAGAAATGTTGGCAAACTAACGTCCCTCTGCTGACCCCTCAGCAAAGACTAAATTATTTGTCTTCTGATAGGAAGCCAGCAAAGTCAAAGTATGTAGGCTAGCAGATTGTTCCATCTGCTAGGAAGGTTCATACATATCCTAGCAAGGCTAAGCAATCTGCTGAGATTGCAAGGAAGCCAAAATACACACCAAGTAGGAGGAATACCTACTTGAGGACAGAGTCTAAATCATTACATTTTCAAAAGACTGTCAAGGCTCAACACACTACTACATGCTAACTCAAAGTATTACTCCAAAAGGAAAGGAAGGGTAGTAAAAAGTGATGACAAGAGAATTGTAAAAATCACGAAGATCTGGATTCCAAAGGGAATGATCAAGAGAACTAATCCTGTAGGACCCGAAATTGATCGGGTACCTAAAATGTAACTTCTTTATTTTGCAGGAATAGGGTCTTGGAAGAAGAACTTCAAGAAAATTAAAAGAATGGATTCTAGACAATGGATGCCAAGGTCACATGACGGGAGACGAAGAAATTTTCACCGATCTTCAGAAGATTAGAAGACCTTCAGTATCTTTTGGTGACAACTCAAAGGTTAGAGTAATCGGAAGAGGGTGCATCGAGCAAAATGGAATGTGCATCATCAATGTGGCCCTCGTCGACAGCATCAAGTACAATCTACTAAACATCAGCCAGCTAAGTGAAAATGGATATATTTTTTCCTTCTTTAATGCAGGTTCTGAGATTGCTCGTAAAACTACTTGAGATGTAAAGCTTAGAGGAGTCAGAAAGGGTGGACTCTACATTATAGATTGCGAAAGTGGTCAGCAAGCTTCATGCTTCATCGCGTTCAACAAAGAAGAAACCAACTGGTTATGGCACAAAAGGCTAACGCACTTAAATTTCAAAAATATCAACTATATTGCCAAAAATAAAATTGTTGCAGGACTGCCCAAAGAAATCTTCAAGAAGGAAGGAATTTGTAGAGCTTGTCAACAAGGGAAACAAGCAAAGGCATCCTTCAAGTCCAATCCAGAAAAGGCCACATCAAATAAAATCCTTGAGCTGCTGCACATGGATCTATTTGGCCCTGTAACTCCACCCACTGTAGGTAACAAACAATATACATTAGTTGATATTGATGATTTTTCCAGGTATACGTAGGTGAGACTCTTGAAGACCAATGATGAAGTTAAGATAGTCTTAGTGGAGCTGATACTTCGAGTACAAAATGACAAAGATCTCATGGTGAAAAAGATAAGGTCCGACAATGGTACCGAATTCAGTAACAGAGCATTAATGGATTTTTGCACCGATGTTGGGATAGGACACGAAAGGTCCGCTGCAAGAACACCTCAGCAAAACAGCTTGGCAGAATGAAGAAATAGGACTCTAAAGGAGGTCGTGCGAACAATGCTTGCCGATACAGATTTAGGACAAAGATACTGGGGAGAAGCCGTGATGAATGCTTGCTATATGCAGAACCAAACTGGCTTGAATTTCATATTCAACAAGACTCCGTATGACATATATCATGGTCATAAGCCTTCCTTAGCTCATCTTCGTGCTTTAGGTTCACCATGTTATATCCATAACAATGGAAAGTCAAAGTTAAGTACCTTGTCACCCAAAGTTGATGAAGGAGTGTTCCTAGGATATGGACATCCATCTCACAAGGGGTATAGAGTACTTAATAAGACCACCCAACTTGTGGAAATAAATAAAATGTTATTTTTTATGAAGCTACTTTAGTGTGCAGGAATGTGAGAGATCAGAAAGACGTGATTCTTGAAACTAATAATTTCAATGGCCAGTCAAGCTTGAATACTTCTTAAGCTCAACTGATTGATCCAACTAGGTTGATGAGTGAATCCGCATCTGTTCTGGAAAACTCGGCTAATTAGCAAAGCCAAGATGGCCGGTGATGCAACTGGTAATGTTGAGGCCACACTAAATCCTCTCAAGGAGATCACATGTCAAGGGGGAATGATAGAAGGAGAAACCGTTCAACGGAATGAAGACTTTACTGAGCATCCCCAAAACTATGAGAGGATCGCTGATGACAATTCTTGTGAAGATGACCAAGATCAAGATGCTAACGGAAGAAAAGAGAATTCAACAGTCGGAGCATCATCAATCGATCCTTCAGCAGAAGACAACCTAGCAAGTGTAGCGGAAAGTCTGAGCAACCTACAACTTGTTGATGTACCTATTTCAGAAAGTCAAATTGGACCATCCAGAAGTTAGACCATCCCAGTATCTGGGCTACAAAGACCAAAATGGCTACTGAGAGATCATCCTTCAGAAGCAATACTAAGAGATCTTGTAGATCCAATTTGTACCAGACACGGAGCAATGCTAGCCTGCTATATATATATATATATATATATATATATATATATATATATATCAGGAGGAACCCACTAAAGTTGTTGATGCACTCAAATTAGCCGATTGGATCAACGCGATGCAAGAAGAACTGTCTGAATTCACGCGGAATCATGTTTGGGACCTTGTAGTTTGACTAACACATCAATCGGTGATAGGCACCAAATGGGTATTCAAGAACAAACGCGACGAAAATGTACTTGTCGTTCGCAACAAAGCAAGGTTTGTAGCTAAAGGATACGCTCAATGCGAAGGATTGATCTCGATGAAACTTTTACTCCAGTTGCTCGACTGGAAGCAATCAAGTTATTCCTTGCATATGCTGCTCACCATGGCTTCACTGTTTTTCAGATGGACGTCAAGAGTGCATTCTTAAATGGTGAACTAAAGGATGAAGTCTATGTGGAGCAACCTCCAGGCTTTGAGCGAGGAAACAAGGTGTACAGGTTGAGAAAAGATCTATATGGTCTAAAACAAGCCCCAAGAGCTTGGTACGAAATGCTGTCACAATTTCTGATGAAGAACAGGTTCAGGAAGGGGAAGATAGATCCAACACTCTTCTTGATCAAGGATGTTGAAGACATACTGCTCGTACAGATCTACGTGGATGATATCATTTTTTGATCTAATAATCTAACCCTATGAGAAAAGTTTGCTCAGCTTATGCAGACAAATTTCAGATGAGCATGATGAGGAAGATATCATACTTCCCAGGTCTTCAAGTTTAGCAATCCAGTGATGGGATCTTCATACACCAGAAGAAGTACACTAAAGATCTCATTAGCAAATTCTACCCTGAAAAGACGAAGACATTGCAGATTCCCATGAGCACAGCATGTTAAATTTCAATGGACGAAGAAGGCAAATCCGTAGACCCAATGACAAACAAAGGTATAATTGGTTCATTGCTATATCTAACGGCCAGTAGGCCATATATTTCGTATTTTGTAGGAGTATGTGCTAGACATCAAGCTAATCTGAAGAAATTGCACATGGAGTACACACGAATGATTGTCAGATATCTGAAAGGGACAGAGTCGTAAAGAATTTGGTATCCAAGAGCAGACAATCTCACACTAGTTGGATACTCAGACTCAGATTTTGGAGGATGTCGAATTGATTGGAAGAGTACAAGTGGAACATGCCAATTCCATGGAAACAAGCTAATAAGTTGGTTCAGCAAAAAGCAACACTCCGTAGAAACATCCACAACGGAAGCTGAATATATATGGCTGCTGCGAGTTGCTATACGCAAGTGTTGTGGATCAAACAACAACTTCAAGATTACAAAGTTAGTACAGGATGTGTTCCGAACTAATGCGATAACAATAGTGCAATGTGCATCACTAAGAACCCAGTGCATCATTCAAGGACAAAGCACATTGATATCCAACATTATTTCATTAGACACCATGTTGAAGAGAAGGATATCTTCGTGGATTACATCAGAATAGAAGATTAGCTGGCAGATATCTTCACCAAACCTCTGGCAGAAAATAGATTTAAGGAGCTATGTTTTAAACTTGGCTTATTGGAATTGGACGAGGTTGTGGAAGAATGAGTCCGAGCTCTCATTCTGTTCGCAAATTTCTTGGAATTCTTGGATTTCTGAAGTTGATGCAGATTAGAGTGTGTACAAGCTCACATTCTCCAGCAAACTATAGAAAGATTTGGTTTCTTTGTTGAGTCCTAGGTCTCAACAAATTCGTTAACCATCTTTGAAGATTGAATATCAGCACACATCATGGAGATTGCTGAGTCCTAGCTCTCAGCATATTAGGAAGAGTGTTGAATCAATCTCGGGAAATTGATCAGATAATGGGAATCAAAATTGGGATATCAACCGACGAAGCAGTTATAGACCTCATTAATGGAGTGACGGTCAATATTCATTATCATTTACAAAGATTTTTCACAAGGCTCGAGACGATTTAGTTCAGAATATGGCGTCTCAGATGGCCATGTGGAAGGCAATACCGAAATTGTCGGTTCCCAAGGCAAAAGATTTGATAGATCAAACAAAATCCAGAAGGAGAGGTGTGCCTATTTAAAGAGATGATTGAGTCATTTAGGAATTCATTCTCAAACCTTCAGAAATCATGCCTCCAATCCCTCTAGATTAAACTATCTTGCTCAAGAAAATCAAGATGAAATTCTTTTCACCCACACCAAAATACCTTCAAAATGGGTTCGAGCAACATGACTTGGAAGTCTCCAAATTGAGAGGACGAATTTTAATCTTCACAGATATCATATTTAAGAAGATTCTCTCAATTCTCGGTTCACTGTTGATAATGGGTTTTCTGATATTAGAACCAAACGGAAATAGGTGGTCCATTCTGTCAGGCCATGATAGCTATATCGTTGGTGACATATAAGCTTGTCAGGTAGGTCTGAAGATGGATATTCCTTAGTCACACGCTTTGGGAACACCTTTGGGTGTGGGTTCCAAAACTACTAATTCCTAATCTCTTCTTCCAAGATGAAAATTCAAAAATGGAGACGAAAAGAGATGAAAGAAGAGTATGTGGATGGAGTAGATGGCACCCGAATCATTTGCTTGACATCCGAGACTAAATGCGAGCATACAGGTGTTGCAGATGTTACCCATCCTACAAAGTAGGAAACATCTATAAGCACCAGGTGCTGATAAGAGAATGTGGACAAGAGCGCCGGTCTGAGCAGATGGCAAGATCTGCTAGATTTTGATTTTCTTCCATGTGCTGAAAGTCGAAGAGATGTCCAGGGGGAAGCGCAAGTTTAAGGAGGTAGTAGATGAACTTGTAGCTGGATATCTCTCAGTCTCAGGAAGACGTTGATGCGCAAGTGGGGTGACTTGTAGCAACAAGCTCGGGGAAAAGACCAAGATGGAGCAGATCTAGCAAAGGCATTATTTGGAGCAGTTCAAAGGAAAGATTGGATCATTGTAACTTGTAGTTTTACTTTGCGAAGTGTAACATTTGTAAATCACTGATTTCAATAAATTAAGATGCTCATTTTGATGGCAATACTCTATTGTCTCAAAAGAATAATTGAATAAACAAAATTCTAGATCATTACACTCCTGTGTTAATAGAATCATATCCAAAACACTTATGATTTTCCTTGATGAAAAATTGAAGATGTAAAGGAAAATCAGAAGATAGGAATTGTTAAAGTGTCACTCCCAAAAGGATAAGTTGGATGCAGAGTGCTTGATGGTTAAAAATGTGAAAAGTATTATCAAACAAAACACTCTGCTGACTGTTGAGTCCAAGCTCTCAGCAGATTCCCCAACGATTACTGAGTTCGAGCTCTCAGTAAAGACTCTTTGGCCCTTATAGATTCATGAACTAAGGAAGAGTCCTAAAATTTTCTACTAAATCCAAGCTTTCAGCAGAGGACCGGTGATTGTTAAGTCCAAGCTCTTGGCAATTTGATATTGTTTGTGATATTCGGCTTAGCAGGCAAAACGGGAAGGAAAGCTACTGAGTCCAAGCTCTTAGTAGACTACCATAGATTGCTATTTTCATAGCATGGTACAAATTGGCTGCTGAGTCCAAGCTCTCAGCAGATTCCTATTGTCTATGGTAATTCTAAGGTATCAGAAGATTCGAATTTTAAAGCTGGGGTCAAGCTCTCAGCTGCTATATCAAAGATATCTTACTGAGCCAAAGTGTCCTGCTAAGTCCAAGCTCTTAGTAGAAATATATAGACTACTGAGTTCAAGCTCTCAGTAAAGAAGACTCAAAAGGTGACATAATATAAAAGTTTCATTCGTCCGCTGAGTCTAAGCTCTCGGTGGAACTCCGAAGACTGCTGAAGCAGACACTTGTAGATAAATAAGTATGAAATCCTAACATACTTAAGAACTAGACTGCTGAGTCCCAGCTCTCAGTAGATATCTACAGTCTACGGGAAGTAAATACCTTGCAAAATTATGTGAATTGTTGAGTCCAAGCTCTCAGCAAATCATCAAACGTCTACAAAACACCAAGATACCCGTAGAAAACAAGCTCATTACTGAGACCAAGCTCTCAGTAAATCACTGGTATCTACGGTATTCTGAATAAGCAGGAATTGATTGCATGCTGAGTCCAAGCTCTTAGCACAGGCCTACAATTTGCTGATATTGAAACTATCAGCAACATACCTTTTTGCGTGATCAAAAAGGCCTAGCAATCAAAAGGAAGCTAATGATTTCAAATCCCTCGAAAGGCGAGATTATCTGATTGACGGAGCAGCAGCAGAGTCTACATTCGTTGAAAAGGTGATTATAGCTCAGGGCGGTGACGGATAACTAGAATCCACGTCACCCACGCACAACTTTCCATCATCTTAGGATGAAAGGTGAACCGTCACCAACTACTCAACCGTCGAACCATCCAGATCAGAAATAAAATCTTCTCATAGAAGGAGGAATACTTACAATCGTATAAAGGATGTTGGATTGGGATTTTCAAACCCTATTACCTCATACATTTCTGATTTCGAATTTCTTCAACTCTATACCTCCTTTGAGTTTTAGAAAAATTAACAATGGCGGAATCCTCGAATCGTTTCAGTCCCCCTGTCGAATCATCCGGAAGACCAATCATTTCTGGAAAACCAGAACAATTTCAACCAACGTTCACAAGGATAGTAAAGGAGGATATTGATGAATCTATCTCTTACTATCGCATGGTATCTATTGCTCACGGTAAGATACCAGGCAAACTAACCATTGAAGAGAAGAGGGCGACTCAAGTGAAGAAGGACAAGATACTCTACGAGCCCCTGTTCAGAAAGCACTTCTGCGACATACTCATCGGCAAACTCGACCACGAGGGTCTTCTGAAGTACTTGTTTGCGGAACCCCTTAAATTCAGGCCTCACATAGTTGCAGAATTCTTCGCCCGAGCCGTGGTTGATAAAAGTGAAAAATTCTTCACAACGAGTGTTTTGGGGATGGAGATTGTGATAAGCCCTGAAGTGTTGGGAGCAAAGTATGGGTTACGAACAGATGGAGAAGAAGTTGCTACCAACAAAGTAATAGATGATGCCTAGATGGAGCGGAGATGGCATTTGTGGAAATTACCAGCATACAACGAGCCATGGAAGGTGGTCGCACCACTAAGGTCGCTCAATGAACCAATGAAGATCCTCGCACAGATCATCATAAGGATGTTGGTAGGAGAAGTTGGCTCTCTTTCAGAGTTAAGTGCTAAGAAGTTTGCGGTGATGATGGCGATCAATGATCAAATTCGTAGAAATTGGGCGACATTCATCTATACCAAGTGGTTGGCTCATGTGTACAAGAATAAGAACAACAAGACGGAGCACACATTCACCCATGATCTGGGGTTTGGATTGAAGATAAGTCAGTTCCTGGAAGGAATCATACCTTAAGGGAAACACTGCCGCAGAGAGACTTTGCAGCCCACTGACTACATACCTCCAACGAAGAAGCAACCACCACCCACAAACATCAAGGAGCCACTCATTCCTAAAGGGAAGAGTAATGTCAACCCCAACGAGCCAGTATCTGATGAGGAAGAACCCTACCAGGAGATGTGGTTTTCCAGACAGCAATCCCACTGACTGAGGACAAAGTAAGAGAAGAAAGGAGGAAGGTCAAACATGAAGACCTGTTCAAAGAATATGAGAACTTGCTGGACATCACTTAGCTGGAACCCACTCAACCTCGTGTGCAAGTTGTTGCAAAGAAAAGGCGTTATAAGGGAATCCCTTAGCAGAGGTAGAGGAAAGCAACAATCGCTGAAGGGAATACAACAAAGAAAGGAAAGCATGATCGCTTTCAAGGATCAACTGTTCAGGTCACCGTTCCGGTGGTAGATACTTCTCTACCAATTCCTGACATTGCCAAAGCTACAGAAGAGATTCCTATCCTGAAAGCCTCTAAAGAAACGAAGAGGAAATTGGATTTCACTACCGTGGAGAAAGAGGTATGCCAGAAGAGGAAACAGGAGAAAGCTTTGAAGAAGGCAAGAGAACAAAAGGAATTTGAAAAGGCCCATCTACAGATGCTCTTAGATCAAAGGGATGCGAACTTTGAGCAAGTCAAAGCAGCATATGAAGAGCGCAATGCTAAGATCAAGGCCGGAGAAGAAATTGGACGTATCACAAAGAAAGATGTCAAGAAAGCACAAATCGCCAAAGGTAAAATCAAGGTTTGTGATGCCGAGGAAACATTTGAGAATCCAGATGCTCTGTAGGATGCTGACTTTAACATAATGGAAATGCAAGGAGTGTTTCGGGATTTGCAAGATGCGGTGCCCAGGAGAACCGAGGAATTCTTGGCAAAGCAGATTCCTGCGCAAGGAGAAAGGAATTCTGCGATTCTGAATGAACAACATATCATAACGCAAGGGGGAAGTGATGGTGTTGCTGATAATGCTGATGGTAACCAAGAGAATTTGGCTTTACAGACTACTGTGCAAGGAGGTAGCAGTTTTGTACCTGAAAAGGGGTTTGGAGATGAATTACTGACTGCACAAGGAGAAAGTCAGTTGGTAACTGTTGAAAGAGAATTGGTGTAGGAAGACACCTAGAGCCCTGCTAGAGAAGAAGATGACAAGGCAGCAGAAACAGATAATATTGACCTTGAGATGAATGAAAATGGAGAGACAGCAGACCTTGAGATCGACAAGCAGACAACTGAGCAGCAACCCACTACCACAGCAGATGAGAATGATGCTGAAACAAATGTTGTTGATGAGAACATTACTGAAAAAGAAGTCGCTACCTCGATGGATGCTGAGACCCGCGCAAGACTGCACGCTAATCTCACTACTAATGTACTGGCACACAGCGAGAAATATCTTTGTGCCCTAGGAATCGATCCATCCAATGTTCCAAAATGGAATTTTGGAGCTAAAACTGGATATGTGATGGAGAACACCATAGAGAGGCTATGGCAAAGGCGAATTTTGATTCCACGTCCCGAGAAGTGTTCGGTATATCATTCAGTGACATTCTTAGTACAGATGATGAAGGGAATGCAGGAAATGCTGAAGCTACGAAGGGGAGCCTGTTGCTTGCAGATGGTGAATTCATTTTCAGAGGTGAAACGTTACGAGTACCCTTGGAAGGACCACATAACAGGAAATTTAAAGCCAAGAGGATTGTTAAGTGGTGTCCTCATGTCATGGTGAGGGATGAGAAGAATGATGATCTTATCTCATGGGCAAAAGACATTTGTGTCTTCATTGAAGATAAAATTATTGCTGAGTTCGAGAACACATATCCTGCGGAATTAATGGACAGGTCTTTTGATCTAGATTGGCTAAAGATAGAGTTCAAGAGGTGGAGATTCTTTGACTATGCCACTCATGAACTACATTACGAAGAGCGCGCAATCATGATGGTCAGGATGGGTCTCAACTATTAGCAAAGTGAAGAGGAATGTGCTAATGATTGGATGGATCAAATATCCAAAAGGCAGTACACAGAAAAGCAGGTCACTGGTCGATTACAGAAGATTAAGGCGCATAGAGCAATCACTAGAGATCGCTCATTGCCACCATCTAAGTACGCTATTGAGGACTCACCACCATTCACTCAGCACTTCAAGTCACCAGCAACAAGGAGACAAATGTCCGCAGCTGCTGAGCTGCAAGCAAAGCTAACAGAAGAGGAAGTCGCACGCAAGAGAGAAGAGGATCGGAAGAAGATGATGAAAGGAGTGCATTCTCACTACATTGGAAAATATGTCACCCAAAGTGGATTGCTTTAGGCCACCGTCTCCATTCACTTGCTCAAGAAGAAAGAATTCAGGAGAACGAACCTATACCAACAGCAAATCAAATCCGTCGACCACCTCATCTGAAGCACTGACTATCACTGCCAACATACCTACCTCACAGAATCGAATTGTGCTATCGGAGGAACAACTAGCCCTGACAATTGAGCCCCTGAGATCCAGTACTTATCAGAGGGACATCCAGCACTTCATCCACACATTTCTAGGACGAAGCATTGAGGAGCAGATGGTGCCGCACGTGCGAGCTGAAGTAACAACTCAAGTAGTCGAGGCAATGGAGGAGCTTCTTCGCACTCAGCAAGACAACTTTGAAACCTTCTCCACCGGACTTTTTGTTGCGATCAAAGAGGGGGAAGAGAAGAGGTTAGCAGAAGAAGCAGAGCGACTTAAGGAACAACAAGAAAGAATTTGGTGCCTTGAAGAGAGAAGAAAAATGGAAGAAGACTTGAGAAGGCTACAAGATGAAGAAGAGAAAGAGGAACGAAGGAGGATCGAAGAAAAAGAACGAATCAAAAAAGAAGAGAGAGAAGTTGTAGTGGACAACTTCATGAAGGAACACTCGAGACCTTCAGGAAAGTGAAGAAAACCATCGGCGGCTCCTCAAGTGCAAAAAAAACTGCTGATTCAGACTCTTGAACGGCAAAGAAGTAATTCCTCTACTCCTTAAAAAGTCTTCTGACGTTAAAACAAATGTTTTAAAATTTGGGTGTGTGTGTTTCCTGTACTTCATCGCAACATTTTTTAATTGAAACCAACCCAGGTTGAAGACAACATCTCATTGTCCAACGTTGAATTAAATGATATAGCTAAAATTACACATTCACTGTAATTAGCAAATTGCGTGGATTGTTGATGTGTGTGATATGTTCCTGAATGCTGCTTGATAATCATGTGTGAATGCGCTATATAATTATTTGATAAATGATTCAAAAGCCATTTACTTGAAGCAAAAATTAATAATCGAGCAATACCCTTGACATTTTGAGGGGGGACATTTATGAATCATACTGAGTCTAAGGGAGTTGAGATGCTGAGAATAGAATTAATATGAATATGTTGTAATCTCAGTAATCAGCTTTCCCATGATCAGTTTGTTAGAATTGAAGCTTTGATCGCACCAAAAGGGGGAAATGGTTAGGAAATTGTTAGAAATATCACAACCCCTTGATCTAAATTGTATGATTAATGGTTTTGATTTTGGTGCATCAAAGCTCAGTAGATCTAGCTTCTAGAAATTTAGTATCAAGTCATATTGTAAAAGTCTTGTGTAAAATACATCTACTCGAGTTGTAATAGTTTTAAAAGAAACAAATCAAAGTTTGTGGAAATAATCAACAGATCTGAAGATTGTTGGAAACGCCACTAAAGGCAAGCAAACACGAATGAGTGCTGGACACGACCTATAGAATGCTGAAGGAATGAAGCAAGCGTGCTGCAGGATCCTAGCAAGACTGCTGAAAGGTTAGCAGAGCATCAATAGCCAACAAGAACTTAACAACAATAAAGATAATACAAAGTCACAAATCAGAAGGATCTAAATCACAAGGAAGCCCGACGAATCAGAGAGGAGAATAATCAACAGACACAAAGGTGGTTTCCATATTCAAACTAAAAGATCCGTTCTGACAAAGACGGTCATGAAGGGATTCGTGAACTGAATCACGAAGTCCGTTTGCAAGGTTCGTTAATTGGAATATCAAAAATAAATTGCTATGCCTATGATTAATCCTAGCATGCTCCTATTGAATATGCATAAGGGGGTTTATGCGGAATACCTGGATTGTGAAACCTTGAAGAACGAGTGCACGGAGATTGAGCCCTAGGGATTCGTGAACTGAATCACGAAGTCCATTTGCCAAGGATCGGTAATTGGAATATCAAAAATTAATTTCTATGCCTATGATTAATCCTAGCATGCTCCTATATTATGGTGCATAAGAAGGTTTATGCGGAATACCTGGATTGATGAACTCTGAAGAACGCGTGCGCGGAGATTCCCTTTGATCTTTCCCACGCACAAAGATTTAATTCCTAATAGATTGAGGAAATAAATCTTGAGAAAATAAATTAATTATTTTCGAAAATAAGGAGAGAGAGAGAAGAAAAACCCTCCTGATTTGATCTTCTGATCTGTATCCCAACTCGATCTGAAAATCTGGTGAAGAATCTCTATTAGATCCCTTGCCCGGTTGAAAAGCAGAATTTCCTTCTCATTCTCAGATCTTAGTCGATCAGCACAACTCCCAAAACCTGGTTTGCTGTGTGCAACTTATGATCTTGTGGTGTGTTGAGATCTGAGGAATTGAGGCCTATTTATAGGAAAATACTGGACTTCTATTGGGCTTCAGTTTCAAGTGCCAAACCAGGGACTAGAATGCAAATAGCAAATAAGGCCTATCAATTAATTAATTCCCATATTCAACCCAGAATATAATTAATTAATTAATATTGATTCATTCCACCAAAGAATCAATACTGTGCTACCTATTTGCTACCACGTTTTGAGGTACGGGTTGCATGGGCTCGGTATATCCCCACATTTAAGGTTACAGACATCCGTTAATTAATTTAAGCTCTGACAAGCTATTTAATTAATTAACATCTTATATTCCTGAATCAATCCACTCAAACCTTTTCACTTATGCTTGAACTTAATCAGCCTGCAGGACTTTAGCATAACGAACCTTTTGAGTTGTTCAGGGAATGTCACCATCCTATACCGGATGTGGTTACCTAGTTCCAGTACCAGACAGTCATACACAAACTGCTATTACCCAAGATACAGATATACAAGCTCAACTAGAGCCTTTCACTGCAACTCAAAGTAATACACAATCCGCATATACTTCTGTATTTTCATTTAGGCTTAGGATCTCATCAAGCCATAGAGATCTAGATTCTTTTAATGTCAGATAAAAGAATCTATCTCGACTTAGGTCCTTATCAATGTGTGCCCCACACCAGCATACCAAGCCATCCAAGATAAGAAGCTTATTACTGCGTATGCTGCAGCCAACACCGACAGTTTATCCTGGAACTGTCTCAGCTGTGATAACCATTTATATCTCGCTAGGTCAAACGATCCATACGATCTTCCGTGATCTTCTACACACCGTATGATCTCCCTATCGACAAGATAAGAGGATAATTGCGTTTGCGACACATGTTTGTTAATTCAGACAGGAGATGAACATACAACATTTATGATTCCCAGTATATTAACCAATCGACCATGTACATAATATACCAATCATAATGCTTTCAGTATATCAATCCATCAATCTACCACTTATACTCAAAGCATTATACAGGTGCTTTCCAGAGTATAACGCGTCTAAACTAATCTAGCTATTACATCAAACATTCTACGTGGATAGCTTTGCCCTCAGCCCAAGGTTACGTACATGCATCTCGTAGATCTTTTGAGGCAGAGACTTTATGAATGGATCCGCTAGATTATTTCATGTATCAATCTTCTCTACTAGCACATCACCCCTTGCTACGATTTCTCGTATAATATGGTACTTCCTTTCAATGTGTTTTGTTCCTCTATGAGTTCGTGGTTCCTTTGAATTAGCCACAGCTCCCGAATTATCACAATATACTGTGATGGTCTTGGGCAGCTTAGGAATCACGTCCAACTCCAGAAGGAAGTTTCGAAACCATACTGCTTCTTTCGAAGCTTCAGAAGCTGCCACATACTCTGCTTCCATGGTGGAGTCCCTAATGCACTTCTGCTTTGCACTCTTCTATGATATGGCCCCACCTCCCAATGTAAACACATAGCCAGAGGTGGACTTCTTTTCATCTCGGTCTGCCTGGAAATTTGAATCAGTATAACCCACAGGGCACAAATCCTCACACTGATAGACGAGACAATAGTCTTTAGTCCTTTTCAGGTATTTGAGTATGTGCTTTACCGCAGTCCAATGCGCCTGTCCAGGGTTAGACTGGTATCTCGCTACCATGCCTACAACAAAGCAGATATCTGGCCTCGTACATAGCATTGCATACATGATGCTCCCCACGGCCGATGCATACGGCACGTTCCTCATTTCATCTTTCTCCCTTTGTGTCACCGGACACTGATCCTTGGAAAGATATATGCCATGTCTGAAGGGTAACAGATCTTTCTTGGCAATGTGCATGCTGAAACGGGCAGTCACAGTATCCACATATGATCCTTGAGACAAGGTCAACATCCTCTTATTGCGCTCCCGCAATACTTTTACCCCTAGGATGTATCCTGCCTCCCCAAGGTCCTTCATATGAAAATGCTCAGATAACCGCCCCTTTATGCCCGACAATACTTCCACATTGTCGCCAAATAGGAGAATATCATCTACATAAAATGCAAGGAACACCACGCTTCCGCTGACACATAGGTGGTACACGCAACTCTCGTTTGAGAATTGTGAAAATCCATAGGATTTAATCACTATATCAAAACTCAGATTCCATGACCGTGAAGCTTGTTTATGTCCATACAGCGAATTCCTTAGCTTCCAGACCAAATGTTCTTCGCCCTTCTGCACATAATCTTTCGTTTGCCTGGGATATCCTACAAACAGCATCATCTTACACCTAATTTCTAACTTATCAGGTTCCTTTGTCAGCACATATGCTGGACAACCCCAAACCCTCACTCTGTTCAAACTTGGCTTTCGCCCATACCAGAGTTCCAGAGGTGTTTTAGGAACTGATTTAGAAGGTACCAGGTTAAGCAAATAGGCCGCTGTCTCCAAGGCATATCCCCAAAATGAAATTGACACGCTTGCATAACTCATCATCGACCTGACCATTTCCAAGAGAGTTCTATTTCTTCTTTCCGCTACACCATTTTGTTGAGGGGTTCCTGGTTCATTCCACTGGGATGTAATCCTGTTATCTGACAAGTACTGCAAGAACTCATTTCTGAGGTATTCACTACCACGATCTGACCGTAGTGTCTTGATAGTCTTACCTAGCTTCTTTTCTACCTCAGTCCTAAACTCTTTGAATTTCTCAAAGCATTCAGACTTATGGCGAAGCAAATAGACATATCCGAATCTTGTGTAATCGTCAATGAATGTGGCGAAGTACTCATAACCTCCACGAGCTTGCGTGGACATTGGTCCACATAAGTCAGAATGGATCGATTCCAACACATTCTCTGCTCGTGACTGACTTGCCTTAAAAGGCCTGGTCGTCATCTTTCCCTCTATACAGGACTCACAAATTTGATGCGGTACCACTTGGAAGGAATCCAATAGCCCATCGCATGCTAATCTTTTAATCCTCTTTAGATTGATGTGATCTAGTCTCAAGTGCCAGAGATATGTTTGATCCTCATCGGAAGAAAACTTTCTCTTTAAATGATTATTATTATTGGATGAGTTTGCAACATTCACGGAAGATTTACGCATACAATCAATGATACAGAGAGTCAATCAGTTTCCCATGACAGATAACACCGTTATTACCAATGATAGAAACTCCATTATTAAAAATAACTGAATATCCATCACGAAATAACTTGGAAACTGAAATTAAGTCTTGCCGAAAAACTGGCACATATAAAACATCTCTTAAAATCAAAACATTGTTTTCAAAGCATAAAGTAAAATCTCCGATGGCTACTGCTGAGACTCGCTCTCCGCTATCCATTGAGATGGTAATCTCGTCATGCTTCAGCTGCCTTGTCGGCCTGAACCCCTGCAAAGTATAACAAACATGGTGAGTAGCTCCAGTATCCACTACCCAAGAATGGGTAGAAATCGATGCTAAACATGTTTCCGTTATAAATGCACATGACGCACCTTGTCCAGTCTTCATGACTTGACAATCTTTCTTCCAGTGACCAGCCTTGCCACACCTGAAACACTTGTCCTTTTTAGCAGGCACGCCCGGTGTGCTTTTTGACTTTCTACCAGAAGTTGTACCTTTAGCTTTCTTCTTAAACATTCCTTTGCGCCTCTTGCCAACCAGCGCAACAGGACGATTGCTAGAAGTAGCCAAAGAAACTTTTTCTAGCTGCATTACTGATTCCGCTTCCATCAAGTCATTGAGTAGCTCGTTAAGAGTGTACTCTTTCTTGTTCATGACATCATTCAGTCTAAAGTTCTCATAGGACTTTGGCAGAGAGTTGAGGATGATAACAAACTGCGTTTCCGCATCGATACCACCTCCGTGCAGCGTGAGCTCATCCATGAGGTGAGTTATGCCGACCACGTGCTCTCTGACCGAGCTACCTTCTGCCATTTTCTTTCCCACAATTTCTCTCATGAGATCGAATCTGACTGCTCGGTCTGACTCACCATAGGTCGCTGTGAGGCTGTCCATTATGTCACAATCATTATCATATGAATGATGTTGTTGTGCAAGTACCTTGGACATAGTAGTCATCATATAGCATTTCACTATATTGATTGACTTGAGCCACTTGTTATAGTAGCTCCTTTCCTTATCAGTCGATGCATCAGTGGGAGCAGCCGGACGAGGCTTATCAAGGACAAACTTGTGTTCCTCTGCGACAAGGATGTAATCCAAGTTGCGTTTCCATTCTTGGAAATTGGGACCGGTTAATTGGTTATGTGCTAAGATATTGATTACATTCGGTAAAGACATGTCTGAAAACAATAAATTAAAAACAGAAATTAAAACATAGTCGCAAACTATTGAAACAATTAAATATTGAAACCTTATGATAAAGCAATATTAATGTTTCCTCCAATTTGCCTAAGTATTACTATTGCAAGCCACACATGTGGACGTTTACAACAAAACACTTAACCAGACTGCATCTTTCAATTCCATTCCTTTAATTCCAATCCATGCCTGGGTTCCTTAGACAAATGGAATTAATAATTGGAGACTAACTTAAGACCATATTATCCTACTGAGCAGGGACATCACAAATGAGTTATACTCTGGATAACATCTAAGCTAGCTTACCACCAAAGCCAACCCTCCCATAAAAGGATCTATTAGAACACACCTGATCCCTATAATAAGGTTGTCTCATTTAATTCAATCCCTAGAGAACTTATGAAAATTCAATACGCAAGCTACACGTGTAGATGTTTACGCATGAACTCCCACTTCTCACATGAAATAAATGTTTGTTTTAAGAAATCCTATCTATTAGAACTTATGAATAATAAATTAAGTAAGCTACACATGTAGACGTTTACCTAATAAATTACCCACTTCCAATAAAGGATCGCTTTGTGGAGGTCTTACTAAATTATGAGCTTAGTAATTTTAGTTCATAAGGTTCAATTGCACAGATTATTTTATGTAGCCATAATTACAACATTGCTAAAATTCTATCATGCATAGCATGAACCCCGAATTTATAGTTACAATTAATTACATAAAATAAATCACATAGCATGCTTTAAAGCTGTAAATAAAAGCAGTAAACGTGCTCCTATTATCTACAACATGCTTATATGTTGCGCAATTAAATTAAACACATATATCATGCGAAGACAGATAATAAAACAAATAAAAAATGTCCTTGTGGCCCCATGATACGAAATAAAATTAATTCTAACTATTACAAGTTGAAATTAATAATACAGATCTTCGACTGGGCTCCCACTACTTGGACTGAGATCTGAATTTATTTTCTGAATCTGGGCCTCCAAGATTTGATTTGTCAGAAAATTGGACAACTGGGCCAGTTAACCAAATCGCAGGCCTAGGCTCACATTGCAAGACCAATAGCCCATGAGAACTTAGCTCGATGAGCCACCACCTGCGAACCACCGCCGCCGCCGTGAGGGCTCCCCCCATGCACAACAGCCATGCACGTATGTGCATGGTTGCAGCCCGCGATGCTGCCTACTCCATCAGTTGCCCGTTTCGCATGCCGCCGCCCCGGCTTGCCCCGACCATCGCCTGAACCACCATTCACTTTTCTCCATCGTCGGCCTCCGTGACTCACCAGAATCGTGCAAGAACTGAATCGGAAGCTCGCGCGAACCACGAAAAAACCCTAGGGTTTTCCGCACCCGGATCGCGCGCCCAGCCCATCGCCGCCCCAGCCCGTGTCGCCGGTCACCCGAGCCACCACCACCACCACCTGCTCCGCCTGCTGACGTCGACCGAGGGGGGAGATGGTCGGGGTAGGCCTGCTGAGCGCGCGCGCAGAACATACATTTTCGCCGCATCGCGCGCGCGCCCGTGCGCCCTGGCTGCGCGCCGCCGTCCCGGCCGCCTGCCCCGCCTTCCCTCGCGCCGTCGATCTCGCCTGGAGCCCCCGGAGCCACCGCACCCAGCCCTGGCCGGCGTCGGGCCGCGCAGCCCTTGCCTGCGTGCACGCGAGCGCTGAAACCCTAGGGTTTCCGCGCGCGGCTGCACCGCCGCTGTGGCCCCGCCGTGCCTGACCGCCTTGCATGGCCATGCTGCCGTGCTGGCGATGTCATGCGTTCGTTCTTCCTGTGCTGGCGATGGCCATTCATTCTTCCTGTTCTTCGTTCTTCGTGTTCTTCGCATTCTTCGTTCTTCATTTTATAGATTTAATTTTCTAAATAAAAGATTACATGGAATAATCCTAATTACATTCTAAAATCTAAATCTAAATCAATCTACTCAAACCTTTTCACTTATGCTTGAACTTAATCAGCTTACAGGACTTAGCATAACGAACCTTTTGAGTTGTTCAGGGAATGTCACCATCCTATACCAGATGTGGTTACCTAGTTCCAGTACCAGATAGTCATACACAAACTGCTATTACCCAAGATACGGATATACAAACTCAACTAGAGCCTTTCACTGCAACTCAAAGTAATACCCAATCCGTATACACTTCTGTACCTTCATATAGGCTTAGGATCTCATCAAGCCATAGAGATCTAGATTCTTTTAATGTCAGATAAAATAATCGATCTCGACTTTGGTCCATATAAATGTGTGCCCCACACCAGCATACCAAGCCGTCCAAGATAAGATGCTTATTATTGCGTATGTTGCAGCCTACACCGACAGTTTATCCTGGAACTGTCTCAGCTGTGATAACCATTTAATCTCGCTAGGTCAAACGATCCATATGATCTTCCGAGATCTTCTACACACCGTATGATCTCCCTATCGACGAGATAAGAGGATAATTTCGTTTTCGACACATGTTTGTTAATTCAGACAGGAGATGAACATACAACATTTATGATTCCTAGTACATTAACCAATCGACCTTGTACATAATATACCAATCATAATGTTTTCTGTATATAAATCCATCAGAACCCACGTGTACCTGGAAAAGTCATCAACAACCACAAGAGTATAAACCTATGGGGAAGGACACCAATTTGAGGAGTGCCCATAAAAGACAGCTTTAGTATGTTATATGGGGAATAGGAATCAAAATTATCAGGGTAACAATCCTTATTCAAACACTTACAATATAAGATGGAGAAACCATCCAAAGTTTTCTTGGTCTGGATAAGGAAGCCATAATGTTGCAGCAAGGGAGCAAAATAACTCTTATAACAAGGGAGGCTATAATCAACAACTGACTAATTAGCAACAAAGTCTAGAAGCACCACCTCCTAAACTTAAGAAGACCATGGAGGAGTTGATGAAAGAATTTATGACTAAGAATGAGGTGAGGTTAAAGAGTCAGGATGCTTTGATACAGAGCCAAGCATCCTCATTGAGAAATTTGGAAGTGCAAATGGGGCAATTGGCAAATGATATCAGAAACAGGCCACAACGAAGCTTACCTAGGAATACAGAAAACCCTAGAGGAGGAAATGAACAGTGTAAGGTAGTGACCTTGAGAAGTGGGAAACAATTTGAAGAAAGAAAAGCAGACCAGCAGGAGAATGAAATGGGGCTTCCTGAAAAAGGTGATCAAGATGAAATCAGGATACAAAGAGAAGGGAAGGCCCCAGTTAAAGAAATTTATCCTACAATAGATGAAGAATTGGTGGTTAGTGAGAAGCAGACTAAGAATCCTGAAGGGAATGTAATCAAAAGCAAAAGGAAATTTGGGGAAGATGAGTATAATCTACCCCAGTCACCATTCCCTGTTAGATTCAAGAAACGGAATGAGGAGGAACATTTCAAGAAATTTTTGGACGTGTATAAACAAATTCACATCAATGTTCCTCTAGTGGAAGCATTGGAACAAATGCCCACCTATGTGAAGTTTCTAAAAGACATTTTGACTAAAAAGAAAAGGTTGAAGGAATTTTAAACAGTATCTTTGTTTGAGGAAGTCAGTGGATCTTTGAGGAAGCTAATTCTTGCAAAGTTAAAGGATCTAGGAAGTTTCACTATTCCTTGTTCAATTGGTGGTAGAGGTGTGGGAAGAGCTCTTTGTGATCTTGGAGCAAATGTGAATTTGATGCCACTTTCAATATTTAAGATGCTAGGTATATGAGGAGCTAGACCTACAACAATCACATTACAACTAGCTGACAGATGAACTGTTCATCTAGAAGGAAAGATTGAAGATATTTTGGTCAGAGTAGACAAATTCATCTTACCAGCTGACTTCATCATTTTGGATTATGAAGCAGACAGAGAGGTACCAATAATCTTTGGAAGGCCCTTCTTAGCTACTATTAGGACTTTAATTGATGTTGAAAAGTGGGAATTGATCATGCGTGTACATGAAGAACAGACTACTTTTAACCTGTACAACACCATGAAATTACAAGATGATTCAGAGAACTGTTTTACTATTGGTATTCTAGAATCTGTGGTTGAAGAATTTGCTGCCCGCATTCATACAAGAGAGGATGACAAAGATGAAATGAATGAGGAGGATACTGTAGAGCTTAACCCAAAGTTCGGGGGAATGAGAGCTTCATTGGAATTATTAGACCTGATGAGCAGAGAGCAGAAAGAGCCCAAATCATCACTTGAGGAACCCCCAAAATTGGTGCTTAAACCTTTACCAGATTACCTAAATTATGTGTATCTAGGAGAAGCTAAAACCTTACTTTTCATTATTGCCTGTAATCTGAAAGAAGAAGATGAGCAGAAATTGCTGGAAATGCTTAAGAGGCATAAGCAGGCCATATGGTGGACAATTTCAGATATAAAAGGGATCAGTCTTACTGTATGTATGCACAATATACTCTTAGAAGATAGGATTAAGAATTCAGTTTAGCAACAGAGGAGGTTAAATCCCAACAAGAAGGAAGTTATAAAAAATGAGATAATTAAGTGTTGGATGCAAGAATCATTTTCCCAGTCTCAGACAGTTCATGCGTTAGCCCAGTTCAGTGTGTTCCTAAAAATGGAGGAGTCACTATGTTTCATAATGAGAAACAGGAAATGATAACCACAAGGATAGTCACTAGCTGGAGGATTTGCATAGACTACAGAAAACTGAATGATGCCACCAGGAAGGATCACTTCCCACTGCCTTTTGCGGATCAAATGTTAGAGAGATTGGCAAACCAAGAATATTATTGTTTCAATTGGAAGAATTGTTGTTTTATGGTGCAACAAGGGGTAATTCTGGGGCATAAGGTTTCAAGAAAGGGAATTGAAGTAGACTCTGCTAAGATAGAAGTAATTGATAAAATGCCTATCCCAAGTTCAGTGAAAGCAGTCAGAACCATTCTAGGTCATGCTGGATTTTACAGAAGGTTCATAAAGGATTTTTCCAAAATAGCCAAGCCATTGTCAGAGCTGCTAGAGGAAGACAAGAAATTTGATTTTGTGGGAGCTAAGGTTATAGTATTTACAAACCATTCTGCAATCAAGGATCTGATGGAAAAGAAAGATGCCAAACCAAGACTGATCAGATGGATAATCTTATGGCAAGAGTTTGATTTGGAAATTAAGAACATAAAATCAAGTCGCAGACCATTTGTCAAGATTAGAAAACCGTTTTAGAGTTGATGACACAATTCAGATCAATGATTATCTCCCAGATGAACAATTGATGGCATGCAGTGAGGAGGCACCCTGGTTTGCAGATTTTGCAAATCAAGCTACTGGAATGAAGCCATACGGGTTGCATGGTCAGTGATCGATGCAAAATTTGCACACAGATTATAGCAAAGGGCAAATAAATTTATCTTAACCCGAAGGTTGTCGAACCCACAAGGATAGTGCAACGAGGGAAAATCATGTACTGAATATAGTTTTTAAAACCTTTGTTTGGGCTAACCAATTTTAAAGGTTTTGGGTTTTTCAAGACAAATAATTAAAGGGATGAAATTCAAATACTAAAAAGCACAGATTCTAGGAAAATCTACCAATCCGGTCAACATGCAAGAAACAAATATTCAAACCCAGAAAAGCTATTTAGGTGGAAACTCTGTTATTGTGGAATTAATTCCTTGGTCGGGCAATTAAATCCTAATTTATCAACTAGCGATTATCTCCTCTCGGTCTAAAAAACACCAGTTAATTAATTTCATAAAAATTCAGATTAATCCTACAATTGAAGCCTTCTTGGTCAGACAGATAATTAAAAGTTTTAAATCCTAACTTCCTATTACTAACCTTCACCTCTCGGTCATTCGATTAATAACTAAAACCTACTTCAGTCTTCATCTCTCGATCCTTCGATGAGAATAGACTTAAAAATCAAACATAGGATTTTTAAACCAATTTAGAGGGTTTGAATTATTGAATCTAAACATGCATCACAGATGGAGAAAACCCTAGAACCTGTTTAGGGTTTTAGCCTAACATATTGAAAATAAACATTGCAAAGAAAATTAAAGATTGCATTAAAAACAATAAAGGTTTAACAAAAACTAAAGTGGAACTCTAAAAAAACTTAAAATAAGGAAAACAGAAAATTAAAGTATAAAATAGCACTAAACTAACGATAAAAAATTCTTCGAAGTCCTCATTATGAGTTAAGTATGATTGTATATAGTGGTAGGGTCAAGGCTTAAGATTGGCATCTTCTCCTCCAATTTCTCCCTTAAATTGATTTGGTATCTTTCCCTCTTTAATTCTTCATCACGCACGATGTTAGGGCTCCAAAATGCGCGTCTTGGCCAGAATAGATGCTGCCACGGCTGAGATCGGCTCCAAACTTTGATTCTCCTTTTGCCCGATTCAATTCATTTCAATCCTCCATCTTACCTGGGATAGATGCTGCCACGGCCGAGATAAGCTTCCCGTGCCTCGGTCGATCTCCACTCCAACTCGGCCAAAACAGACAACCTTGTTGTGGCGAATTCCTTCAACTCTTTGACCAATTCTTCACTTTTTCTCCATTTTTCCTGCATAATCATCCACCACAAGCATAACATCGTCCTCTATACACTCATGCTCAATTTATTAGATAAAATAAACAAAAACTCATAAAAGATAAGAAAAACAATGTGATAAGTGAGTACAAATACGAGCTTATCAAACCCCCAAACTTAAACACTTGATTGTCTTCAATCAACAAAAGAAAGAATCAAAAGCTCAAGCAGAAGAGTAGTGCAATGCCTCACAAGATTCATCACATTCAAACTCGAAAATGCACAAGACATCAACACTTTTGAAAGAATCAAAAAATCTGTAAACTATGGAAGACTCACAAAGGAAGTGTTTCACTCATTCACTCAAATGTTAGGATAGTTGTGAGATCACACACAAGTCATGCAAATTAAGCTCTACCATAGGCTTGCAAATATTCTAAACCTCCACTGCAATCATGTGCACACAAGTCTAAGATAAAAAAGGACTTTATTCAAGGTTGTAATGTAGGCTTTTTTTATTGAAAGGTAGAGAAATATTTGGCCAAGTGACTAAAATCAATTTCAGTGCGTCCACTTCATCAATCTCAACTCACTATCTATTCATATCTACCCAACTCCTTAGATTTTCAACAAAAACCACGGCTCTTTTATTTAAATATTTTTTTTTTCTTTTCACATATCCTTTTATGCTCTTAAAAAAATTTTTTTTTGCATATTCGTTTGAGCTTATAAGGACTAATCACAACAACTATTTATTTTCTTTTTCTTCTTTTTCTATAGCCCAAACTTATCTTTTGCTTTTACCCTTCTAATAATATCTTATCCTTGCTTTAAACAAATCCCAACCCACTCTCATAGATAAGAGTTGATTTCCCTATTTATTTCCAACTCATCGACAAAGAAAGAAAATATCATAGGCTCAAAAGGGCTGACTAGGGATAACATTCAAGTAGGACAGTGTATGGAAAATTAAGCTAAACAAAGATGGCCTAAAATAACTTCCTAAACCCGTGCACACTAGCAGTCTTGAAAAAGAAACAGAGCAAGTTCTAGAGAAACTCAAAATTGCAGACACACTCACAATCAAAATTCAGGCTCAAAAACTCACACTTGGGACAATGTTCTTCCATAGTAAACATCAAATCATCATCTAACTATCATGCCAACACAAGTATCAAAACAAGTAATCCTGCAGTATTCTACATTCATGGACATACTCAACCACTATCAAAATCAATGCAAACCAAGTCAATCAATTCAAATCTTGCATAAAAGTCCTAGGGTTCAATCATGCTCAAATTCCCACAATTCAATTTATTCAAAAATTTACCCATGCAGAAATTTAAATAAAGCAAGTAAAAGATAGAAAATTAGTTTCAAAACCCCTAAATCTTCATCCCCCAAACTTATTCGAAAATCAGAGAGAATAAGTTTGGAAATCAGATTCGAAGTTTGTAACTGTACCTCAACTGTTGGTCTCAGACACCAACTTTTTATCCGCCTTCTTCAAACCTCTGACCGACGTGGATTTGTGTTTGCTGGCACTCCATCTCGACTGTGTCGAGCTCTGTCTCGGCCGGGTGGAGCCTTCTTTTCGACCTCCTCGATCGAAACAGACTCCAAATTTTTTTCAAAAGATAATAAGACATGAAAGAACTACCAAGAAGGAACATATCGAAATTAATTAAAAAAAATGAAAACACAATGGGTTACCTCCCATCCAGTGCCTTATTTACCATCGCAGCTCGACTCAGTATCAGTCTCACCAAGGCAGTCGAGTCCAGACTCGTCGACCCCTTGAATATATCATGAAGACCGGCGGTTCTGAATGACGGTGGTATACTCGGAATGAGGCAGCTTAATTACCAATTTCACTCCTTCGTTTCCTCGTTCTCAACGGATTGCTTCTTCTTCTTCCTTCGGTGTCTCATCCCCTTCTTCTTCCTCTTCAGTAGCCATGATCTTGTTGCACTCCCCTTTCCTCTTGTTCTTGTCTATGCAGAAGGTGATAGATTCTTCATTTCCTCTCAAGGTGATTTCTCCCTTTTTGCAGTCAATCAGGACTCCAACTGTGTCGAGGAACTCTCTCCCCAAGATCATGAGTGTGTTGGTATCTCCTTCATCTCATGAATGACAAAATCTGCAGGAAATATCAAGTGACCAACACGGATAAGAACATTCTCAACAATACCTTTAGGCTTGGACACAGATCAGTCCGCCATCTGGAGGTTAATTTTAGTGGCTCTCATCTCTCCAATTTTCAGCTTTTTGAAGATGGTCCAGGGCATCAGGTTGATGCTTGCCCCGGTGTCACAAAGTACATTCTGAAACTCCTTGCCTCCAATCTCGATAGGTATCGAGAAAAATCCTGGATCCGATCGCTTGGTGGGGATCTGCTTCTGCAACAGTAAACTGCATTCTTCATGTATCCTCCCTGTCTCATTCTCCATGACTTGTTTCTTTTCACTCATCAGTCTCCTGAGGAACTTCATGTATCCTGGTATCTCCCTGAGATCTTCAACAAGAGGTATGTGATATGTGCGTAAAATAACCTTCATTTCGGTATGTGAATGTGCACGTTTGTGGCCATTTTACTCTCATATCATATGTTTTCGTTGTTCTTTTGTTGTGTTTTCGTGTTTTTGTGTTTGGAATTGTGTAGGTTGAGTTTTGATCATAAAACGACACTTTTGGTAGAGTTTTGGAGGCAAATCGTCGGAGTTTGGAGTCAAAGGAGGATAGACTCGCCCGAGCGGAGCAGAGATGGGAATTTTCTGGAGTTCAGAGGCAGTGCTCGGTCGAGCCATGTGGACAGAGGTCTCGCTCGGCCGAGCTATGCAGGGTCGGCCAAGCCAGATCGCAATTCCTGGTAGTTTTGACGATTATTGAGCCATCCCGGGCAAGCCAAGGCCCTGTTTGCTCGCCTATAAAAGGGGGATTTCCGAGTTTGAAGAGAACTTTTTCCCATTTTTCAAATAAACACTAGAGAAATTCTCTCCCAATCCATCTTCCATCCACATTCAAGGAGATCAAGGCCAAATTCCTCCACATTTGGTGAAGATCAAGGAAGACCAAGGGGTAGATTGAGGACAAGGAATACAATTGAGGAAGAGCTATATTTTACCTTCAATTTGTAATGGATTCTCTTACTCTTTCCATTGTATTGAACGAAATTGAAGGTATGAGGAGCTAAATCTTTATGTGAGTGTTGTTTGAATGGATGATTTGTGATATTGAGATTGAATGTTGATTGTTTACTTTCCTTCTAGAAATTGAATTGCACTAGATCTTAATCCTTACCACCTAGGTGTAGGTTGATGGATTTATATACTGAAAGCATTATGATTGGTATATTAAGTACAAGGTCGATTGGTTAATATACTGGGAATCATAAATGTTGTATGTTCATCTCCTGTCTAAATTAACAAACATGTGTCGCAAACGCAATTATCCTCTTATCTCGCCTATAGGGAGATCATACGGTGTGTAGAAGATCACGGAAGATCGTATAGATCGTTTGACGTAGTGAGATATAAATGGTTATTACAGCTGAGACAGTTCCAGGATAAACTGTCGGTGTAGGCTGCAGCATACGCAGTAATAAGCATCTTATCTTGGATGGCTTGGTATGCTGGTGTGGGGCACACATTGATAAGGACCTTACGTCGAGATCGATTCTTTTATCTGACATTAAAAGAATCTAGATCTCTATGGCTTGATGAGATCCTAAGCCTAAATGAAGGTACAAAAGTATATGCAGATTGTGTATTACTTTGAGTTGCAGTGAAAGGCTCTAGTTGAGCTTGTATATCTGTATCTTGGGTAATAGCAGTTTGTGTATGACTGTCTGGTACTAGAACTAGGTAACCACATCCAGTATAGGATGGTGACATTCCATGAAGAGCTCAAAAGGTTCGTTATGCTAAAGTCCTGCAGGCTGATTAAGTTCAAGCATAAGTGAAAAGGTTTGAGTGGATTGATTCAGGAATATAAAATGTTAATTAATTAAATAGCTTGTGAGAGCTTTTAAATTAATAAATGAATGTCTGTAACCTTAAATGTGGGGATATACCCAGCCCACGCAACTCGTACCTCAAAACATGGTAGCAAATAGGTAGGACAGTATTGATTCTCTGGTAGAATGAATCAATATTAATTAATTAATTATATTCTAGGTTAAATATGGGAATTAATTAATTGATAGGCCTCATTTGCTATTTGCAATCTGGTCCCTGGTCTGGCCCATGAAACTCAAGCCCAATAGAAGTCCAGTATTTTCCTATAAATAGGCCTCAGTTCCTCAGATCTCAACACACCACAAGATCATAAGTTGCACACAGCAAACCAGGTTTTGGGAGCTATGGTGATCGACTAGATCTGAGAAACGAGGAGGAAATTCTTCTTCTCAACCGGGCAAGGAATCTGAAGGGAATCTTTACCAGATATTCAGATTGAGTTTTGATACAGATCAGAAGATCATATCAGGAGGATTTTTCTTTCTTCTCTCTCTCCTTTTTTATTCTAAAATAATTATATTATTTTCATAAGATTTATTTCCTCAATATGTTAGGAATTAAATCTTTGTGCGTGGGAAAGATCAAGAGGAATCTCCGCGCACTCGTTCTCCAAGGTTTCGCAATCCAGGTATTCCGCATAACCCCCCTTATGCATATTCAATAGGACCATGCTAGGATTAATCATAGGCATATCAATTTATTTTTGATATTCCAATTAACGATCCTTGGCAAACGGACTTCGTGATTCAGTTCACGAATCCCTTCAATTGGTCTCAGAGCCTGGTTTGAATTAATTGGCTATATCAGAAAAATAATATTGCCTATGATCTGCATGATAATTATTATTGAATGATTGCATGGGTTTTTGGATTGTATGTTTATGTTTTTCGTCCTCGTGGTTCTCGGGTTAATCCGCCCTTTTATATGGATTCGTTTTTCACCCACAAGATAAATCCGTGGTTAGATTTAGATTTTAGAATGTAATAAGATATTTCAAATGTAAAATTTTATTTCGAAAAATTAAATCTGTAAAACTAAGAACGAAGAACGAAGAACGCGAAGAACACGAAGAACAAAGGGCCGCACCAAAACGCATGACAGCGCCGGCACAGCAGCATGGCCGTGCACAGTGGTCAGGCGCGGCAACGGCACGGCGATAGGGCGCACGGAGGGGCCATGGCGGTGGCATAGCCGCGTAGAAACCATAGGGTTTCAGCGCGCATGGCATGCGCGCACGCAGGCAGGGGCCGCTCGGCCCATAGCCAGCCAGGGCTGGGTGCGGTGGCTTCGGGCAAGGCCCACGACGCGAAAGGGCAGGGCAGGCGCCGGCCGGGAGGGCGGCGCGCGGGCCTGGGGCAACTGGGGTGCGCGCGATGCGGCAAGCCCTAGGGCTCGCGCGAGTGCGCAGCACCCGCGCGGCCTTGCGCGCGCCTGCCGACGGTAGGTACGGGCCCCCTCGATTGATGTCAGTGGAGCAGGTGGTGGTGCGGCAGTGGCTCGGGACTGGCAACGCGGGCTTGGGTGGCGAAGGGGCTTGGCGTGCGGCCGGAATGCGGAAAACCCTTGGTTTTTTTTTTCACGTGGTTCGTGCGAGCTCCTGATTCTGCTCTTGCGCGATTTTGGTGAGTCACGGAGGCCGTCGGTGGAGAAGAAAAGTGAACGGCAGTTCGGGCGATGGTCGGGGCAAGCCGGGGTGGCATGCAAAACGGGCAGCGGCCGGAGGAGGCGACATTGCGGCCTGCAACCATGTATGTACGTGCATGGCTGTTGCGCATGTCGGGAGCCCTCACGGCGACAGCTAGTCGCCGGCGGCGGTGGTTCGCCGGTGGTGGCTCGTCGGGCCAAGTTCTCGCGGGCTATTGGGCTTGCAATGTGTGCCTAGGCCTGCGATTTGGTTAATTGGCCCAGTTGTCCAATTTTCTGATGGATCAAATCTTGGAGGCCCAGATTCAGAAAATAAATTAAGATCACAGACCAAGTAGTGGGAGCCTAGTCAAAGATCTGTATAATTAATTTCAACTTGTAATAGTTAGAATTAATTTTATTTTGTATCTTCGCATGATATATGTGTTTAATTTAATTGCGCAGCATATAAGCATGTTGTAGATAATAGGAGCACGTTTACTGCTTATATTTACAGCTTTTAAAGCGTGCTATGTGATTTATTTTGTGTAATTAATTATAACTATAAATTCGGGGTTCATGCTATGCATGATAGAATTTTAGCAATGTTATAATTATGGCTACATAAAATAATCTGTGCAATTGAACCTTATGAACTGAAAATTACTAAGCTCATAATTTAGTAAGACCTTCACAAAGCGATCCTTTATTGGAAGTGAGTAATTTATTAGGTAAACGTATACATGTGTAGCTTACTTAATTTATTATTCATAAGTTCTAATAGATAGGATTTCTTAAAACAAGCATTTATTTCATGTGAGAAGTGGGAGTTCATGCGTAAACGTCTACATGTGTAGCTTGCGTATTGAATTTTCATAAGGTCTCTAGGGATTGAATTAAATTAGACAACCTTATTATAGGGATCGGGTGTGTTCTAATAGATCCTTATATGGGAGGGTTGGCTTTGGTGGTAAGCTAGCTTAGATGTTATCCAGAGTATAACTCATTTGTGATGTCCCTGCTCAGTAGGATAATATGGTCTTAAGATAGTCTCCAATTATTAATTCCATTTGTCTAAGGAACCCGCGCATGGAATTGAATTAAAGGACTCGAATTGAAAGATGCAGTCTGGTTAAGTGTTTTGTTGTAAACGTCCACATGTGTGGCTTACAATAGTAATACTTTGGCAAATTGGAGGAAACATTAATATTGCTTTGTCATAAGGTTTCAATATTTAATTGTTTCAATTGTTGGCGACTATGTTTTAATTTCTGCTTTAATTTATTGTTTTCAGACATGTCTATTGCTCACGTTGTCAACCTCTTAATAACAAACCCTTTAACTGGTCCGAATTTTCCTGAGTGGAAGTTATGCTTCATGGAAATACTCTTCACTGCAAAACATGCCCATATGCTTTACATGGACCCTCTAACTCCCAAGTATTGGAACTGTACTGGTTATGAGCGAGTGTTCTATGACAGATGGGTAGCTTCTGATGAGTTTGCCCACAGACTCATCATGAAGAGTCTGTCTAGAAAATTAAAACTCAAGTACAAGAAGTTCCGAACTGCTGTTGAGATATGGAGGGACCTTGTGAAAGTTTATGGGAAGGTGGGACGAACTGTCAGTTATAATCTTGTGGAGGACCTGGTCTGCAAAAGGATGACTGATGGGAGTTCGTTGCTTTTCCACTTTGTCAGTATGATGAGAATTATGAGAAAGTATAGAAAGAGAGGTGGACAAGTCAGTAAGCGGGCAGAAATAAACATTGTCCTGCACTCTCTGTCTTATTTTTATAATGATTTCATCAAGTTCCTCAGTACCAGGCGCGAGTTACTCTTAGCCCTGATGCGAGAGGAATCTGACCTTAGGGCATTGGAATTTGCTTCAACTTTGTCAGCTTTTGACAAGACAGTTGCTGAAGCAAAGGAAATTCTTAAAAGGTTAGATGAAGCCGATTTAGCAAAAGATGTCATCAGGCCATGCAAATGCAAGCGAAGTGAAGTAGATTGTCTAGTGCTCGGCACGGGTAGACAAGGTACGTCATGTGCATTTATAACGGAAACATGTTTAGCATCGGTTTCTACCCATTCTTGGGTAGTGGATACTGGAGCTACTGATCATGTTTGTTATACTTTGCAGGGGTTCAGGCCGACAAGGTAGCTGAAGCATGACGAGATTACCATCTCAATGGGCAGCGGAGAGCGAGTCTCAACAGTAGCCATTGGAGATTTTACATTAAGCTTTGAAAACAATGTTTTGATTTTGAGAGATGTTTTATATGTGCTGGTTTTTCGGCGGAACTTAATTTCAGTTTCCAAGTTATTTTGTGATGGATATTCAGTTATTTTTGATAGTGAAGTTTCTATCATTGGTAATAACGGTGTTATCTGTTATGGCAAACTGATTGACTCTCTCTATATCATTGATTGTATGCATAAATCTTCCGTGAATGTTGCAAACTCATCCAATAATAATAATCATTTAAAGAGAAAGTTTTCTTCCGATGAGAATCAAACATATCTCTGGCACTTGAGACTAGGTCACATCAATCTAAAGATGATTAAAAGATTAGCATGCGATGGGCTCTTGGATTCTTTTCAAGTGGTACCGCATCAAATCTGTGAATCCTGCATAGAGGGAAAGAGGACGACCAGGCCTTTTAAGGCAAGTCAGTCTTGAGTAGAGGATGTGTTGGAATTGATCCACTCTAACTTATGTGTACCAATGTCCACGCAAGCTCGTGGGGGTTATGAGTACTTCGCCACATTTATTGACGATTACTCATGATTCGGATATGTCTATTTGCTTCGCCATAAGTCTGAATGCTTTGAGAAATTCAAAGAGTTTAGGACTGAGGTAGAAAAGAAGATAGGGAAGACTATCAAGACACTACGATCAGATCGTGGTGGTGAATACCTTAGTAACAAGTTCTTGCAGTACTTGTCAGATAACGGGATTACATCCGAGCGGAATGCACCAGGAACCCCTCAACAAAATGGTGTAGCCGAAAGAAGAAATAGAACTCTCTTGGAAATGGTCAGGTCGATGATGAGTTATGCAAGCTTGCCTATATCATTTTGGGGATATGCCTTGGAGACAGCGGCCTACTTGCTTAACCTCGTACCTTCTAAATCAGTTCTTAAAACACCTCTGGAACTCTGGTATGGGCGAAAGTCAAGTTTGAACAGAGTGAGGGTTTGGGGTTGTCCAGCATATGTGCTGACAAAGGAACCTGATAAGTTAGAAAGTAGGTGTAAGCTGATGATGTTTGTAGGATATCCCAGGCAAATGAAAGGTGGTTATTTCTATTGTCCTGGGAATCAGAAAGTCGTTGTCAGTACCAACGCAAGATTCTTGGAGGACGAATATGTAAGAAACCACAGATCCAAGAGTGAAATTGTCTTCCACGAACTTGAGGACAAGGAAGCAATTCCATCAGGAAAGCCCAGTGTAATGGTAAATCCACCTATAACAGGTGAGGCTATACCAACACTGCCACTAATGCAAGGTATGGGACCAACGCCTACTGTGCCAACTACTGACACGGTTCAGATGCCTCGTCGCAGTGGGAGGGTTATCCACCAACCCAAAAGGTATATGTTCATGGGAGAGTCTTTTGACTTGATCTCGAAAAACGGACTAGATGATACCGACCCCTGGACATATGACGAGGCGGTATCTGATAAAGATGCAGACAAATAGCTGATCGCCATGGATTCAGAAATAGAATCCATTACGGCTATGGATGTATACTAGAAAACTGATTTGCCAGATGGCTGTCGAGCCATAGGGTACAAATTGGTATACAAAAGAAAGAAAGGAGCGAATGGTGAAATTACAGCTTTCAAAGCAAGGCTGGTGGCGAAGGGTTAAAGTCAGAAAGAAGGTGTAGCCTATGACGAGACCTTCTCAAAGGTAGCCATGCTTATGTCCATTCGTATACTCCTAGCCATAGCAGCACATAAGGACCTAGAAATTTGGCAGATGGATGTCAAAACCGCATTTCTAAACGGGTACCTTGAAGAAGGTAGGGACATCTATATGCAACAGGCAGAAGGTTATGTGCAGAAGGGCGAAGAACATTTGGTCTAGAAGCTAAGGAAGACGCTGTATGGACTTAAACAAGCTTCACGGTCATGAAATCTGCGTTTTGATGAATTGATTAAATCTTATGGATTTTCACAATGCTCAAACGAGAGTTGCGTGTACTGTCTATATGTCAGCTGAAGCGTGTTGTTCCTTGCACTTTATGTAGATGATATTCTCCTATTTGGCGACAATGTGGAAGTATTATCGGGCATAAAGGGGTGGTTATCCGAGCAGTTTCATATGAAGAAACTTGGGGAGGCAGGATACATCCTAGGGGTAAAAGTATTGCGGGAGCGCAATAAGAGGATGCTGACCTTGTCTCAAGGATCATATGTGGATAATGTGATTGACCGTTTCAGCATGCAAACTGCCAAGAAAGGTCTGTTACCCTTCAGACATGGCATATATCTTTCCAAGGATCAGTGTCCGGTGACACAAAGGGAGAAAGATGAAATGAGAAACGTGCCGTATGCATCGGCCGTGTGGAGCCTCATGTATGCAATGCTATGTACGAGGCCAGATATCGACTTTGATGTAGGCATGGTAGCGAGATACCAGTCTAACCCTGGACAGGCGCATTGGACCGTGGTAAAGCACATACTCAAATACCTGAAAAAGACTAGAGACTATTGTCTCGTCTATCAGTGTAAGGAGTTGTGCCCTGTGGGTTATACTGATTCGGATTTCCAGGCAGACCAAGACGAAAATAAGTCCACCTCTGGCTATGTGTTTACATTGGGAGATGGGGCCATATCATGGAGGAGTGCAAAGCAGAAGTGCATTGCGGACTCCACCATGGAAGCAGAATATGTGGCAGCTTCTGAAGCTTCGAAAGAGGCAGTATGGTTTTGAAACTTCTTTCTGGAGTTGGACGTGATTCCTAAGCTGCCCAAGACAAACACGATATATTGTGATAATTCGGGAGCTGTGGCTAATTCAAAGGAACCACGAACTCACAGAGCAACAAAACACATTGAAAGGAAGTACCATATTATACGAGAAATCGTAGCAAGGGGTGATGTGCTAGTAGAGAAGATTGACACAAGAAATAATCTAGTGGATCCATTCACAAAGGCTCTGCCTCAGAAGGTCTAGGAGATGCATGTACGTAACCTTGGGCTGAGGGTAAAGCTATCCACGTAGAATGTTTGATGTAATAGCTAGATTAGTTTAGACGCGTTATACTCTGGAAAGCACCTGTATAATGCTTTGAGTATAAGTGGGAGATTGATGGATTTATATACTGAAAGCATTATGATTGGTATATTATGTACAAGGTCGATTGGTTAATATACTGGGAATCATTAGTGTTGTATGTTTATCTCCTGTCTGAATTAACAAACATGTGTCGCAAACTCTATTATCCTCTTATCTCGTTGATGGGAGATCATACGGTGTGTAGAAGATCACGAAAGATCGTATGGATTGTTTGACAAAATGGTTATCACAGCTAAGACAGCTCCAGGATAAACTGTCGGTGTAGGCTGCAGCATACGCAATAATAAGCATCTTATCTTGGATATCTTGGTATGCTGGTGTGGGGCACACATTGATAAGGACCTAAGTCAAGATCGATTCTTTTATCTAAAATTAAAAGAATCTAGATCTCTATGGCTTGATGAGATCCTAAGCCTAAATGAAGGTACAGAAGTATATGCAGATTGTGTATTACTTTGAGTTGCAGTGAAAGACTCTAGTTGAGCTTGTATATTTGTATCTTGGGTAATAGTAGTTTGTGTATGATTGTCTGGTACTGGAACTAGGTAACCACATCCAGTATAGGATGGTGACATTCCCTGAACAGCTCAATAGGTTCGTTATGCTAAAGTCATGCAGGCTGATTAAGTTCAAGCATAAGTGAAAAGGTTTGAGTGGATTGATTCAGGAATATAAGATGTTAATTAATTAAATAGCTTGTCAGAGCTTAAATTAATTAACGAATGTCTGTAACCTTAAATGTGGGGATATACCGAGCCCATGCAACTCGTACCTCAAAATGTGGTAGCAAATAGGTAGGACAGTATTGATTCTTTGGTGGAATGTATTAATATTAATTAATTAATTATATTCTAGGTTGAATATGGGAATTAATTCATTGATAGGCCTCATTTGCTATTTGCATTTTGGTCCCTGGTCTGGCCCATGAAACTCAAGCCCAATAGAAGTCCAGTATTTTCCTATAAATAGGCCTCAGTTCCTCAAATCTCAACACACCACAAGATCATAAGTTGCACATAGCAAACCAGGTTTTGGGAGCTGTGGTGATCGACTAGATCTGAGAAACGATGACGAAATTCTCCTTCTCAAACGGGCAATGAATCTGAAGGGAATCTTCACCAGATATTCAGATTAAGTTGGGATACAAATCAGAAGATCAGATCAGAAGGATTTTTCTTTCTTCTCTCTCCTTTTTTATTCGAATAATTATATTATTTTCATAAGATTTATTTCCTCAATATGTTAGGAATTAAATCTTTGTGCGTGGGAAAGATCAACAGGAATCTCCGCACACTCGTTCTTCAAGGTTTTGCAATCCAAGTATTCCGCATAAACCCCCTTATGCATATTCATTAGGTGCATGCTAGGATTAAACATAGGCATAGCAATTTATTTTTGATATTCCAATTAATGATCCTTGGCAAACGGACTTCGTGATTCAGTTCACGAATCCCTTCATAGGTAATAGCCAACCTAGGAGGTATTTAATGTGAATATTGCAGCCAACACGCGGGTGGAATCGTCGTGAATATTGTAGATTCATACGATACTAGATCTAACCCCTTTGAGAGTTCTAGTATCATCAACGGTTGGCTCATCGTGACAAGGGGTTGACTAATTGAGGGTGGATTGCTCAATCTTATAGGTATTAAATAGGTTTACAACACGATTTGATCTCAATTGAACACTTTAGACATTCTTACAACACTCACACTTGTCTCATTGTTGCACTTGATACTCTATCTACCTAAGTTGAGAATTGATTGATTTGATTATTGGAATTAGTTTGAATATGATTAGAAATGTGCTTTATTTCATGTATGTTTAGTTTTGCTATGATTTTGCCTAGATAATTGACAATCAACGACAAAAGCCTTGCCTAGCTATAAATTTCTAAGCAAGTAAATGATAGTCTATAGGGCGAATCGAAAGGACCTTGGACTGAAAATCTAACTTGGTTTGTGTATTGAATTACACGTGCATCAGTATGTTAATGTTCACTTTTTTTAAATTTTCAACCAAACGAGTGAATTTAGAATCTTCCATTTTCTTTGTGAATCTCTGCGGGAAGGGCATTGGAGGTACCGGATCAACTCTCCTTTCTTCTTTCTCATTTTCTTTCTCGCCCAGTCTGGGCCTTTGTTTCGACAAAGATGCATCTGTCTCGGCCGTCATGCTACTGCTCTTCTGCCCCGACCGTTCTTGGCTTGTCTCAGCTGTGATGTAATCCTCAATCTTGGCCAACTTCTTCCTGTCTCGACTGTCCTGTAGCTCTTTGCCTCGACCGGGATGGGAATCATCTCGGTCGAATTGGGGATACGAAGAAGAGGAGTTAAGTATTGAAAGATATGGAGATAAAAGGGGGAATTGTGACTAGGGATCTCAATTTAGCCCAGGACCGATGGGTTGGCCCGAATAACCCGAGCTAAACACCGGGTTAGGGTTGAAAAATCATGAACCGTTTAAAAATTGGGCTAAATGGGTTGGGTTATACAGACTACGAGTTAAATGGGCTGGACCCATCGGGTTGGCGGGCCGGCCCGTCGGTTCAACTAAAAAACCTATTTTTCTTTCTGAAAAATATTAATTAAACCCAACAAGTCAACAAAACTCTTGAAAATATAAAATATTAATAGAAAATATAATTAATAGAAATAAAAATTAAAAATTTTCTCCAATCTTGCCCTAGTCTGTTACGTCATTCTCCAATTTGGCAATTTGTAATTCACCCTTGGGCCGCTGTGCTATTCTCCTCGCCGTCCTTCAAGTCATCAGTCGTCCATCGCACTCCCAACCCACATCTGGGTTGTTGTCAGCATCACGGCGTCGCCCAACGCTTTATCATTGCTTGTTGCCTACTGCCTGTAGCGTCGTCCCTCTCCAGTCTCCAACCACTTCGCCGCCCCTCCGACGGTCCAACTACCTCACCTGTAAGATATTTAATTCTCCTTTCCAAGTTAAGAAATTTAGTCATTTTATTATCTTGTTTTTCTATGCGCAACTTTTGCAACCCAAATTTTGAATTGAGAATGACTAATGAATATATGCGTAGTTTGGTTGGTTTGCAACCCAGATTTTCACATTTATTGATTTTATTTGGTTTTAACCAGCCTGTTTTATTTCAATTATATGGAACGTGAAGGATGAAGCATCAAGAGTTTAATTTGTCTTTACTAATAAGTGATTGTTGGGAAATTTGGCTAAGTTTCCTTTCCCCAGTAGCTACTTGTTTAGATTCTAGTTTTGGTGTTTTGGTGGATCAAATCCTAAGTCCTACCAGCGTCAGTTGTCTCTAGATAGCTCTAGTTCTCAAATGTAAAGTCCTGTTTAGGTCTTTTGAGTTGTAAGTCGCAGCTGATCAAGACTCATGCTGGCACTGTTCACCAGCATGAGAAGTGCTTACCACTGGTTACTGTTCACCAGTTGGAAAAGTCTCATCCGAAGGTGGCTGACAAAAACTCGTGCTGACACTATTCATCAGCATGAGAAAGAGCTAATGACTGGCTACTGTTCACCAGTTGGGAAGGATTTCACCAGCAGGCGGCTGACAAACCTTACCAGCAGAATAGGTGTTCTCACTGACACTGTTCACCAGCAGTGAAGTCACCAGTCATGGGAGATTCCAAGAGTTAACATCCAGACTTATTGGTAGACTTAGATTGTGCCAGCGCAAGTCACCAGCAGAGACTGCCAGCACAAGATCACCAGAATGATCTACCAGTCGGATGTTACCAGCAGAATTACAGATTCTCTCTCCCAGAGTCTTAGAGACAAAAAGAAGATTCGTCTGAGGAATAAACTGACAAAGTATGACTTTAAGGGAGGATACCTTAAAGTCTATCAGTTCAAGACACCAGTTCCGATTCCTCGTACTGACGAATAGTGTCGTTCTGACATAAAGAGATCAATGTCAGATAAAGTGGACAAAAGCATGGCGCTTACCGAAAATTCCTACCTGCCGCCGTCTGAAGGACATGCGAGGACAGAGACCTTTTCCGGATGTGTCCAAACAGCTAGAAGATTTGAATCGGATCCCTCGGCTATAAATACCTGGGATCCATCAACATTCAATACTCTTCTCTCTCGCTCAACTACCGAAAGTCTGAAACTTTATTGCAAGCAAGCAAAACACTTTCGAGGCCTTTCTAAAGGCTATCCGTGTGTTGATTTATTCAAACACGAGACTTCAAGCTTCCAGCTTGTAAGTTACTGATCTCTTTGGTGTTTTTTCTCTTCTGAGGAAGTACACAGCAGCTCTTGTGCCAGCCAGCACTTGAGTTATTACGGGCTTTTGCCGTATTGAGAAGATACGTTCTTGGGAGAACTAAACACCCAGTGAAGCTGTGGAGGTTGAAGTGACGTGCTCGCACTCCACCAGCTGATCAGAGTTGAAGAAGGAAACAAGACCGGGAGCGGTTGATCTAGCGAAGTGGTGGACAAGGGTCGCACCAGCTAGAGATAGATCGTAGGCAACTTGTACCTGATTACTCTATAGTGAATTTCCAGTGCTACGACTGGAGAGTGGACGTAGATCAGTTGATCGAACCACTATAAATCCTTTGTCTTTTATCAGCTTTCTGCATTTCATACTGATTTAAAACCCAGCACCCAAGTGCTGGTGTATATCTGAAAACTGATATAACTGTGTAAACAAGGCTAAAAATATTCTAAGTCTTGAGCTACCAGCTGACGAGCCAGTCGCCAGTCAGCTGAGTACGCAGAGTGCAAGTTGACTTACCAGCTGACAAGGTCCCAGTCAGCTGAGTAACCAGCAGAGTGCAAGAAACGATTAACCACATTTTCCGCTGCTAAGTTATACCCTGATAATCCGGGACCAACAGTGATAAACACGACTTGTTTTAAAATCTAAATTTTTGCTTATTCATCGTTGTTTTGCTACTATTTCAGATTTTCAGCTCTAAAATGGAAGCTGCATCTAAAACTCCAAATACTGAAAGTGATGTCCAAGTTTTAGATGAACCGCAGTCTTCTCGGAAAAGAAGAAAATCATCCGAGGTGTGGAATCACTTTTCACTTGACAAAGATAAGGAAGGTAAATCATTTGCTAAGTGTAATTATTGTGGTAAAGTTTACACATATGAGGGTGCTAGCTATGGAACCTCAACATTGAATCATCATTTAGCGGCATGTAAGAATAAACCAAAGTTTGGAGATTTAGGTTCAATGTTTCTTGACCATGAAGGCAAATTGAGTGCAAAGGGTAAAAATATTAATCAAAAAGTATGCCGCGAATGGATTACTAAGATCTCAATTGCACATAATCTTCCTTTGAAATGGATTGAGTACAAATTTGTGAGAGGTTTTCTGAAGTATTTGAACCCGGATATACAGTTTATAACTAGAAACACGGTTGCATCTGATATCTTGAAATGTACCAATCTGAAAAAGAGAAACTGAAGTCCACATTGAAAAATATTACTGGTATGGTTTGCTTGACATCTGATGTTTGGACTGCTTGTACAAGTGCTGGCTATATTTGTTTGACTGCACATTTTGTAGATGAGAATTGGAAATTGAATAACAAGATACTTGCATTTTGTTCTATGCCTCCGCCACATTCTGGTTCTGCATTAGCACAAAAGATATATGATTGTTTGGTGGATTGGGAAATAGACACAAAAGTTTTTACTTTGACTTTGGATAATGCTTTGGCCAATGATAGTATGGTGAGATTGTTAAAGTCACGCTTGTTACTGCAAAACTCATTATTATGCAATGGTGACTTTTTTCATGTGAGGTGTTGTGCTCATATTTTGAATTTAATTGTTCAAGAGGGTCTGAAAGTTGCAAGTGGAGCCTTGGATAATATTAGAGAAAGTGTTAAATATGTGAGGGGTTCAGAAGCGAGGATGATTAAGTTTTAAGAATGTGCTAAAAAAGCTGGGATTGAAATGAACTCTTTAGTTTCTTTGGATGTGGTTACTCGTTGGAATTCTACGTATTTGATGCTTGCCAATGCTATTAAATATCGTAGTATTTTTTGTATGCTTACATTTGATGATTTGGCATTTCAACAATGTCCTACTGATGAAGAATGGGATAGAGGAGAAAAGATGTGTGAATTCTTACGCCCATTTTATAGCATGACTAATTTGATATCTGGGTCATCTTATCCAACTTCGAATTTTTATTTTATGGAAGTTTGGAAGATTGCATGTTTTCTGAAGAAGTACTCTGTTAGTGATGATGAAGTTGTTAGTGAAATGACTAAGAAAATGAATGAGAAATTCAACAAATATTGGAAGGAGTATAGTGAAGTACTTGCAATGGGTGCTGTTTTTGATCCTAGGGTGAAGTTGACATTTTTGGAGTACTGTTATTCAAAAATTGATCGAGAATCTAGTAAACAGAAAGTTTTTAAGTTGAAGGAAAGGTTGTATTTGTTATATGATGAGTATAAGAAGAGGGGAGTTGGTTCGAATGCTAGAGAATCTCAAGTAAGAGAATCTCTTATTTTGGGGGGTGCAGAAATAGGAGGAAAGGGGCTTGACGTGGATCCAACCGATTTTGAGGTAATTTACTAATTTATATGCTTCTTTTGATAAATGAATTTATACATTGTTATATTTATTGATTGATTAACTTATTGAGCAGGAGTTCAGAACTTACTTCGGTGCTAGTTGTGACACGAAGTCATGCTTGGATAAATATTTGGAGGAAGATCTAATACATAATTCCAAAGAGATAGATTCACTTCAATTTCGGAAGGATAAAGAATCTAGCTTTGGACCGGAGCTTACCAGAATGGCATGTGATGTACTTAGTATTCCTATCACTATGGTAACTTCAGAATCTACTTTTAGTGTTGGAGCGCATGTTTTGAATAAGTATAGAAATAGGCTCCTTCCACAAAAAGTACAAGCTCTTATTTGTACTCGTAATTGGTTACATGGATATCCTTCAGATGGTAAGTTTATATTTATTTCTATTTCTTTAATTAATATGTTGTACTACTATACTCTAATATCAATATTTTTTTTAATAGATGAAGAAGACTTTGAAGATGTGGTTAATTCTGGAGGTGAAGAAGACTCTAATGTTGTTGAAGTGGAAGAAGATGTTGTTTCAATTATTTAGATGTTATTTGGATGTAATGAAACTCTATTCTAGTCAATTACTTTTGCTTGATTTTGTGATTTGGATGTAAGACTTTTTAGGCAACTACTTTGCTTCATTTTGTGATTTAGATGTTAAGATTTTTTTTGTCTACAGGTGTTGTGCTTCGGCAATTTTTGTTTTGCTTTAATTTTGAATATGTGATATGAATTGATATATTTATAGTTAACTTTCTTTTTGATTAATTGAATCGTTAGGTGAAAATAAATTAAAATTTTATGTCAAAAGATTGTAGCCGGTTTAGCCCGATGGGCTAGCCCGAAAATCGATGGGTTAGGGTTAGGGTCAAGAAATTCTAGCCCGCTAAAAATTACAGCCCGTTTAGCCCGAACCCATTAACCCGCAGCCCGATAGGGCAGGCTCGAAACCCGGCGGGTTGGCCCATTTGACATCCCTAATTATGACGTCCGGAACAACATGAACTATCCCCCATCTAATGGCTACTCTCCATGTAGACGTTATGAGAACCATACTTGTAATCCATCCACAACAAGAGTTCATTGTGATGAATGGGGTAGCCGTGATCATGAAAGAGTTAGAGAACCGAGATCATCTCAGGAAGCTTTGGACAGGAGACAAGATAAGCTAGACGGAAGCCTTTTGGAATTAAAAATGCAATTATCCAAAATATTGAAGGAGGTGAATGAGAAGCCTCATGTGGAAGAGCATTCAATTAACACAGACATAGGTCTCGAAGGAAATCTTGAGGAGATTGATGGAATTGTGGAAGGTGAATGTCAGGATGCAGTAATGGTGCTTATGGAAGTAAGATTTCAAGATACAGAAATAGTGGAGGTTCAAGAAAAGAACCAAAGAAGGAAAGAGAAGCTTTACTCCAAGAAGATGAAGAAGATGAAGGCACCAAGGAGGAGTTGCAAGTCATTGATAGTGAAAAGAATGGTGCTCTTGAGATACCTTCACTCGAGGAGTTGCAAAAAGTCCCGACCTTGATACAACAAGATAAGGAAGAGCAAAATGATGAGGAAATTATGTTGGGGGGTCCAAGTGGTGATATGGTGCTTATCTTTCCTTCATTAGTGATGGACAAGAGGGAAAAGGAGGTGATCCTAGGAGAGATAGTGGATGAATCGTATGATTTGATTGGGAAAGGAGATGATGAGAAGTTAATGATTAATGCAAAGGAGGGACAAGTCGAGACTTATATTATTAGGATACATTTGGATGAGGACTTGAAGATCAAATCAAAGAAGGAATCACCACCTTTTATAATCGAGTTTGTCAAGACATGCAACCCTTCTTGGAAGGATGAGAGGGGTGCAAGGAAGATCTCTTTTGACAAATTGCTTCCATGTAAATACCGATTAAGGGAGAAAGGTGTATTAAAAATCCACAAGATTTTTGATAATGGATGAGATTGGTGAGGTCGTCTAGCTACCGACGTTAAGGAAGTGCTTGTTGGGAGGCAACCCAACCAATTTTCTTTCATTTGTTTTAAATTCTTGCCTAGATAGTGTTATTAATGTTTCTTGTTTGTTTGTTGATCACTTGATTTGATATGTGCTAGGGGGAGCGTTTGGAGTATGAGGAGTGATTACCTACCGTCGGCAATTATATAAGCTTAGTCTCTTTTGACTAAGTTTGGGGGAATGTGCCGGTTGCCGGTTTCGGTTTACTCTTCACCTCTCTTACCTCTTTATTTTCTTTAGTGATTTAGTTTGTTTGATTTTCTTTGTAGGGACGTTGGAAGGATAGGGTGGAGTGATGACGCACCGCCTACCTTTTGGACAAACTTAGTCTCACTTGACTAAGTTTGGGGGGAATTGCAGGTAGTCGGTGCTTGGGTTCATTCTCTTCCTTTATCTCTCTATCTTGGTTTATCATGCTTTCTAGTTTAGTTTGTTTGGATGATGAATTGATCTTCAAAATGGTTGTAATATGATTGATATTTGATCTACGTTAGATGTTTGGATGTAGAATTTGAATGTTTGATTTTTAATGGTTGAATGTGATGTTTGGATGGAGTTATTAGCAAGCTTGCATGATTTAATACTTCCTATTTGGCATGGTTTGTGGATTTGTTGAATGGTTTGGTATGTATGGTGGAGCTAATGGATATTGTCTCATTATTGTTGATTACTGGTTTGTGGAAAGTATGGTGGAAATGAGAGCTTAATTGGTTTGTTTCATGCTCAATTGTTTGGTGGTGTTTGTGTTGATTGTGAGTAGGTACAAATAAGGCATGGGAGAACGGTTCGATCGTGGCTACCGATGGGTAACGCATTCTATCGTTTCTCTTGCCAATTCGTTTCTTTGCATATAGATTGTTTCTAGGTTGGGTCATGTGTGCTTGTTTGTGTGTGTGATGAACCCAAACAAGAACTTGAGATTGGACCACGATTGACTTAGTGGAGCTTGAATTTTGTCTCAACCAATGATAGGGCGGAATCTTGATGTCGATGCATGTTTGAGTCTTACTTTTGAATTGCTGAGTTTTGTGTGTGGTTAATGTGTTGGACTTGACAAAAAGTTGAGAGTATTTGAGCCATGATATTGTCATATCTTGTTCGTTTGAGAGAGTCAGGATTGAGAGTGAAAAATCTAGAACTTGCATCTATTCTCTATCTGTTTGGCATGAGTATGGTGACTAGAAAATGATATTAGGGCATTGATTCTTAGTCCTACCTTACACATCGGGAGTATAAGGTGTATTATCTTGATTATTTTTTCCGTTCACATCTTTGACCCCCGTGATTGAGCTTATTTGGAGATATTTCTTTGATATTATTAGGACCAAATTTGGGGGGAAAGAGTATATGAGGGTGAATACGGTGTTGTGAGTTGAGTTGCGAATTGATTGGAATCATGAAGATTGAAAATATTGAGGCACGAATATTATGAAATAAAGGATTGATTTGAATCCTAGAAAATGAGGCACCAACAAAAAATTTTGGTGCAAGTCCTTATCATTAGCCATGTCACAAACTTAGGCGATAATCTAGTTTGATAAGGGCATGCTAAGGTAATCAAGATGAGCTGTGAGGTATTTTCATGAGGTCACTGGATTGCTTTACATTGTTTTGATTGAGGACAATCAAAGGTTCAAGTTAGGGGGATTATGATATGTGCGTAAAATGACCTTCATTTCGGTATGTGAATGTGCGTGTTTGTGGCCATTTTACTCTCATATCATATGATGAGAGTCGTTGTACTTTTGTTGTGTTTTCGTGTTTTTGTGTTTGGAATGGTGTAGGTTGAGTTTTGAGCATAAAACGACACTTTTGGTTGAGTTTTGGAGGCAAATAGTCCGAGTTTGGAGTCAAAGGAGGATAGGCTCGTCCGAGCGGAGCAGAGAAGACAATTTTCTGGAGTTCAGAGGCAGTGCTCGGCCAAGCGGAGCCTGGCTCGGTCAAGCCATGTCGACAGAGGGCTCGCTCGGCCGAGCTATGCAGGGTCGGCCAAGCCAGATTGCAAAACCTGGCAGTTTTGACGGTTATTGAGCCATCCCGGGCGAGCCGTCTAAGGCTCAGGCGAGCCAAGACCCTATTTGCTGGCCTATAAAAGGGGGATTTCCGATTTTGAAGAGAACTTTTGCCCATTTTTCAAATAAACACTAGTGAAATTCTCTCGCAATCCATCTTCCATCCACTCCTAATCCACATTCAAGGAGATCAAGGCCAAATTCCTCCACATTTGGTGAAGATCAAGGAAGACCAAGGGGTAGATTGAGGACAAGGAATACAATTGAGGAAGATCTATATTTTACCTTCAATTTGTAATGGATTATCTTACTCTTTCTATTGTATTAAACGAAATTGAAGGTATGAGGAGCTAAACCTTTATGTGAGTGTTGTTTGAATGGATGATTTGTGATATTGAGATTGAATGTTGATTGTTTTCTTTTCTTTTAGAGCTTGAATTGCACTAGATCTTAATCTTTACCACCTAGGTGTAGGTAATAGCCAACCTATGAGGTATTTGATGTGAACACTGCAACCAACATGCGGGTGGAATTGTCGTGAATAGTGTAGATTCATACAATACTAGATCCAATCCCTGTGCGGAGATAGGTCGTAGGGCAATAATCTACGTTCTAGAAGGAGTGGTCTAGGATTCGATAACGTGATTGTTTAAGAGTTCTAGTATCATCAATGGTTGGCTCACTGTGACAAGGGGTTGACTAATTGAGGGTGGATTGCTCAATCTTCTAGGGATTAAATAGGTTTACCACATGATTTGATCTCAATTGAACACTTTAGACATTCTTACAACACTCACACTTTTCTCATTGTTGCACTTGATACTCTATCTACCTAAGTTGAGAATTGATTGATTTGATTATTGGAATTAGTTTGAATATGATTAGAAATGTGCTTTATTTCATGTATTTTAGTTTTGCTATGATTTTGCCTAGATAATTGACAATCAACGACAAAAGCCTTGCCTAGCTATGAACTTCTAAAGCAAGTAAATGGTAGTCTATAGGGCAAATCGAAAGGACCTTGGATTGAAAATATAATTTTTTTTGTGTGTTGAATTACACGTGCATCAGTATGTTAATGTTCACTTTTTTTAAATTTTCAACAAAACGAGTGAATTTAGAATCTTCCCTCTTCTTTGTGAATCTCTGCGGGAAGGGCATTGGATGTACCAGATCAACTCTCCTTTCTTCTTTCTAACTTTCTTTCTCGCCCAGTCTGGGCCTCTGTTTTGACCGAGATGCATCTGTCTCGGCCGTCCTGTTACTTCTCTTCTGCCTCGGCCATTCTTGGCTTGTCTCAGCCATGATGGAATCCTCAATCTTGGCCGGTCTTCTTCCGGTCTCGGCTGTCCTGCAGCTCTCTACCTCGACCGGGATGGGAATCATCTCGGCCAAAACAGCAAGGTCTTCCACGAGATTTTCCTCCTATGTTTCACTTACTTCTTCTTCAGGGCTGCTCGGGCCTTCGTACTTCCTTCTGGATCGCAGCGAAATGGCATTGACTGACTTTTCATTTGCTGGATTTGTTTCTGTTGTGCTCGGAAGTTGCCCCAGCTTATGTTGATTGCTAAGAGTAGTGGCTATCTGACTTAGTTGGGTGTCCAACATCTGCAAGTGCTTTGTCATCAGTTGCATGTGAGTGGCCATCCCTTTGACTTCATTCTCCACTTTGCCAAATCTATTGTCCGAGCTCTTGATGAACTTCTCCAATGTCTCCTCTAGCACGGACTTCTTCCTTTCCACAATTTCTCCTCCAGAACCTACATCAAAACCAGGTGGAGGATGTTCTGCAGTAGAGGGGTTAGAATAAGAAAAACCAGGGTGAGATTGCCCATGGTTGTAATGATACCATTGATTGCCTCGATAGTTATTCTTATAACCACCACCAATGTAGTTTACCTCCGCACCGGCAGTTCCAAACGAACTGCTTGCACCCCGGTTGATGTAGTCGGCCTCCACCAGAACAATAGCCATGCTCTGCTCTGCAACAGTTGCACCTCTTGTTGTGCCCAATTTTTCAATCTCTTCCCGGAACTTTTTCACTTCAGTAACCACGTCGAACTGTGGCTTTCTCTCGACTGCTTTGACTGGTAACCGCCTCTCAGTCGACCATTGGTGGCTATTTAGAGCCATATCTGCCAATAACCTCATGCTCTCTGCTCCACTCTTCTTCATCAGTATCCCGCCAGCAGATGCATCAACCAACTCCTTCATGTGTGGAGTCAGCCCTTCATAAAAATGACAGACTTGCATCTCTAGATTGATGCCATGTCCGGGACAGAGTCGTAGAAGCTCTTTGTATCTCTTCCAGGCCTCGTAGAGTGATTCATCATACATTCGCTTGAAAGTGGTGATAACAGCTTTCCTTATTAGCAACTGGCTCGGTGGGAAGAAGTTGGCGAGGAATTCAGCTCGAAGTTCCGCCCATGTCCCAATCTGACTCTTGTCCATACCAACCCACCACGAGCGTGCCTCGAATAACCTTATTTGTATTGCATCTTGGGAAACTCCATTTTGCTTCACAGTATCGCACACCTCAATGAATTGGTTGAGGTGTGCATATGGATCTTCTACAGCTCTCCCCCCAAATTGGTTCTGCCACACCATTTGTATCAGTCCTATGCGCAGCTCAAAGTTGTTGGCGTCAATCCTTACTCTGAATCCGGGCTCCTCTTATTGGGGAAGAAATCGGTACAAGATGGACCTCTGTGGCTCTACAATCTGCCTACCATCCAATTTTGCTAGTTTGGAAGCTTGTTCTGCTTGAGATGCTTGAGCCTCTTGAAGTTGTGCTCTCAGCTGCTGCACTTTATTGACGAACTGCCTCTGCTCCTCGGGGGTCATATTCTGAAGCAGGGCTTCTGGGTTTGCTTCCATCTCAAAGTTTAATCTTTTGCCTCTCTTTCTATTGTTTCTACAGACTGCTTCGATTTCTGGTATGAATGGCTCAAGGATCTTTCCTTTGTTCCGTGTGTTCATGCACCGCACAGAAAACAAGAGAGAAATTAGAGTATCTAGGCCGTGGTGAAATGTATCTCGGCCTCGATGGAATGCTCAGTCTCAATTGTGTCAAGGTGTGCCTCGGCCGAAAAAGACAGGAACCAGAAAAACTCACGCACAGGAAATAAACACAACCAGAATCCAAAAAGACAGAAAAATAACTCAAAATTGAAAAATACTAAAAATAAGAAAAATAATACCCAATCCAGAAGTTCTTAAGAAATTCTGTAATGACTCGTCGTCTGACTATCCCCGGGAACAGCGCCAATTTGATCGATGTAAAATCTGCACAAAGATTATAGCAAAGGGCAAATAAATTTATATTAACCCGAAGGTTATCGAACCCACAGGGATAGTGCAACAAGGGAAAATCATCTACTGAATGTAGTTTTTAAAACCTTTGTTTGGGCAAACCAATTTTAAGGGTTTTGGGTTTTTTCAAGACAAATAATTAAAGGGATGAAATTCAAATACTAAAAAGCACAGATTCTAGGGAAATCTACCAATCCGATCAACATGGAAGAAACAAATATTCAAACCCAGAAAAGCTATTTTGGTGGAAACTCTGTTATTGTGGAATAAATTTCTTGGTCGAGCAATTAAATCCTAAATTATCAACTAGTGATTATCTCCTCTCGGTCTCAAAAACACCAGTTAATTAATTTCATAAAAATTCAGATTAATCCTACAATTGAAATCTTCTTGGTCGGACAGATAATCAAAAGTCTTAAATCCTAACTTCCTATTACTAAACCTTCACCGCTCGGTCCTTTAATTAATAACTAAAACCTACCTCAATCTTCATCTCTCGATCCTTCGATGAGAATAGACTTAAAAGTCCAACATAGGATTTAAACCAATTTAGAGGGTTTGAATTATTGAATCGAAACATGCATCACAGATGGAGAAAACCCTAGAACCTGTTTAGGGTTCTAGCCTAACATATTAAAAATAAACATTGCAGAGAAAATTAAAGATTGCATTAAAAACAATAAAGGTTTAACAAAAACTAAAGAGGAACTCTCACAAAACTTAAAATAAGGAAAACAGAAAATTAAAGTATAAAATAACACTAAACTAAAGATAAAATTCTTTGAACTCCTCACTATGAGTTAAGTATGAGTTTATATAGTGGTAGGGCCAAGGCTTTGAATAGCAAGATGTGATTAAGATTGACATCTTTTCCTCCAATTTCACCCTTGAATTGATTTGGCATCTTTCCCTCTTTAATTCTTCATCACGGACGATGTTAGGGCTCCAAAACGTGCGTCTCGGCCGGAATAGATGCTGCCACGGCCGAGATCGGCTCCAAACTTCAATTCTCCTTTTGCCTGATTCAATTCATGTCGGTCCTCCATCTTGCCCGGGATAGATGCTGCCACGGCCGAGATAAGCTTCCCATGTCTCGGTCGATCTCCTCCAACTCGGTCGAAACAGACAGCCTTGTTGTGGCGAATTCCTTCAACTCTTTGACCAATTCCTCACTTTTTCTCCATTTTTCCTGCATAATCATCCACCACAAGCATAATATCGTCCACTATATACTCATGCTTAATTTATTAGATAAGAAAAATAATGTGATAAGTGAGTAGAAATACGAGCTTATCAGTCAGCAGTTGAAAAGATTCTTTCATGATGAAAAATTTTATTACTGGGATGACCCAACTTTATATAGGCTAGGTCCTGATCAGATCTTTAGGAGGAGTGTACCAGAATTAAAAATTCCATTTATTCTGAATGAATACCATGCTTTAGCATATGGAGGGCATTTTGGTGGTCAGAGAACAACTCCTAAAGTTCTTCAATCAGGGTTTTATTGGGGAGGAATCTTTAAAGATGCTCATGAGTTTGTCAAAAACTATGACAGGTGCCAAAGAGTGGGAAATTTACCAGCCAAGAATGCCATGCCTGTGAATTACATTGTTGAAGTGGAATTGTTTGATGTGTGGGGGATGAACTTTATGAGACCATTCCCATCATATTTTAGGAATGAGTACATCTTGTTAGTTGTGGATTATGTGTCTAGGTGGGTAGAAGCCAATGCATGTGCTCATAATGATGCTGCAACTGTGATGAAGTTTCTGCACAGGAATATTTTCACAAGATTTGGCACCCCTAGGGCAATAATCAGAGATGAAGGTACCTATTTCATTAATAAAATTTTATATGCCATGCTTTCTAAGTACAACATCAATCATAAGGTCTCAACCGCATATCATCAACAAATCAATGGGTCGGCTGAGCTTTCTAACACGGAAGTGAAGAGTGTTTTAGAGAAAGTAGTGAATACTACTAGAAAGGACTGGTCAAAACATTTGGATGACTCCATCTGGGCTTACATGACAACCTACAAAACACCTTTGGGAATGTCCCCATATATGTTGGTTTTTGGGAAAGCTTGCCATTTAACTCTGGAATTAGATAACAAAGCTTACTGGGCAACAAGGAAGCTAAATTTTGATCCTAAAACAAGTGGGATAAAGAGGATTCTATAATTGAATGAGCTTGAGGAATTGAGGCTACAGTGTTATAAGAATGCAATCATATATATAAGGAAAAGATGAAGAGATGGCATGAAAACAAGATTGAAAACATAACTTTGGAAGAAGGACAAGAGGTGCTGCTCTTCAATACCAGATTGAGATTATTTCCTGGGAAGCTCAAATCAAGGTGGTCAGGACCATTCACTTTGGTGAAAGTTTATCCTCATGGAGCTGTAGAATTGAAGAATGAAAGCACATGGAACATATTCAAAGTTAATGGTCAGAGGGTGAAGCAATACTATGGTGGGAGCACTGAGAGAGGAAATGCTTCCACTCGTGTTCAAGAACCATGATAAAGAGGTAACCTGAGTCATCATGAGGATTAGATGAAACAAGTGATGATGGCTCAGACATTTATTTTTGAGTAATTTTTTTTTAATTTAGTTTTACATTCCTGACTAGTTAAATTTATGTTTTACTTGTTAATTTTAAGTGGAATGGATCCTACAGCCTGTGAGTAGCATGTACATACTGCTAGTTAGATTTTAATTTCCAATGTTAGTTAAAAAATTTTATTCCCATAATTTTAATTAGTTTATTATTTTAGAATTGTGTTGGTTTAATTTAGGAAGAGAAATTATTTAGTGTTACCGAGGCCAAAAGATGAAAACTGTAGTGAGAGGTTAACGTGGCCAGAACATAGTCGTTAAAGGGAGAGAGAGAGAGAGAGAGGATGACATAAGCACGGTGAATCACCTTTTTTACAGGCGGTTTAAGGCTAATTTCCTTTTGAAAATTAAAAATCATGTCCTTTCAAAGGTAAGTCGAAGGGTTGCTTTATTTCTCGTGCACGTTAATGCTCAATTTGGTTTTAATTTAACCTGTGTGATCAAAAAAAAAAAAAGAACCCATATCTTCTCTATTCTAAGCATTCGTGTGAGGTTTGAGTAAAGAAATTTGTGTTTAAATAACAGAAGTTGTCGACGAATAGGTAAGTCTCCTCTCTTCTTTTGTAATTTGCTCTATGTTCTTCAAGTTGTTCTCTGAAAATTTGAAAAAAATGGAAGCATGTGAGACGTTGGGTATGTGTTGAAAATCCTTTGTTGCAAATTTTTGAAGTATTTATGCACGCCTTCGTGAAATTTCTGATGCATGTTATCGAATTCTTGTGAGTGCATGTTTTGGGCGAAAAATATTAGTGAAGTATGTGAATATCTATTCTTGTATTATGTAGTAGTTCTAACATGTGGTCTAACAATTCTTGTAAATTAAAATTAAGAACTGCCCCTATATCTGAAAATTTCTGCGAATCTATTTTCTGGAATGTTTGTGTGAAGTTTAAAGTTTGGGGGGTCGTTTCTTACTGCTAGTTACTGGGTTGAATGCCAAGTTTTTGAAGGGTTTATCTGAATGAGTAGTTTGTTGAGTGTTCTTGTAAGAACCCAATTTTTGCTTGTTGAATCTGATTTTTGAGATGTCTGCAGAACCGAATATGAGAACAAAGTAAAGTGGAAAGAAAAGGCATGGGATGGAGATTGAAACACCAGAACCCAGTCTTGAGAAATCCAAGGGTAAAGCAAAAGGAACCAGTGCAGGGTCTGAGGAGGTTTAACAGGGCTGCAGCAACCATTATGGCCCAGAAAACAGCAAAGTTACCAAAGACAAGAAAAAGAATACCCATTGATCATCCCAGATGCACCACCTAAGAGCAATCCACCAACAAGGATTATGAGTTGAACGTTGTTGTGAGAGGGAAGAAGGTGTTGTTGAACCCCGAGACTGTACAAGAAGTTTATGGAACACATCCACCAAAGCCCGATTAATTTTTTGGAATTGCTAACTTCTGCAACAAAGGAATAGCTGGATGAGGCTTTTCACATAGTGGGAGTGCAGGGAGCATAATGGATTGATGAAACAAAGGATTACTTTCTGTCTTTTCTAGTTTCTTAACTACTGAGTCAGAGAATCGTTGCTAACTTCCTATTGCATGATAGGTGATAATTGAGTAAATTGAGAGTCAATTTTTTTTCTAGTTTCGAAGTTTAGCTTTATACATTTGAATTGAGTTAGCAATATACAGTTCTTGATATTGTTGTCTTTGTAAAACTTGATATGCTGGATGTATGCTCAAGCTTAGTTGGTACTAAATTTTTTAAGATAGAATGTGAGATGATACCTACCATGATTTAGGCTTGCTTGAGGCAAAATTTAGAATAAGTGCTACACTTAGAAATGATTAAGGCCATCTCTTGATCTTTGTGCCTTCAGATTTTCTTTTGTTTAATGAACATTTATCCTTACACCTAGATTTTGAGCTTGAGTCTTTCCTTGTGCATACCTTTCACATGATTAGCCATTTATCCATACACGTCCCATATCTAGAGGCTAAGTATAGTTCTTATTCTTCTTTAACATTGAGGATAATGTTAGTTTCAAAGTTTGGGGGGGGGGGGGAACACTCCTGTCGAAGTGTTCTAGTACCCTTTGTAGTAGAAGCTTATTCGAATTTGTGCTCAAATAGGCATATTTTTTTGCCTGAAAAAAATAATGAATAAATAAATAAAAGAAAAGAAAAAGAGGGAAGAGCTATGAATCATTCTTTTTCCTAGTTTATTACTTTTGGAATTGTTGTATTGCTTTGAAAGTGTAATTAGTAGTTTTAAAATTAGAATAAGTCCTAAGTTTGATTGAGAATGATGATGCCCCTAGATTTGAGTCACTTTTACCAAAAATCATCTCTCCTTTTGTCATGGCCTAACATTAGAAGCTTTTAAAGACCTTTTGATCTAAGTGGAGTACGAATTCCATAAGTGGAGAGCAAGTTTGAGATGGAAGGGTATATGAAAAACAGTTGCATTAATGAGCATGAGGATTTGAATGATTAGTTAAGGTTAAGCTCGAAAATACACCAGCTATCTTGAAAAAATTGTTTGTTTGTAAACTTTGCTTGACAAACTTGATTGCTTAGTCTAGTTGCTTGAGGACAAGCAACATCTCACGTTTGGGAGGGTGATAACTCTCATAAAGAGTTACTCTTTTCTAACTTGTTTTAGATGTTGTTTTTAATAAGAGTTGTCCTCGTTTTAGGTTTTTATTATCTTATTTGTATCTTTATGATGTTTGCACTATATTCTAGTCATTTAGGATTTTAATAGTTTTTGCAAGCTTTTGTGAGGATTTTGACCAGGTTCGGAATGTTGAAGCTTATTAGTCACATACTGGCCAAAAGTCATTATAGAGCATATGATTCGCAAAGAACTGAAATGAAGAAGATTCTTTCCGGGACAACATGAAGATAAGGATTAAACACCTTTTAGGATCTTGTCTGCTGGAACGGATAGGTGTCGAACATCAAGCCAAAATGATGTTTGAAGGGCGAAAGAGGGGCCAACACGTGGAAGAATCTGAGCCCAAGAGAAGAAATCGACGGAGGAAGTAAAAGAAGGAGGATTAAAATATCAAAAGGGGTACAACACATTTTTGAACACACACACGAACGAAGAATGAGTGCGTGCAGTAGAAGATAGAAGCTCAACCATTCGGCGATCATCACCAAGGAGTTTATTTTAGTTTTCATTTGAGTTTTGTACTTATGGTGAATGATCTTAAGTTTTATTTTGTTTCCAGTTTGATCATGAGCTAAACCACATTACACTTAGGTTGTAGAGAATTTGCTTGATCTTGAATATATATTGAAGTAATGTTTTGTTGGAATCTAAGTTTGTTTATGGTTTTTTAATGTTTGATCTCTTGAGCACGGAAGTGAATAGAGAACTCTCACCTATTGAGACCGGAAGGAGATATAGGTCGAGAATGTCATAAACATTTGTGTCTCTTGCATAGGCATAAGTAGAGATCTAACTTAACAAATCACCCAGCTCCGAATCATTCTCATTCAACTATTATGGAAAGCATATGAATATGATGCATGAGAGGAGAGTGTAGATCTAGTAGAGTGGAAACTTGCTAGGCATTTATTGAAGGTTTTAAGACTCAGAGTAAAGCAAGACATAAGATTTAGCATATAGGATAGTAACAACAAGAATCTACATAACCCGAGTGTGTTTCTTATGTAGGGTTTTTCCGTGAACCGAATCACCAAAACCAAACTGAACCGGATCGATCGATGGATATTGCTCATAATTAAAATTCTCAAAACCCTAGCATGCTCCTATGAATTTAATACAAAGAATTGTGGATTTAGGGTTTACCGTAACTCCGTCGAGTCTGAACCGATCTTTTGCGTTTGAATTCCAAATCTCAATTCAACCACGCGATCTGATTTAATCTGCGGAAACAGAAATTAGAGACCTAATTTCTTAGAAAAAATCAAAACAGAAAGAGAAGGAAGAAAGAAAATATGTTCTCCAAATTAGATCTTCAGGGCTGTGTCCCAATGCTGTTCAGATCTACTACTGGTGAGGACTCCGTAGAACTGTATTTTGAGCAGGACCAGAATCGAAATTCTCCTCCTTTGAACTCCCAAAAATGGCGCCCACCTCTCTCTCTCTAGGGTTTATGTTTCAACTGTCTTATGAATTATGAGAGAGAGCTGTCTATTTATAGACCTAGGGTTGGAAACCCTAATGGGCCATTTTGGGCTCAATTCAGCATATTAAATTGGGCCAGTCCTGGGACCTAATGCAAATAATAAAGTGGGCCTATAAATTAATTAATTCCCATGTCCACAACCCAGGACACAATTAATTAATTAATATTTATTCCTTTTCACCACAGAATTAATACTGACCTACCCATTTATTACCACGTTATGAGAACGGGTTGCATTAATTGAGAATCCCCATATTTAAGGTTAGCGGACATCCATTAATTAATCGGAGCCTCTGACAAGCTCTAACTACAATTAATTAATATCTTATAATTCCAAAGTAGTACCACTCAAACCTTATCACTCGTGCCTGAACTTAATCAGCCTGCAGGACTTTGGCACGATGAATGTTATTGAGCTCCTCAGGGAATGTCCCCATCCTATTACTCGGATATGGTTACCAAAACCCAGTCTCAGGCGGTACTACACGAACTGCTGTTACCCAAGATGCGGATATACGAGCGCGTTACTTAGGCTCTCCACCATGGCAAGTCAAAGCAACAATCAACCCGTGCAAACCCCTGAACCTTCGTTAGGGTTTGGACTCAATCAATATAACGAGATCTTGTATTCGCTGATGTCAGACAGACAAATACATCTCACTGCGGTTCATCAATACGCCACCTCTGCGTACCAGCACGTCAAGTAACCAAGACAGACTACTTATTCCGATAATGCCGCTGCCATCCAGACAAACGTATCCTCATACGCTGTCTCGGCTGTGATCAGGTTTATGTCTCACTAGGTCAAGTGATCATACTGTCTTCTGCAGTCTACAACACGCCGTATGATCATCCCTATCGGTGAGACAAGAGGATACCATTGTTCATACATGTAAGATTGTTAACAGATAGGAGAAATAAACCGTTGTATACTCATTGTAATAAATGCTTTCAATATACAAAACCCATCAATCTCCCACTTATACTCAAAGCATAACTAAGCTATTACAGAGTATATAGTCCGTCTATCTAATCTGCTGTCTCTTTTACCACTATCAGTGGTCGGCATCCACCTCAGACCCAGCTCACGAATATTTCTTTTGTAAACTTTCTGCGGCAAGCTCTTTGTAAACGGATCAGCAAGATTGTCAGCAGTGTCAATCTTTTTAATCAGCACATCGCCCCTCGATACAATTTCTCGTATGATATGGTACTTTCTCTCTATGTATTTGCTTGCCCTGTGAGACCGCGGTTCCTTTGAGTTTGTCACTACACCAGAGTTATCACAATAAATTGTGATGCTCCTCGGCAAACTCGGCATCATGCCCAACTCTAAAAGGTAGTTCCGGAGCCACACCCCCTCTTTCGAGGCATCGGAGGCGGCGACATATTCCGCCTCCATGGTGGAGTCAGCAATGCATTTCTGCTTTGAGCTCCTCAAAGATACAGCTCCACCTCCCAGGGTAAACACATATCCTGAGGTTGATTTCTTCTCATCCTGGTCCCCTTGGAAATCCGAGTCTGTATAACCCACAGGGCACAAATCCTCACTTTCATAAACTAGGCAGAAATTCCTAGTTCTTTTCAAATACTTGAGGATATGCTTTACAGCAGTCCAGTGCGCCTGTCCAGGGTTAGACTGATATCTTGCTACCATGCCAACGGCATAACAAATATCTGGCCTAGTACACAGCATCGCATACATGAGACTACCCACAGCCGAAGCATATGGTACAAGACTCATCTCATCTTTCTCCCGCTGTGTCTGAGGACACTGCCCACCAGAAAGACGAACGCCATGTCTGAAAGGTAGCAAGCCTTTCTTAGCGAGTTGCATGCTGAACCGGGCTATCACAGTATCCACATAGGATGCCTGGGATAAGCTCAACATTCTTCTTTTACGATCTCGTAAGACCTTAATCCCAAGAATGTAGCCAGCTTCTCCCAGATCCTTCATTTGGAACTGTTCGGATAACAAAACTTTAATTTCGGACATCACTCCCTCGTTGTTTCCAAATAGGAGTATGTCATCAACGTATAGTGCAAGGAAAACCACGCTCCCACTGACACAAAGTCGGTAAACACAACTTTCGTTTTCCAACTGTGCAAATCCATAGGATTTAATCACATCGTTGAAACGTAAGTTCCACGACCTTGAAGCTTGCTTAAGTCCATACAAGGACTTCCTAAGCTTCCAGAAAAGATGTTCTTCGCCCTTGCTTATGTAACCCTCGGGTTGCTGCATATAGATGTCCCTACCTTCTTCAAGGTAACCGTTCAGAAAAGCGGTTTTGACATCCATCTGCCAGATCTCGAGGTCCATACGCGCAGCTATGGCAAGGAGTATTCAGATGGATTTGAGCATGGCTACGGGTGAAAAGGTTTCGTCATAGTCAATGCCCTCTTTCTGACTATAACCCTTTGCTACCAGCCTCGCTTTAAGAGCCATGATCTTTCCATCCGCCCCTTTCTTTCTTTTGTATACCCATTTGCACCCTTTGGCCCTAAAGCCATCCGGCAAATCAGTTTTCTGGTATAAGTTTTCTGGTATACATCCATAGCAGTTATGGATTCAATTTCAGAATCCATGGCGACACGCCATTTGGCAGCATCCTTGTCCTGCACTGCCTCTTCGTAAGTCAGTGGGTCAGAGTCCTCATGTCCATCTTCCAGGCTCAAGTCTGAAGACTCACCCACGAACATGTACCTTTTCGGTTGGAAAATAACTCTCCCACTACGACGAGGCATCGGTGCCGTGTCAGTAGCAGGTGCAGTGACTTGTGGTCCTGCGCCTTGCACTGAAGAACGTGTCTGTGGTGCTGTACCTCTCACAGGTGCACCGACATCTACATGTTCCCCTTCCCTTGGAATTGCATTCTCGTTCTCAATTTCTTGAAGAACGATATCACTCCTTGACTTGTGATTACTCACATACTCGTCCTCCAAGAATCTAGCGTTGGTGCTAACAACGGCTCGTTGACTCTCAGGATAGTAAAAGTAACCACCTTTCGTTTGCCTGGGATACCCTATGAACAGCATTACTTTTGACCTGCTTTCTAATTTATCAGGTTCCTACGACAGTACGTGTGCCGGACAGCCCCATACTCTAAACTTGCACAAACTAGGTTTGCGACCAAGGAAGAGCTCAGAAGGTGTCTTAGGAACTGATTTAGAAGGCACCACATTAAGCACGCAAGCTGTTGTTTCCAATGCGTAACCCCAAAACGAAATTGGTAAGTTTGCGTAACTCATCATTGATCTTACCATCTCTAGAAGAGTCCTATTTCTTCTTTCAGCTACACCGTTTTGCTAGGGAGTACCCGGTGCAGTCCACTGGGATGTAATCCCATTTTCTGACAAATATTGCAGGAACTCGTTACCGAGGTATTCGCCACTGCGGTCAGATCGCAGCGACTTGATAGTTTTCCCGACCTTCTTTTCTACTTCAGCCTTGAACTCTTTGAATTTCTCAAAGCATTCAGACTTGTAGCGAAACAGGTAAACGTATCCGTACCTTGAGTAATCGTCAATGAAAGTGACGAAGTACTCGTACCCTCCACGAGCCTGCGTGGACATCGGTCCACATAAGTCAGAATGGATCAATTCCAACACTTCCTCTGCTCGAGACTGACTAGCCTTGAAAGGCCTAGTTGACATCTTGCCCTCGATGCAGGATTCGCAGACTTGATAAGGTACAGCCCGGACTAGGTCCAATGTACCAACATCTGCAAGTCTTTGAATCCGCTTCAAGCTGATGTGACCCAATCTCAAGTGCCAGAGATATGTAAGATCCTTATCAGAAGAAGTAAGTTTTCTCTTCTTAGGATTATCAATTTCGGATAAATTACATGCAATGCTTGCGGAAGACTTATGATTACAGTTAACAACATAGAGAGAATTATTCAGCATTCCACGACAGATAACACCGTTATTACCAATGATAGAAACACCAATATCAAAAATAACTGAATATCCATCAACATAAAGTTTGGAAACTGAAATGAGGTTCCGCCGAAAATCCGGCACATACAAAACATCTCTCAATGTTAAAACGAAATCATCAAAGTACAAGGTGAAATCTCCAATGGCAGCTGCACTCACTTGTGCTGCGTTCCCCATCGAGATGGTAACCTCGTCATTCTTCAGCACCCTCCTCGGTGTGAACCCCTGCAAAATGTAACAAACATGATCAGTAGCTCCAGTATCCACTACCCACGAATGAGTAGAAATCGATGCTAAACATGTTTCTGTTACAAATGCAAATGACGTACCTTGTCCCTTGGCATTCGGACAATCCACCTTTCCGCATCCAGCACACTCGTACTTCTTTGGAGTGACTTTGGCTCTCTTCCCCTTCCTAGACTTGCTATCACTGCATGTTTTCCTAAACTTGCTCTCAGCACCATCGTCTCCAACCTTAGAGGTTGTCGAACCAGTACTAGAGCAAGACAGAACAGGTTTCCGTGCTCGCATGGTAGACTGCTCCACTACAAGATCCTCATGCAGCTCATGCAGAGCATACTCTCCCTTTGCAGCAGCAACTACCTTAAAGTCATGATAGGATTCCGGAAGAGAATTCAAGATAATATCAATCTCGCCTTGCGCACTGATATTACCACCCCGCACAGTAAACTGTCTCATGAGATCAATCACAGACATCATGTGCGTAGTCACTGCACAATCCTCAACCATCTTCTTGCACACAAGATTGTGCACAAGCTTACTGTTAATAGTTTGCTCCACTTTCCCAAAAGCCGTCGAGAGTTCCTTCCAAAGCTCTCCAGCTCTTTCGAGGTGTTCATACTTATGCCTTAACTCTCTAGACAGGGAACCCGTGATGAGCCAGAAGGCAAACTCATTAGCATCCTCCCATCTGTCATAGAATTCAAGCTCAAGTTCGCACACACCTCTTTGAGAACGCAAAAGTGGATCCATGTAAAGAACATGTGCTTGATTTTTCAGATAAAGGATGTGTTTGATGCAGAAACTCCATTCATGGAAGTTTGGACCAGTAAGAGGATTGAGAGCAAGTAAATGATCGACAGTAGACATAGACATATCTGAAACAATAAAGAATCTTAAATAAGAACATACATGTTGAACTTCGAAAACAAATGCATTGAAAACCTTTTAATAAATCAAATACAAATGTTTTCCACTAATTGCCTAAGAGTTCCCACCGCAAGCTACACTCGTAGACATTTACGATGTCACCCTCAACCAGAACTGCGGGTTTTAAGCCCCAATCCATTTAATTTCACTACCATGTCAGGAAGCTTTTGATACTAGAAATTAATAATTAGTGAAAACCTTAGACCAAGCCATCTCTCAAGAATAGGGATGAAATTCTTGCATTATATTCTAAGATGCTTCTAAGCAATTAACCACAAA
>JAPKLW010000397.1:3032-32878 GCA_026898455.1 Plectranthus barbatus | reverse complement strand
GCGACACGCCATTTGGCAGCATCCTTGTCCTGCACTGCCTCTTCGTAAGTCAGTGGGTCAGAGTCCTCATGTCCATCTTCCAGGCTCAAGTCTGAAGACTCACCCACGAACATGTACCTTTTCGGTTGGAAAATAACTCTCCCACTACGACGAGGCATCGGTGCCGTGTCAGTAGCAGGTGCAGTGACTTGTGGTCCTGCGCCTTGCACTGAAGAACGTGTCTGTGGTGCTGTACCTCTCACAGGTGCACCGACATCTACATGTTCCCCTTCCCTTGGAATTGCATTCTCGTTCTCAATTTCTTGAAGAACGATATCACTCCTTGACTTGTGATTACTCACATACTCGTCCTCCAAGAATCTAGCGTTGGTGCTAACAACGGCTCGTTGACTCTCAGGATAGTAAAAGTAACCACCTTCCGTTTGCCTGGGATACCCTATGAACAGCATTACTTTTGACCTGCTTTCTAATTTATCAGGTTCCTACGACAGTACGTGTGCCGGACAGCCCCATACTCTAAACTTGCACAAACTAGGTTTGCGACCAAGGAAGAGCTCAGAAGGTGTCTTAGGAACTGATTTAGAAGGCACCACATTAAGCACGCAAGCTGTTGTTTCCAATGCGTAACCCCAAAACGAAATTGGTAAGTTTGCGTAACTCATCATTGATCTTACCATCTCTAGAAGAGTCCTATTTCTTCTTTCAGCTACACCGTTTTGCTAGGGAGTACCCGGTGCAGTCCACTGGGATGTAATCCCATTTTCTGACAAATATTGCAGGAACTCGTTACCGAGGTATTCGCCACTGCGGTCAGATCGCAGCGACTTGATAGTTTTCCCGACCTTCTTTTCTACTTCAGCCTTGAACTCTTTGAATTTCTCAAAGCATTCAGACTTGTAGCGAAACAGGTAAACGTATCCGTACCTTGAGTAATCGTCAATGAAAGTGACGAAGTACTCGTACCCTCCACGAGCCTGCGTGGACATCGGTCCACATAAGTCAGAATGGATCAATTCCAACACTTCCTCTGCTCGAGACTGGCTAGCCTTGAAAGGCCTAGTTGACATCTTGCCCTCGATGCAGGATTCGCAGACTTGATAAGGTACAGCCCGGACTAGGTCCAATGTACCAACATCTGCAAGTCTTTGAATCCGCTTCAAGCTGATGTGACCCAATCTCAAGTGCCAGAGATATGTAAGATCCTTATCAGAAGAAGTAAGTTTTCTCTTCCTAGGATTATCAATTTCGGATAAATTACATGCAATGCTTGCGGAAGACTTATGATTACAGTTAACAACATAGAGAGAATTATTCAGCATTCCACGACAGATAACACCATTATTACCAATGATAGAAACACCAATATCAAAAATAACTGAATATCCATCAACATAAAGTTTGGAAACTGAAATGAGGTTCCGCCGAAAATCCGGCACATACAAAACATCTCTCAATGTTAAAACGAAATCATCAAAGTACAAGGTGAAATCTCCAATGGCAGCTGCACTCACTTGTGCTGCGTTCCCCATCGAGATGGTAACCTCGTCATTCTTCAGCACCCTCCTCGGTGTGAACCCCTGCAAAATGTAACAAACATGATCAGTAGCTCCAGTATCCACTACCCACGAATGAGTAGAAATCGACGCTAAACATGTTTCTGTTACAAATGCAAATGACGTACCTTGTCCCTTGGCATTCGGACAATCCACCTTTCCGCATCCAGCACACTCGTACTTCTTTGGAGTGACTTTGGCTCTCTTCCCCTTCCTAGACTTGCTATCACTGCATGTTTTCCTAAACTTGCTCTCAGCACCATCGTCTCCAACCTTAGAGGTTGTCGAACCAGTACTAGAGCAAGACAGAACAGGTTTCCGTGCTCGCATGGTAGACTGCTCCACTACAAGATCCTCATGCAGCTCATGCAGAGCATACTCTCCCTTTGCAGCAGCAACTACCTTAAAGTCATGATAGGATTCCGGAAGAGAATTCAAGATAATATCAATCTCGCCTTGCGCACTGATATTACCACCCCGCACAGTAAACTGTCTCATGAGATCAATCACAGACATCATGTGCGTAGTCACTGCACAATCCTCAACCATCTTCTTGCACACAAGATTGTGCACAAGCTTACTGTTAATAGTTTGCTCCACTTTCCCAAAAGCCGTCGAGAGTTCCTTCCAAAGCTCTCCAGCTCTTTCGAGGTGTTCATACTTATGCCTTAACTCTCTAGACAGGGAACCCGTGATGAGCCAGAAGGCAAACTCATTAGCATCCTCCCATCTGTCATAGAATTCAAGCTCAAGTTCGCACACACCTCTTTGAGAACGCAAAAGTGGATCCATGTAAAGAACATGTGCTTGATTTTTCAGATAAAGGATGTGTTTGATGCAGAAACTCCATTCATGGAAGTTTGGACCAGTAAGAGGATTGAGAGCAAGTAAATGATCGACAGTAGACATAGACATATCTGAAACAATAAAGAATCTTAAATAAGAACATACATGTTGAACTTCGAAAACAAATGCATTGAAAACCTTTTAATAAATCAAATACAAATGTTTTCCACTAATTGCCCAAGAGTTCCCACCGCAAGCTACACTCGTAGACGTTTACGATGTCACCCTCAACCAGAACTGCGGGTTTTAAGCCCCAATCCATTTAATTTCACTACCATGTCAGGAAGCTTTTGATACTAGAAATTAATAATTAGTGAAAACCTTAGACCAAGCCATCTCTCAAGAATAGGGATGAAATTCTTGCATTATATTCTAAGATGCTTCTAAGCAATTAACCACAAATTTAACTCCGGCCAAAAGAGACAGTTTAGCATGGCACGTAACCATACCGCACAGCCCTTAAAGCTTTTGCTATATATAATTTAAATCAATCCTAGAATACTTGTGAAAGAGGTCTACGCAAGCTACACTCGTAGACGTTTACGCAAAGCCCTCCCACTATTCACATGATTTAAATTGTTTGTCTAGAAGTCCCAACAACCGTACCCATGCACCTCCGGGAACTAGCAAGCTACACTCGTAGACGTTTACTAGAACGAGAGATACACTTACAGCCTAGGACTGCTTTGTGGAGGTCTATTGATTTTAATTAAAAAAATCTGCTTAGTATTTTTCTTTTAAAAGGTTTCTTTATGCGCACACATAATTCTTTTGTCATTATATTTTCCAAATTTTAGCATGTAATTAAACAAGCCCAAAAATTCCCAAAATATAATCCAACAAAAGAAATTAATCACATAAGCATGCTTGAAAAGCTGTAAATAATAAAAGCAGTAAATCATGCTTTTCCTATTATCTACACATGCTTAATTCCGCACATAAATAAATCACATATCATACGAGGACAATTAAGGCAAACAAAAATTCCTCGTGGCCCCAAAAATAGAAAAAAATATCTATCTATTACAAATTTGAATTTTGAATTAATTTGGATAAATCCAAATCTTTTCAAATCTTCCAAATCTTCAAGGGCCTTCAAATCTGGATACACCAAATCTTTTGGATTTTTAGGCCTTTGTGATCTGATGATTTGCCCTAACCCTAATGCAAACCCTAGTGGTTTACACAGGATATTACAAACCACAAAAACACAAGCCACCGCGACGGGACAGCAGCAGCCGACGACAGCCGAAGCCGCCGACGACTGCCGACCGCCGCCGCCGCGCGCTGCTGCCGAGCCGCGCCCGCACGCGCACCGAGCCTTGCCCGCGCTGCCTCGCGCGCACAGGCCACGCGCGCCCTGCCACTGCCCGCGCGCGCTGCGCGCGCACCCTGCGTGCTGCGCCGCCGTCGTGCTCCGTCTTCGTTCTTCGTCCTCGACCCGTCCAATTACAAATTTGAAAATTACAGAAAATCTATTCTATTACAATTTTCAAATCTACACTAATCACGGATTTTCTCGTGATTTTTCAAAACAATTCAGCCATACACGGAAAAACCACCGCGGGCTGAATCAACGGGTTGCCACGAGGATTAAAAACCAAACATCCACAAAATAAATTCATACATGCATATAGAATTCAATTATGAACAACAGAGCCATAAATCAGAAAACTGGCTCTGATACCATTTGTAGGGTTTTTCCGTGAACCGAATCACCAAAACCAAACTGAACCGGATCGATCTATGGATATTGCTCATAATTAAAATTTTCAAAACCCTAGCATGCTCCTATGAATTTAATACGAAGAATTGTGGATTTAGGGTTTACCGTAACTCCGTCGAGTCTGAATCGATCTTTCGGGTTTCAATTCCAAATCTCAATTCAACCACGCGATCCGATTTAATCTGCGGAAATAGAAATTAGAGACCTAATTTCTTAGAAAAAATCAAAACAGAAAGAGAAGGAAGAAAGAAAATCTGTTCTCCAGATCTACTACTGGTGAGGACTCCGTAGAACTGTATTCTGAGCAGGACCAGAATCAAAATTCTCCTCCTTTGAACTCCCAAAAACGGCGCCCACCTCTCTCTCTCTAGGGTTTGTGTTTCAACTATCTTATGAATTATGAGAGAGAGCTGTCTATTTATAGACCTAGGGTTGGAAACCCTAATGGGCCATTTTGGGCTCAATTCAGCATATTTAATTGGGCCAGTCCTGGGACCTAATGCAAATAATAAAGTGGGCCTATAAATTAATTAATTCCTATGTCCACAACCCAGGACACAATTAATTAATTAATATTAATTCTTTTTTCACCACAGACATAATACTGACCTACCCCTTTATTACCACGTTATGAGAACGGGTTGCATTAATTGAGAATCCCCATATTTAAGGTTACCGGACATCCATTAATTAATCATAGCCTCTGACAAGCTCTAACTACAATTAATTAATATCTTATAATTCCTGAGTAGTACCACTCAAACCTTATCACTCGTGTCTGAACTTAATCAGCCTGCAGGACTTTGGCACGATGAATGTTATTGAGCTCCTCAGGGAATATCCCCATCCTATTACTCGGATATGGTTACCTAAACCCAGTCTCAGGCGGTACTAGACGAACTGCTGTTACCCAAGATGCGGATATACGAGCACGTTACTTAGGCTCTCCACCATGGCAAGTCAAAGCAACAGTCAACCCGTGCAAACCCCTGAACCTTCGTTAGGGTTTGGACTCAATCAATATAACGAGATCTTGTATTCGCTGATGTCAGACAGACGAATACATCTCACTGCGGTCCATCAATACGCCACCTCTACGTACCAGCACGTCAAGTAACCAAGACAGACTACTTATTCTGACAATGCCGCAGCCATCCGGACAGACGTATCCTCATACGCTGTCTCGGCTGTGATCAGGTTTATGTCTCACTAGGTCAAGTGATCATACTGTCTTCTGCAATCTACAACATGCCGTATGATCATCCTTATCGGTGATACAAGAGGATACCATTGTTCATACATGTAAGATTGTTAACAGATAGGAGAAATAAATCATTGTATACTCATTGTAATAAATGTTTTCATTATACAAAACCCATCATCTTACCCTTGTGTTTATTTCTTGGAAACTACATGATCATTCTGTGGCAGGAAGATATATTACTGTTATTTGCTTTGCTTAGAATCATTGTTTATGCTTATTTACATTTTTGGTACAAGTTTAGTAACATGACCTATCTTATTTGCAAGTAATTTTTTGTGCATGGTTTTGACTATCACTCTCTAGGGTTTGATATCTGGTCTCTAAGACTCTATTACTTGTCGATTCCGTATACTTGCGCATAGTTCTGTAGGTACACTACAGCACACAACACTTAGGATCTGTGAATTTCTGTGCCAACTCTATCTTTGCTTAAACTGAGCCTCCCTCATTTTCTCTTCAACCTCCTCTCTCTACCTTCTCTCTGCTTCCTCAGCTTCTCTTCGCTTTTTCACCTCTTCTTCCTTTTCGTGCCTAAGTTTCTCCTCATTTTTCACTCTTTTTCCGCCTTTTTGACAACATCAAATAGAGTTTACATGGTCACATGTAGGTCCCAGATCAGAGTATGTGTAATGTGCAGCGGAAGTATTCAATCAGTTAAAAGCACTCTAAATGTTAGTAGTTCAGTTTAAAAATAATGCAGTTTTTGCTTAGTAGTTTTGAAAACACAGTTTATGTTAGCCAACAGATTAGATTAAAAGTTTTGCATGTACTAGCAGTCAACAGTTTATACGCTTGAACACTTACACTATAAGTGTTGAAGGTTACAAGATAGTTGAAAACTGTAAAGTGCGAGAGGTAAATAAAACTGTAAACGACACAAAATATTTATAGTGGTTAGGAATTTAAGTCCTACGTCCACTCTTCGGATATCAGATCCGGTAATTCACTAAGTTATGAAGATACAATCCTCACGATTTATAGCCAGTTGCTGTAGAAACCTCTGTCCACAACACAATGGAACACTCGCCCAGGCAGTTGTACTTCACTTCTTCTTCAATCCGTCGAAGGCTCTGCGTCTTCTCTGTGGACCGGCTCGAATTTGGACTGAGGACAAACCTCCATTTTCCTTCTTTGGTAGGTTGGATGGTTGTGTTCTTCCCAGAACGTTCACTTGTCGGCAGTTGCCCGTGATAACCTGTTCTTCCTTTGCAAGATCAGGTTGTTATGTTCTTACTCTTTAAAGTAAGAACACCAAGATAGTAGATTAAGTCAGCCGACTTAATCCTCGTGCACTCAAAGTCACACGGTGAATCTCCAAAGATTCTGTAGCAATGAATACTTCATGTTCAATAAAAGAACCACAATATAAATGTCTTCTCGCTTGATAGCGTTTAATGCTTCAACTATTAGTTTCAGCATAGAGACAATGAATGTATAGGAGATTCAAATATGCTAGTATATTCAGATGAGCAGAGAGGCAAAGATTTTTATGTCTCTGTTGATCCTGCTATTTATAGGTGAGACACCAGAAAATAGCCGGTAGAGTCATTGGTAAGGACGTCCAATCATAGTACATGCTCTTCTGAAAAGCTATTTGTCTTTCTGCTTTTTCTGCTACAACGTCCTGCTTTTCTGAGCAGTTTGTACTTGTTGTGTCAGACGTCAAACAATGTTGTACGCCAGTTGCAGTCGAGTATCTGACCGTCTTTTATCATAGGCTTCTTTGAAGTTCTCCCGCGACTTTTTCAACATCTTGTCATGCACACATTCCTTGATGCAAAACTGTCTTGGTCTAAAAATGTGAGCGCCTCTTAACAGTTTCTCTGTGAAGACTGTGTTGACAGTTTTTCGTGACCTTGCTCTGCTCGTCTTTTTCTTGTATGTTCGACAGTTTTCTTGTATGAATGGTGTATTCTTCAAAAAATTTCCACAGTTGGTTTCCTTCTTCCTAGACTATTACAACTCGATCATCCTATACGAGGATTACATGAGGTAATAACTCTAAACCTAGACTTTGGTATATAGTTTTGACACATCAAAACATCAAATTAAGGTAGGATTTCTGCATAAATACCTAACAATTTCCCCCTTTTTGATGTTGTCAAAACCATACCTCTAAGTCTATCTAAGTCGATGAGAAGATGCAGTTAATCTGAGTTTACAAATTTTTCTATCTAACACTACTCATAACTGTGCCTCTTCTACACTCGACCTACTCTAAATGATCTTCCCCCTCAATGGGATAATACTTCTCAAATAAAATCAATCAATTTAGAGTAATAAGAGAAGAAGGATTGCTGATCACACTGGAAAATGTGAATTCAGCCAGACAAGAATCACGGTAAGAGACAATGAGCAGTTGTCTTCCAACCAACAGTTTTTCACTTTTCAATAGATATGATCAATTACAAGTACATGAAAAGTTTCAAAACTGCAGTAATAAAAGATAATCAGAATGCAATAAGAGCAAAATGGGAATTCATGACCTTTTCTTACTTGTCTTGATTCTTGTCCTTCTCTCTTTCTTGATTCGAGGAGTCTGCGTCTTTTGACTTCGAGGAAGTTGCGGCAGATATTGGAAACAAACCAGCTTGCGCCTTGAGGACTACAGTTACATACTAGATTTATACCCGTGCGCGTTGCGCAAACAAATGTTCTTCATAATAATATACAAATAATCAAATTTAAAATATTATGATAATAATATTATATACTTTATTGAATAATAACTTATGTTTCAGTGAATATATTATTTTAGTTCGCTTAAAATAATACTTATTATATATTGTATAAAAATATATAAAAAATACGTACTAAACTTGTCTAATAAATTATCATCACATATGTTATTCATTTATGAGTTGTACTCAAAATATAAGTATTTAAATTTATACTCCTAACATTATCAACTTTACAAACATAACATAGTGCTTACAAAATTATAATTTAACTCACAATATTTGTCTATATTTTTAATTTAATATATTACACCGAAAATATATAATTTAATTTCTAAGTTAGTTTATTTTATCGACTCAATGTCTAACATTTATAAAATTATAAATGTTAGGTTCTTGGAAAATAAAATATATATTAAAAATTAAATGCATTGATTTCTAAAAATAATATGAGTTTAGAAATTTAAATAATAAAATGAGAATTTTAATATTCAAAGTACATTGCAAATATGTTTATTTTGTGTTTGTTTCAATTAATTTTGCAATTTAAAAACTCTAAAGTTAATTTGCTAAATAGTTGCATTTATGCAATGTTTTTAATAATTTTGTAAAACTAAATTATATATATTGATATATTTTAACCATAATTGTAGAAATAATATTAATTTATTTAATAATTTTTTAATATGTTCACTAAATATTTTCAAAATAATGTAAAAAGAATCTAATTCAAAATAATACGGTTCACTTTATTTAATAATAACTTACGTTTATATTGTACGTATATAAATAATCACATAGAAAGTTTTCATGTTTGAGTAAAAATATTATAGTAGTGAGCTTAAAATAATACAAATTATATATTATATAAAAATCTTTGAAAATACTAAACTTGTCTAATAAACTTACAAAATTATAATTTGACTCACTATATTTGTCCATATTTGTAATATAATATCTTACTTCAAAAATCAAGGTTTAATTTTTAAGTTAATACATTTTGCCAACTTAATATTTTTTGTAAAATCAATAGATATTATAAATTAAAATGCTCTAATTCCTCAAAATACTATGAATATAAAATTAAAATAATAAAATGAGAATTCAATATTCAAATTACATTGCAAATATGTTTGTTTTGTTGTTCATTCTAAATAACTTTTGCAATTTAGAAATCTTAATGTTGACTTGCTATTAAATTTCATTTATGTAAATTTTAACAATTTTAGAATTAAATCATTTTTGAATATAAATATATAAAAATAAAAAAACCCACACACATTTTTTAATATATTATATACATTGAGACTCTAACTATCAATTAATAATTTAGAAATATTATTAATTATTTAATTTTTTATTGCACGATTTTCAATAATTTTGGAGGGAAATAGGGAATGTTGACTATGTTGACCGGAACTCCTTTAGTATATTATATAGATATAGATATAGATGAGAGGTGTTTCATGTCTTCCTTTCTGGCAGCCATTAGTATATTCTGCTTCATTGTAATATCCTCATCCTGCTTTCTGCGCTCATCTTCTTGCTTTCTGTATTCCTCATCTCGCCTTTTCTGTTCCTCTTCTCGCTTTCTCTGTTCCTCTTCTTGCTTATGATCAATTAAGATCAACTGCAACTTCAACTAGGGGTGTGCACGGTTTAGCCGAAACTGGCCAAACCGGTCAAACCAAATTAATTATGCCGATTTGGTTGGTTTGAAAAAAATTATTGGCCAGGTTGGTTTAAAAAATCTCAAACTGGATGATTTGGTTTGGCCAACGGTTTGAAGGATGAAACCGGCCATTTCGGCCGGACCGGACGTATAAATAATATAATATTAAATATAATAATGATAATAAAATATTATTTGATAGAAAGCTAAAATATCAATTATATTGATATATATGTCCGATGCTTATATTCTTACGAATTGTAACCCTATAAATCAATTTATATATAATTGTTTCTTGCACCCATAATATTATTTATTTATTACTTATCTCATATTTATAATTAATGACAAGCGATACATATTTATATTAGTTTTATTTTGTGTATCATTCTTTCATTAATTTCTAATAATAAATTTGATATACAAGTTTAATATTTTGTAATATTTTTAGTTGAATAATCTTCAAACCATTTAAACCAGCCGAACCAAACTGTTTTAATATGGTTTGGCCGGTTTGGTTTGAAATAATTATTTGGCTGGTTTGGTTTGTGAAAATTTCAATCCGTACCTATTGGTTTGGTCCGTACTTTGCCCCTTAAACCGGCCAAACCGGACCGTGCACACCCCTAACTTCAACGACTCATCCCTTCTATCTTCCCCCTTTTTGACAATATCAAGAACAAATGCCAACTGTTGTTCCACTCTCTGATCTATCTGTTGTCTCAGAACATTGTAGGGTAGAGGATTTACAACTATTGAAAGAGGATTTGGAGACAGAATTCCTTCAACTTTGGCTAATGCTCTAGAGTCGTCATGGGTTTGACACTGAGAGGTAGCACTGGAGATCTCTGGTGGAGGTGGATTTTGGCTTGTTGTTGTCTCTTCCTCCTTTTGTTTAGTTTTGGCTGCTGCTGCTTCCTTTCGAAGTGCTTCAACACTTGCAGCTTCTTTCTCTAGTCGCTGGAGCTCAGCATTCTGCTTCTTTCTATCGTTGGAGTTCAACAGCTTCTTCCTCTTTGCGCTTTAGCTCTGCTGCTGCCTCTTCTTCTTGCTTCTTTTTCAGCTCAGCAGTTGCAGCTTCCTCTTTGCGCTTTAGTTCTGCTGCTACTGCCTCTTCTTCATGCTTCTTTTTCAGCTCAACAACTGCAGCTTCCTCTTTGCGCTTTAGTTTTGCTGCTGCCTCTTCTTCTTGCTTCTTTTTCAGCTCAGCAACTGCAACTTCCTCTTTGTGCTTTAGTTCTGCAGTTGCCTCTTCTTCTTGCTTCTTTCTGAGCTCAGCAGCTGTTTCTTCTTCTTGCTGTCTCTTGAGCTCAGGGGCTGCTTCTTCTTCTTGATGTCTCTTGAGCTTAGCAGCTGCAACTTCCTCTTGCTGTCGTTTAAGTTCAGCGGCTGCAGCTTCTTCCTGGATTTGAAGTTGAGATAAACGGCTCCTGAACATAAGTAAACTGTTGTCCAGCTGTCGTCGTTGAACATCTAGTTCTTGCTGCTGGGAGTCAAGTACTTGTCCATGGGTGTCCAATTGCTCAACAGCTGTGTGATATTCATCTATCTTTCTTCTGATTGTTTCCAAAGTTGATGTTGTTGCTCCTGTCGTCACCTGCTGAGAGTCAAAATGAATAGTTTCCCCTGAAACCACGAGGATTACTATTTCATCTTCCTCTAGTGGTACTTGTCTATGAGACGTAGTTTGCTCAGAACTAGAGGATGATATGAAACTCTTCTCATCAGGATGTTCTGTTTCGGAGTTTGGAGCTATTTCCGATGTTATAGAGGATTGACCTTCCCCCACAAGCGTAGCATCAAAATGCAGTTTCTTGGCAACTATTTTGATTGGTTTATCATGATTTGTCTTCTTTTTCTTTTGACGGTGAAGCTGTTCAGCAACAGGTTGGTTATCTTGTTGTTAGACATCTTCAGAGATGTTATCTGTTTGCTTCCTTTGCCTTCTGTTTCGTCTTTGTGCAGGATTTTGAGTGGAAGTGTCTGTCTTCTTTGATTTCTTGGATTCTTCAGTAGTTTGAACTGTCGGAATATTTTTTAGATCCTCAGATGTCTCAGTATCTATTTCCATGTCATCCAAACTGTCATCTGCTACATCCTTTTGAGTTACACGATAAACTGGAACTTTTGGCGAAATGAAGTCGGATGATATGAGATTTTCTCCTTCATCTTGAATTCCTATAATACTTTCAAGAAGGTAGCTAACCTTCAGACCTAAACCGACGCTTGAAGAGAATTTTCCTTTGGTTGGAATATCTCCGTTCTTCTTTGCGTTCTCCAGTAATCTACCAAATATGTATGTCGCCCAATTTCCTCCAGGGCAGTATTAAGATCCATCATTAGAGAAGGATCCAATCCCACAATATATCATCCTCAGCGCTATCTCGCTGAGAATCTTAGCAGATTGGTTCAGTTCGGATACCTTTTTGGCAGCTTAAAATTTTTTGGGTGCCTCTGGCTTTTTCCATTTAAGCCAATGAGCCTTCAATTCATCCTTGTTATTCTTAAGATAGCTAGCGATATCGGCTCTAGTCTTTGGTAGATGTAGATGTTGAGCAACAAGAGCAGGATCGACGATTATCTTCTTCGTGTCAACTATACTGTTGAAAAATCGATCTTTGTCGTCGAATGTAGCATTTTCATAAAACTCAATGACTCGATTTGGATTGAATCTTTGAGGACATGCAGTTAGGAACTTTGTTAAGTTCTCACTTAGAAGCTTTCCCACAATCTATTGGGCAATCAGATCGTCGGTGGTGATTGAGAGAAATTTCTTCCAGTTCAGAATTTTCTCCTTCACGACCTGTGATATTAGAAGCTGTCGATCGATGGTCTTGGAGTGTTCAGCTAACTGAAATAGTTCGTCCTGTGATGTCTCATCAGTGACGACAAGCTGTTCTGGATTATCAAAAATTTTGGCATCCATGATTTGGTGTTTCTCCTTCGGCATGAACTAGATGTGGAGAATGATTGATCTTGGAAACTCTTATTGTGAACCCTATAGATATCTTGACTGATGAACTGGCAGTAAGTGTAGTAATCAAGAAGATGATACAATGGGTTTAAGGGATTTTGGTGATCGATTTTTGCAAAAATCATAGGCTGAGATTCAAACCCCTTTTTATCTTGAATTACCTAGATTGACACTGACGTTGGCGTCTGTTTAAGTCATCTGACATGTTATGTAGCAGCGTATGGAAACATTGACGTGGCTCTGGGTAATACGCCATCGTGTTGTTCCACATTTAATTAGATGAGCCGCTGAGATCTTTGCGGTACTCGAAAATGCGCCTTTGTGCTTAAACAGTTTTCTCTTTCCTCAATCTTTGCCGAAATTTGCATCAGATAGTTTGAGAGGCTATCTCTAATAAGAGGACTGAGCTGATAAATCTTTGGCCAGGTGGAAACTGTTTCTCCCTTTGACATTGAAGGGTTAGGCCTTGACAGTTTCCTCGCGTAGTGATCAATCAGTTCTTGAACTTCGGTCGAAGACATCAATAGCATCTGACAATAGCATGATTTCAGTCTTCTGATCAATTGATTGTGGGTGTGACGTAACCGGCATTTATGTGACTTGCCACCCTTTTCATTCAGATCACAAGATAGCTTATAAATGTGCTTTTTCAAGAATCGAAAATCCACGCTTATTCTTTTCCAGAGAACAACTGATCTTTCATAAAAATGTCTTCTTGTTCTTCATCTTCCTCCCCTTTAGATCTCACAAAGGAGATGAAAAAGATAACCATTCGAAGAAATAAGATCCTTGATGGAGAGAAACTCCGTGCTTCATATTGGAGAATTCCAGAAGCTCACGAAAAATTCATGGATAATTTGAGAGCAAATGATATTGAGCATTTTGCAACTGTAACACCTCACTCATTTCATTAAGATGTGCTCATGTTGTTGGCGTACTATGCCACAGTTTCAGATGAGAAGGTCTTCTACAGTATTAATGGAGCGGATTTCTCTTGGTCGGCGGACTCTTTTGCAAACGTATTTGGGCTTCCACGAGGTGGATCGTCGGTCGTCCACTATCAATGGGAGGAGACAGCTCCGAATGGTCAGCTTGGCAGGATTGGAGAATGTGGAACCTTGATTTCCTACCAACTATCTCAAGTGGATTTCTCAAGCCACGTTACAGAGTGTCCTATGATGTAGTCAATCAAATGTTGGTCTGTAACTCTCCGCATGAGACTGACTTCTCGCCGTCTGTCTGGAAGGCAATGATGGTGTTTGAGGACCATGCTCAGGTGGATTGCGCAGGATTCATCTTTGATAGTTTGAGTACTGCGCTGCAGAAACTGCCTGATGACATAATCCCCTATGGCATGCAGCTGAGCTGGCTCCTCGAGAGACACATTCCCTCTTTGAAGACAGGCCCATCGAATCTAGGTGTATCCGACTTCTATCCTGGTGGATTTATATACTGAAAGCATTATGATTGGTATATTATGTACAAGGTCGATTGGTTAATCTACTGGGAATCATAAATGTTGTATGTACATCTCCTGTCTGAATTAACAAACATGTGTCGCAAACGCAATTATCCTCTTATCTCGTCGATAGAAAGATCATACGGTGTGTAGTAGATCACGGAAGATCTTATGGATTGTTCGACCTAGCGAGATATGAATAGTTATCACAACTGAGACAGTTCCAGGATAAACTGTCGGTGTAGGCTGCAGCATACGAAGTAATAAGCATCTTATCTTGGATGGCTTGGTATGCTGGTGTGGGGCACACATTGATAATGACCTATGTCGAGATCAATTCTTTTATCTGACATTAAAAGAATCTATATCTCTATGGCTTGATGAGATCCTAAGCCTATATGAAGGTACAGAAGTACATGCAAATTGTATATTACTTTGAGTTGCAGTGAAAGGCTCTAGTTGAGCTTGTATCTCTGTATCTTGGGTAATATCATTGTGTATGATTGTCTGGTACTGGAACTAGGTAACCACATCCAGTATAGGATGGTGACATTCCCTGAGCAGCTCAAAAGGTTCGTTATGCTAAAGTCCTGCAGGCTAATTAAGTTCAAGCATAAGTGAAAAGGTTTGAGTGGATTGACTCAGGAATATAAGATGTTAATTAATTAAATAGCTTGTCAGAGCTTAAATTAATTAACAAATGTCTGTAACCTTAAATGTGGGGATAAACCGAGCCCTTGAAACCCGTACCTCAAAACGTGGTAGCAAATAGGTAGGACAGTATTGATTCTCTAGTGGAATGAATTAATATTAATTAATTAATTATATTCTGGGTTGAATATGATAATTATTTAATTGATAGGTCTTATTTGCTATTTGCATTCTGGTCCCTGGTCTAGCCCATGAAACTCAAGCCCAATAGAAGTCCAGTATTTTCCTATAAATAGGCCTAGATCTGAGAAACGAGGAGGAAATTATGCTTCTCAACCGTGCAAGGAATCTTCACGAGATATTCAGATTGAGTCGGGATACAGATCAGAAAATCAGATCAGGAGGATTATCTTCTTTCTTCTCTCTCCTTCTTGTTTTCGAAAATTACATACTAATTTTCATAGATTTATTTCCTCAATCTGTTAGGAAATTAATATTTGTGTGTGGGAAAAAGATCAAGAGGAATCTCCGCGCACTCGTGCTTCAGGGTTTCGCAATCCAGGTATTCCGCATAAACCTTCTTTATGCATAATCAATAGTAGCATGCTAGGAATAATCATAGGCATAGAAATTTATTTTTGATATTCCAATTAACGATCCGGGCAAACTGACTTCGTCATTCAGTTCACGAATCCCTTCAACTGGTATCAGAGTCAGGTTCATTAATTGGCTCTATCGGAAAAAATAATATTGCCTATGATTTGCATGATTATTATTATTGATTGAATGCTATGAATGGTTTTTAGATTGTATGATTGTGTTTTTCGTCCTCGTGGTTCTCGGGTTAATCCGCCCCTTTATAAGGATTCATTTTTCACCCACGAGATAAATCTGTGGTTAGATTTAGATTTTTTAATTGTAATTAGGTTTATTCAATGTAATCTTTTATTTAAAATTAAATATGTAAAATAGAGAACGAAGAACACGAAGAACGACGAACACGAAGAATGAAGGACCGCGCAACAACGTACGATGGCGCCGGCATGGCAGCGCGCCATGCACGGCGGTCGGCAAGTGCAGGCATGGCGGAGAGAGCCTCGTGCACGGCGGACATGCGCAGCCCCGCGCGCAGCGCCGGCGGCGCTCTCCCCTCCCTTTGGTCGGCATCGGCGGGCAAAGGTGGTGCGGCGGTGGCTCGGCGGTCGGGGTTCGCGGGCTAGGAATGGCGGCGGAGGGCTGGATGTGTGAATCGGGGCGTGGCAAACCCTAGGGTTTGCACGCAGTTTGTGCGAACCTTCGGTCTCGTTTCTTGCGTGATTCTGACGAGTCACGGAGGCCAACAGTGGAGAAGATAGTGCACGGAAGTTCGGGTAACGGTCGGGGCAAGCAGGGCAGTGGCATGCGATTTGGGCAATGGCCGGATGAGGTGGAATCGTGGGCTGCAACCATGCATGTACGAGCATGGCTGTTGCGCGATCCGAGAGCCCTCGCGGTGGCGGCGAGTCGCCGGCGGCGGTGGTTCACCGGTGGTGGCTCGTCGGGCCAAGTTCTCGCAGGATATTGGGCTTACAATGTGTGCCTAGGCTTGCGATTTTGTTAACTGGCCCAGTTGTCCAATTTTCTGATGGATCAAATCTTGGAGGCCCATTTTTTTCTGAAAATAAATCTAATCACAGTCCAAGTAGTGGGAGCCCAGTTTGAAGAACTGTGAAATAATCCCAAATTGTAATAGATAAAATTATTTCTTAATTTTGTGTTTACATTAATTGTGAAGCATATGAGCATGTTGTATATAATAGGAGCACGTTTATTGCTTTTATTTACAGCTTTGAAGCATGCTATGTGATTTATTTTATGTAATTAATTATTGATGCGGCTAAAAGTTCAATAAAAATTAAACTCTAAGCTACACAAGAATAAAATTTGTCAAATCCAGGTCCTTCTTCCCTTCGCCCGCTAGATTACCGGGATACTATAGCAAAGTCTAATAGCTAGGTAACATAAAATCGTTGAGTAGTTTCTATCAATCTTGGCAATCAATTTAAACCTAAGCTAACAACATATAACAAGTAATGAATTAAACCTACAACCAATTTTAAGTCTCAAAACAATCATTAAATTCTCTCCACACATTGGTAAACCAAGACAAACAAATACTCAAATGAGGTAGATAGGATGTTGAAGTATATCCAATTAGGTTAATCATTGATGTAAACAAGTTTTAATTCCTATGAGGTTGAGCAACCGACTCTTTTCTAGTCAATCCCCTTTGTACCGGTGAATTGTCCGTTGATGAAATTAGAAATCTCAAACAGCTACGTTATCAATCCCTAACTCACTCCAAAACGTCCGTTGATTATTGCCCTACAATCCTAGCCCCGCACATGGATTAGAACTAAAACTATATGATTATGAACTTTTCACGACGATTCCGTTCGCATATTGGCTGCAACGTTCACATCAACTACCTATAGATTGGCTCTTACCTACATCTAATAGGTATGAACAAGCTCAAGTGCAAATCAACCCCTCATAGGAAAGTAAACAAGCAATTATCAAACCTAATCTTCATGCCTCCTTGTTCAAATCAACATCCAAATTGAATTAGAGCAACATACCTCTCAATTGTAGCAATACAAAGTTGAAATCAAATGCATTCATTACAATTGATAAGTAGAAAAGGAAATTTTCCCCAATTGGATTTGCTAGGTCTTGATCTACCACCTTGGATCTTCAATTCTCCTCCAAGGATTGATGAATTAGCCCCTTGATACCTTGGGTAAGGTTTTGGAAGGGATGGAAATAGATATCGTAGAGAGAATTTTGGAGTCGGTTCCAAAATTATGAAAAGTTATGAATTCGTTCTGAAAATAACTGATTTTCCCCCTTTTATAATGAGCAAACAGAACCTCGGATCGCCCGAGCCAAAGTTGGGCGAGCCCAGAGCTAAAAATCTCCAAAAATCCGCTCTGGCTCGACCGAGCCAAGGGTGGCTCGACCGAGCCACCTCTCTGAAGGGCTTGGCTCGACCGAGCCAAGTTTGGCTCGGCCGAGGGAAGTCTATGAACAGCCCCAGTACCCTTTCTGCACCGCTAGGTCGATCCTGCTTTCCTTTGACTCCTAGCTCGGGCGATTTCCATCCAAAACTCATCCAAAAGTGTTGTTTTATGCTTAAGATACATCCTATAATATTTCGAACACGAAAACACGAAAACAAGACAAAAGAACAACAAAAACATATGATATGAGGGTAAAATGGCCACAAACATGCAAGTTCACACATCGAAAAATAGGTCATTTTACACACATATCATAATCCCCCAAACTTGAACCTTTGATTGTCCTCAATCAAAACAAAGTAAAACCATTAATCTACCTCGTGCAATACCTCATAGCTCATCAAGATTATCTAAGCATGTTAAAGTACAACGAGATTATCACCTAATTTTTTGACAAGGTTAATGTTAAGGACGTGAACCACTCATCAAAAAAATGGATACAAGAAACGAAAGCACTCCCTCACGTGTTTAGGGACGATGAGATTCACACAATCACAAGATATCGAGCTTGATTTCCATAGGCTTGCATCCATTCTCACCACTATACTACAATGAGTTAGTTTCTAGAATCAAAAAGGTCTTTTCATAAGTTGTAACGTGGCTAACTAAAAGGTGGGTGGTTTTGGGCCAAACTGACTAAACTTCTCAATTTCCCAAAACACCCAAACTTATTCTTTTCGAACCACTACAAACCCCGAGGCTTTTTCATTTCACAACACACTTTTTTTTCTTTTCTCTTCTCTTTTCTTTTTCATAATTTTCAATTGCACCATCATTCATTCATTTTGTCGGTGCCTCCTTTTTTTTTTCTTTTTCAAACACTTGCACCAAAAATTTTTGTTGGTGCCACATTTTCTAGGATTCAAACCAATCCTTTATTTCTTTCCCCCCAAACTTGATCCTAATTATATCAAAGAAGATTCACCAATAAAGCTCAATCACGGGGGTCAAAGATACGAAAGGCAAATTAATGATAACAACCACCTTATACTCCCAGTGTGAAAGGTAGGACTAAGAATCGATGGCCTAAGATCATTTTCTAGTTATACACTCATGCCAATAGATAGAGAACGGATGCAAGTTCTAGATCTCGTACTCTCAATCTTGCCACTCACAAACAATATAGATATGACAATATCAAGACTCAAACCTCACAGCTTTTTGTCAAGTCCTATGCATTAACCACACACAAAACTCGGCAATTCAAAAGTTAAACTTGAGACATGCTTCGACAACTAGATTCCGCCCTATCATTGGTTGAGATAAACATCCAACTTCACCAAGTAACTCATGATTCAAACCTCAAGTCTAGTTCGGGTTCATCACACACACACAAGCACACAACATCCTAACCACAATCTACATGCCATAAAACAATGTAATGAATCTAATTGGTAGAAGGAACGATAGAAAGCGTTACCCATCGACACACACGATCAAACCGCTCTCCAAGACCTTATTTGTACCTACTAGATCAACACAAACACCACCAAACACTTGAGCATAAAACAAACCAATAAAGCTCTCAAATCCACCAAACTATCCACAAACCAAATATCAACAATGATAAGATCATATCCAATAGTTCCACCATTCAAACCAAACCAATAATCCAAACCACAGACCATGCATAATAGGAAGTATTCAATCATGCCAACTCATTAATGATTCTCTCCACAATCACAATCAAACAATCCTCAACCATATTCACTTCCAAAACCTCTTTCCACCATCATTCCACTATCCAAAATCTATACAAATAATTCATTTTTTCACTAGCTCCACCAAACATACCATCAAAAGCAATGTTCAACAAATAAATCCATTCAACAAACTCAAACCCATGAAAATATCCATACATATCATCAAGATGAGCATAATCCAAAAACATTTATCCAAGGTAGAATAACAATATAGGTACATCCAAATCGAATCAAATCCAATAACGGGACAATATTCAACAACTAAACTAAATGCAAGATAAAGGATAGGAGATGGAGAAGAATAAACCGAGGCACCGGCTACCGGCACATCCCCCCAAACTTAGTCAAGTGAGACTAAGTTTGCAAAAACGGTGGACGGTGCATTGTCACTCCTCTTGATCTTGTAGTTCCTCCTACAAACACAAAACCAAACAAACTAGACATTTATTAAAAATCAAAGCAACTAAAAGCAATTAAACAAAAGCAATAAAATTGGTTGGGTTGCCTCCCAACAAGCGCTTCCTTAACGTCGGTAGCTAGACGACCTTACCACATCACCCATTGTCAAAAATCGTGTGGGTTTTTAATACACCTTTCTCCCTTAATTTGCATTTACTTAGAAGCAATTTGTCCAAAGCAATTTTTATTTCACCCCTATCATCTCTCCAAGGAGGATTAATTATCTTGTCAAACTCGACTATGAAAGGTGGTGATTCCTTCTTTGATTTGATCTTCGAGTCCTCATCCAAATGTATCCACATTATATAAGTCTCGACTTGTTCCTCATTCGGATTTTTCTTTGATATCTTATCACCTCATTTTCCAATCAAATCATCCAATTCATGCACTATGTCTTCTAGGATCACCTCCTTTTCCACCTTGTCTATCAATCTTGAAGGAAATGTAAGTGCCACATCCCCACATGGACTTTTCGCCATAATTTCCACCTCATCTTTCTCTTCATAAAGTTGTACCAAAACCGGAATGTTTTGCATTTCCACTATTGAAGGTTTCACAGGAGCACCGTTCTTCTCATTTTCGCTTACTATCATCTCGTCCTCGGTGCTTTCATCCTCTTCATCTCCTTGTGGTGACACTTCATGCGGATATTTCTCATCTTGTTTTGCTTCACTCCCTTGCTTTGCGATGATCGATTCTTGCATCAGAGTCTCCTCAAGTATCTCATCCTTCTCTTTGTAAGTTCTTTCCTTAATTTCTTCACTTTTCCTACTTGAACTCCTTAACAACCTAAGTTGTTCTTGCATTAACTCCACTTGACTTCCCAACCAATCATCTTCATAAGTCTCTTTTATGGTTTCCACCGTTTGGTAATCTCTTTCGTTTTTCGGCCATTGGTATTCATTTCCCCACATATTCTCATACACACTACGGAGTGTCCTTCGTGGCCTTTGTCTCTCTAGCATTTTAGCTTTCATTTCCTCCATTTATCTTTGTAGATTATTAAGCCTTTCCGATTTAACTCCACAATGACTCTCCATTTGACACCTACAAGAGTCCAGCAAAGGCAAGTCTCCAACAAAAACAAAAATCAAAAAGAAAACAAAGTTAGAACAATTATCAAACAAATGTTAGTAACAATATTCACAAAAACAAAAACACAAACACCTAGCCTACAAGCTTCACTTTTCCCCCAATATCTAGCAACCTACTAAATGAAGTCCCCGGCAATGGCGCCAAAACTTGATGCGGCTAAAAGTTTAATAAAAATTAAACTCTTAGCTACACAAGAATAAGATTTGTCAAATCCAGGTCCTTCTTCCCTTCGCCCGCTAGATTACCAGGATACTATAGCAAAGTCTAATAGCTAGGTAACATAAAATCGTTGAGTAGTTTCTATCAATCTAGGCAATCAATTTAAACCTATGCTAACAACATATAACAAGTAATGAATTAAACTTACAACCAATTTTAAGTCTCAAAACAATCATTAAATTCTCTCCACACATTGGTAAACCAAGTCAAACAAATACTCAAATGAGGTAGATAGAATGTTGAAGTAAACGTAGATTTAATCCAATTAGGTTAATTATTGATGTAAACAAGTTTTAATTCCTATGAGGTTGAGCAACCGACTCTTTTCTAGTCAATCCCCTTTGTAACGGTGAATTGTCCGTTGATGAAATTAGAAATCTCAAACAGTTATGTTATCAATCCCTAACTCACTCCAAAACGTCCGTCAATTATTGCCCTACAATCCTAGCCCCGCACATGGATTGGAACTAAAACTATATGATTATGCACTTTTCACGACGATTCCGTCCGCGTATTGGTTGCAACGTTTACATCAACTACCTATAGATTGGCTCTTACCTACATCTAATAGGTATGAACAAGCTCAAGTGCAAATCAACCCCTCATAGGAAAGTAAACAAACAATTATCAAACCTAATCTTCATGCCTCCTTGTTCAAATCAACATCCAAATTGAATTAGAGCAACATACCTCTCAATTGTAACAATACAAAGTTGAAATCAAATACATTCATTACAATTGATAAGTAGAAAAGGAAATCTTCCCCAATTGGATTTGCTAGGTCTTGATCTACCACCTTGGATCTTCAATTCTCCTCCAAGGATTGATGAATTAGCCCCTTGATACCTTGGGTAAGGTTTTGGAAGGGATGGAAATGGATATCGTAGAGAGAATTTTGGAGTCGATTCCAAAATTATGAAAAGTTATGAATTCGTTCTAAAAATAATTGTTTTCCCCCTTTTATAATGAGCAAACAGGGCCTCGGATCGCCCGAGCCAAAGTTGGCTCGCCCGAGCGAGCCCAGAGCTGAAAATCTCCAAAATCCGCTCTGGCTCGGCCGAGCCACCTCTCTGAACGGCTTGGCTCGACCGAGCGAAGTCTCCGAACAGCCCCAGCACCCTTTCTGCACTGCTCGGTCGATCCTGCTTCCCTTTGACTCCTAGCTCGGGCGATTTCCATCCAAAACTCATCCCAAAGTGTTGTTTTATGCTCAAAACACATCCTACAACATTTCAAACACGAAAACAAGACAAAAGAACAACAAAAATGTATGATATGAGGGTAAAATGGCCACAAACATGCAAGTTCACACATCGAAAAATAGGTCATTTTACACACATATCAATTATAACTATAAATTCGGGGTTCATGCTATGCATGATAGGATTTTAGCAATGTTATAATTATGGCTACATAAAATAATCTGTGCAATTGAACCTTATGAATTAAAAATTACTAAGCTCAAAAATTAATAAGATCTCCACAAAGCGATCCTTTATTGGAAGTGGGTAATTCATTAGGTAAACGTCTACATGTGTAGCTTGTTTAATTTATTATTCATAAGTTCTAATAGATAGGATTTTTTGAAATAAACATTTATTTCATGTGAGAAGTGGGAGTTCATGCGTAAACGTCTACATGTGTAGTTTGCGTATTGAATTTTCATAAGTTCTCTAGAGATTGAATTAAATGAGAAAACCTTATTATAGGGATCAGGTGTGTTCTAGTAGATCCTTATATGGGAGGGTTGACTTTGGTGGTAAGCTAGCTTAGATGTAATCCAGAGTATAACTCATTTGTGATGTCCCTGCTTAGTAGGATAATATGGTCTTAAGTTAGTCTCCAATTATTAATTCCATTTGTCTAAGGAACCCGAGCATGGATTGGAATTAAAGGACTAGAATTGAAAGATGCAGTTTGGTTAAGTGTTTTGTTGTAAACGTCCACATGTGTGGCTTGCAATAGTAATACTTAGGCAAATTGGAGGAAACATTAATATTGTTTTATCATAAGGTTTCAATATTTAGTTGTTTCAATTGTTTGCGACTATGTTTTAATTTCTACTTTAATTTATTGTTTTCAGACATGTCTTTACCAAATGAGATCAATATCTTAGCACAAAACCAATTAACCGGTCCCAATTTCTAAGAATGGAAACGAAACTTGGATTACATCCTTGTCGCAGAGGAACACAAGTTTGTCCTTGATAAGCCTCGTCTGATTGCTCTCACTAATGCATCGAGTGATGAGGAAAGGAGCTACTATAACAAGTGGCTCAAGTCAAACAATATAGTGAAATGCTATATGATGACTACAATATCCATGGTACTTGCACAGCAACATTATTCATATGATAATGCTAGTGACATAATGGACAGCCTCACAGCGACCTATGGTGAGTCAGACCGAGCAGTCAAATTCAATCTCATAAGGGAAATCGTGAGAAAGAAAATGGCAGAAGGTAGCTCGGTCAGAGAGCATGTGGTCGGCATAACACATCTTATGGATGAGCTCACGCTGCACGGAGGTGGTATCTATGCGAAAGCGCAGGTTGATATCATCCTCAACACTCTGCCAAAGTCTTTTGAGAACTTTAGATTGAATTCTGTCATGAACAAGAAAGAGTACACTCTTAATGAGTCACTCAATGACTTGATGGCAGCGGAGTCAGTTATGCTTCCAGAAAAGGTTGTTTTGGCTACTTCAGGAAATCGTCTTGTTGCGCTGGTTGGCAAGAGGCGCAAAGGAGTGTTTAAGAAGAAAGTCAAAGGTGCAACTTCTGTGAAGAAGTCAAAAAGGACACCGGGCGTGCCTGGTAAAAGAGACAAGTGTTTCAGATGTTGCAAGGCTGGTCACTGGAAGAAAGATTGTCAAGTCGGGAAAACTGGACAAGGTGCTTCATGTGCATTTATAACGGAAACATGTTTAGCATCAGTTTCTACCCATTCTTAGGTAATGGATACTGGAGCTACTGATCATGTTTGTTATACTTTGCAGGGGTTCAGGCCGACAAGGCAGCTGAAGCATGACGAGAATACAATCTCAATGGGCAGCGGAGAGCGAGTCTCAGCAGTAGCCATTGGAGATTTTACTTTATGCTTTGAAAACAATGTTTTGATTTTGAGAGATGTTTTATATGTGTCGATTTTTCGGCGGATCTTAATTTCAGTTTCCAAGTTATTTAGTAATGGATATTCAGTTATTTTTGATAGTGGAGTTTCTATCATTGGTAATAACGGTATTATCTGTCGTGGCAAACTGATTGAATCTCTCTATATCATTGATTGTATGCATAAATCTTCCGTGAATGTTGCAAACTCATCCAATAATAATAATCATTTAAAGAGAAAGTTTTCTTCCGATGAGGATCAAACATATCTCTTTCACTTGAGACTAGGTCACATCAATCTAAAGAGGATTAAAAGATTAATATGCGATGGGCTCTTGGATTCTTTTCAAGTGGTACCGCATCAAATCTGTGAATCCTGCATAGAGGGAAAGATGACGACCAGGCCTTTTAAGGCACGTCAGTCTTGAGTAGAGGATGTGTTGGAATTGATCCACTCTGACTTATGTGGACCAATGTCCACGCAAGCTCGTGGGGGTTATGAGTACTTCGCCACATTTATTGATGATTACTCAAGATTCGGATATGTCTATTTGCTTCACCACAAGTCTGAATGCTTTGAGAAATTTAAAGAGTTTAGGACTGAGGTAGAAAAGAAGCTAGGTAAGACTATCAAGACACTACGATCAGATCGTGCTGGAGAATACCTCAGTAACGAGTTCTTGCAGTACTTGTCAGACAACGGGATTACATCCCGATGGACTGCACCAGGAACCCCTCAACAAAATGGTGTAGCGGAAAGAAGAAATAGAACTCTCTAGGAAATGGTTAGGTCGATGATGAGTTATGCACGCTTGCCGATTTCGTTTTGGGGATATGCCTTGGAGATAGAGGCCTATTTGCTTAACCTGGTACCTTCTAAATCAGTTCCTAAAACACCTCTTGAACTCTGGTATGGGCGAAAGCCAAGTTTGAACAGAGTGAGGGTTTGGGGTTGTCCAGCAAACGAAAGGTGGTTACTTTTATTGTCCTGAGAATCAGAAAGTTGTTGTCAGTACCAACGCAAGATTCTTGGAGGACGTATATGTAAGAAACCACATATCTAAGAATGAAATTATCCTCCACGAGCTTGAGGATAAGGAAGCGGTTCCATCTTGAAAGCCCAATATAGTGGTAAATCCACCTGTAATAGGTGAGGCAATACCAACACTGCAACTAATGCAAGGTATGGGACCAACGCGTACTGTGCCAACTACGGACATGGTTCAGATGCCTCGTCATAGTGGGAGGGTTGTCCACCAACCCGAGAGGTATATGTTTGTGGGAGAGTCCTCTGACTTGATCCTGAAAAACGGACTGGATGATACCGATCCCTGGACATATGACGAGGCAGTATCTGATAAAGATGCAGACAAATGGCTGATCGCCATGGATTCGAAAATAGAATCCATTACGGCTATGGATGTATACCAGAAAACTGATTTTCCAGATGGCTATCGAGCCATAGGGTGCAAATGGGTATACAAAAGAAATAAAGGTGCGAATGGTGAAATTACAGCTTTCAAAGCAAGGCTGGTGGCGAAGGGTTATAGTCAAAAAGAAGGTGTAGACTATGACGAGACCTTCTCACCGGTAGCCATGCTTAAGTCCATTTGTATACTCCTAGCCATAGCAGCACATAAGGACCTAGAGATCTGGCAGATGGATGTCAAAACCGCGTTTCTAAACGGGTACCTTGAAGAAGGTAGGGATATCTATATGCAACAGCCAGAAGGTTATGTGCAGAAGGGCGAAGAACATTTGGTCAGGAAGCTAAGGAAGTCGTTGTATGGACTTAAACAAGTTTCACGGTCATGGATTCTTTGTTTTGATGAAGTGATTAAGTCCTATGGATTTTCACAATGTTCAAACGAGAGTTGCGTGTACTGTCTATGTGTCAGCGGAAGCGTGGTGTTCCTTGCACTTTATGTAGATGATATGTTCCTATTTGTCGACAATGTGGAAGTATTGTCGGGCATAAAGGGGTGGTTATCCGAACAGTTTCATATGAAAGACCTTGGGGAGGCAGGATACATCCTAGGGGTAAAAGTATTACGGGAGTGCAATAAGAGGATGCTGACCTTGTCTCAAGGGTCATATGTGGATACTGTGATTGCCCGTTTCAGCATGCAAACTGCCAAGAAAGGTCTGTTACCCTTCAGACATGGCATACATCTTTCCAAAGATCAGTGTTCGGTGACACATAGGGAGAAAGATGAAATGAGGAACGTGCCGTATGCATCGGTCGTGGGGAGCCTCATGTATGCAATGCTATGTACGAGGCCAGATATCTGCTTTGTTGTAGGCATGGTAGCGAGATACAAGTCTAACCCTGGACAGGCGCATTGGACCGCGGTAAAGCACATACTCAAATACTTGAAAAGGACTAGAGACTATTATCTCGTCTATTAGTGTGAGGAGTTGTGCCCTGTGGGTTATACTGATTCGAATTTCCAGGCAAACTGAGACGAAAAGAAGTCCACCTCTGGCTATGTGTTTACATTGGGAGGTGGGGCCATATCATGGAGGAGTGCAAAGCAGAAGTGCATTACTGACTCCACCATGGAAGCAGAATATGTGACAGCTTCTGAAGCTTCGAAAGAAGCAGTATGGTCTCGAAACTTTCTTCTGGAGTTGGACGTGATTCATAAGCTGCCCAAGACCATCACGATATATTATGATAATTCGGGAGCTGTGGCTAATTGAAAGGAACCACGAACTCACAGAGCAACAAAACACATTGAAAGGAAGTACCATATTATATGAGAAATTGTAGCAAGGGGTGATGTGCTAGTAGAGAAGATTGATACAAAAAATAATCTAGCGGATCCATTCACAAAGGCTCTGCCTCAGAAGGTCTACGAGATGCATGTACGTAACCTTGGGCTGAGGGAAAAGCTAACCACGTAGAATGATTGATGTAATAGCTAGATTATTTTAGACGCATCTTACTCTTGAAAGCACATGTAATGCTTTGAGTATAAGTGGGAGATTGATGGATTTATATACTGAAAGCATATGATTGGTATATTATGTACAAGGTCGATTGGTTAATATACTGGGAATCATAAATGTTGTATGTTCATCTTCTATCTAAATTAACAAACATGTGTCGCAAACGCAATTATCCTCTTATCTCGCCGATAGTTATCACAGTTGAGACAGTTCCAGGATAAACTATCGGTGTAGGCTGCAGCATACGCGGTAATAAGCATCTTATCTTGGATGGCTTGGTATGCTGCTGTGGGGCACACATTGATAAGGACCTAAGTCGAGATCGATTCTTTTATCTAAGATTAAAAGAATCTAGATCTCTATGGCTTGATGAGATCCTAAGCCTATATGAAGGTACAGAAGTATATGCAAATTGTATATTACTTTGAGTTGCAGTGAAAGGCTCTGGTTGAGCTTGTATATCTGTATCTTGGGTAATAGCAGTTTGTGTATGACTGTCTGGTACTAGAACTAGGTAACAACATCCAGTATAGGATGGTGACATTCCCTGAGCAGCTCAAAAGGTTCGTTATGCTAAAGTCCTGCAGGCTGATTAAGTTCAAGCATAAGTGAAAAGATTTGAGTGGATTGACTCAGGAATATAAGATGTTAATTAATTAAATAGCTTGCCAGAGCTTAAATTAATTAACAAATGTCTGTAACCTTAAATGTGGGGATAAACCGAGCCCATGCAACCGATACCTCAAAACGTGGTTAGCAAATAGGTAGGACAGTATTGATTCTCTGGTGGAATGAATCAATATTAATTAATTAATTATATTCAGGGTTGAATATGGGATTAATTAATTGATAGGTCTTACTTGCTATTTGCATTCTGGTTCCTAGTCTGGCCCATGAAACTCAAGCACAATAGAAGTCCAGTATTTTCCTATAAATAGGCCTCAGTTCCTCAGATCTCAACACACACCACAAGATCTTAAGTTGCACACAGCAAACCAGAATTTTGGAGCTGTGGTGATCGACTAGATCTGAGAAACGAGGAGGAAATTATGCTTCTCAACCGGGCAAGGAATCTTCACCAGATATTCAAATTGAGTTGGGATACAGATCAGAAGATCAGATCAGGAGGATTATCTTCTTTCTTCTCTCTCCTTGTTTTCGAAAATTACATACTAATTTTCATAGGTTTATTTCCTCAATCTGTTAGGAAATTAATCTTTGTGCGTGGGAAAAAGATCAAGAGGAATCTTTGCGCACTCGTTCTTCAGGGTTTCGCAATCCAGGTATTCTGCATAAACCTTCTTTATGCATAATCAATAGGAGCATGCTAGGAATAATCATAGGCATAGCAATTTATTTTTGATATTCCAATTAACAATCTGGGCAAACGGACTTTGTGATTCAGTTCACGAATCCCTTCATATCCAACTAGAGGAATAGCTTGATCCAAAAAAATATATGATTGAACTATTATAAATGGCTCCCTTTTTGTATAAATACCTTGTGCCACCTTTTGATAGTAATGAAAGAACATTTCAGTTCCCTTAATAATTGTGTCATCCATCGTTTGACGATGTAAACTCTTGTCCAGTTTTTACATGCACACAACAGTTGTCAGATAATTAATCTGCGACTCTTCAGATTCTGATTGTGAAATACGAAGTGTTGTAACATTTTGGGGTGACGTTCCCTCTTTTAAATGGAGGGGCATTTTTTGATCATCCCACGATCACCTCCACAAATATCTCTTCACGAAGATTTTATCAGCGTCACTTCCCATTCCTTGAGAAATAACTTAACTCCTCATATCTCCAACCATGTTTTCTGCAAAGAGCATCTCCATTGATCGTAATGCGATCTTCCATAGGATTGGTCTGCAAGTTGAGTATGTGGCTGAGCCCCAGGTGTATGATGTCGTAATGAGGGACTTAAGAGCCAACAGTCTGGAGAAGTTCGTGTTGGGAAATTATTCCTAAAATCTCCCTTAGGATTTATTTGTAAAAAGGTTTTGTTGAATCAAACCTTAGCATTTGGTCGATCATTTGCTGAATTCTAGATAGTCTAGCATATCTTGTAATGTCCTGTATAGGTCATATATTGAGTTGTAATAGACTAGTTTGCTAGAAGGTTTCCTAGCAGACGTTGGAGAATGTCGTTCGCTAGAAGTCAGACGATAGCAGAATGCTAAGGAATTAGCATTTGCTAACAATCAGCAAACTGCTAAAGACGCTAGCAGATGGAAGTCAAAAGGAACCAAAAGTCAGCGGAAGTTGCAACAGCAGACTACACATCTAGCATATCGCCAAGGATATTCATCTAGCAGATTGTGCTAAAAGATCCTAGCAAAACAAGACTGTCTGAAGACTGAAGCCTTACTCCTGTTTTGACAAAAGTACACACAAAGGACGAGGCCTTCCCGAAGTAGTT
>JAPKLW010000396.1:551083-562817 GCA_026898455.1 Plectranthus barbatus | reverse complement strand
GGAGGCCCACTTTATTATTTGCATTTGATCCCTGGTCTGGCCCAACATTGCTCAGAGCCCATTAGGGTTTATTAAACCCTTATAGCCTATTCTCCAGATCTATATAAATAGATAAATCTCTCATGTTCCCACATAAGTTTGAAGTTTCAAATCAGAAACCCTAGAGAGATTGAGAGAGAGTGGACGGCTGTGGATCCGGTAGCATATCCTCACCAGATTTCCAGATCGAGCAAGAGAACAGATCAGAAGATCAGATCTGTTGGAACAAGTCTCCGTCATCGATCTAGATATGTAGATCAGTCGCTGGAGTTAAGGTATTCCGTAGATCCATCCCTTTGCAATTAATTTTGTAGGAGCATGCTTAGGTTCGCCTGATTTATTTAATTTATGTTTATTTTTTATATCCTAAGAACGATCCTTGGCAAATTAAAGTGGCAATTCGCGTTGTCTATTGTGGACTCGAATCCTACAATTGGTATCAGAGCAAGGTTCTAATTCTTAGGCTCTATCCTGAATAAATTGTGATTAAATAAATATGTATGTTCATGGATGGATTTAAAATTGTCGTGGATATTTTTGTTCTCGTGGCCCGTCTCTGTTTTGGTTTTGTTTTAAATTGCGAGAAAATCCGCGATCAGATTGATAGGAAAAATATCTAATAGACTAGATCTGTTTTGTATTTTTTTATTCAATCTGTAAACCAAATCTGATCGAGAATGAAGGGTTGAGTGACAAAGTTAAGCTGCAGTTTCCGGTGGATTGGGCAAGCAGCGGCCGTGCGCAGGCGGCGCACGGTAGACCCTGTAGCAGCAGTAGCGTGCGGTGGCGCATGGCGGAGGTTGTCCACGCAGCAGCAAGTCGTGGCTCTTCCTCCTTGCGCGTGCAGTGGCACCGGCTCCGGCTGGCGCGGGTCTCTGTGGGTGAGCAAGGGCCGTGCGCAGGCGTGCACGGCGGTGGAAGGCAACGTGGTGGTTGCGCGCAGCAGACGCAGCTCAGCAGCGTGCGCGCAGACAGCAGCAGCGGCTGTCGCGCAGTGATGCATCCCAGCAGCTGCGTTGCTGGTCAGGAGAGCTGCTGGCGAGATGGCGCACGTCGGGAAGGCAGCAGGTGCGACTGTGCAGCGGCGGTGGCCGTGGACAGATCAGCGGCGGCTAGGCTTTGGATGGAGAAGAGGCGGCTGAAACCCTAGTCAGATTAGGGTTTGGGTGCGGGCTGGGTCGCGGCCCCGGCGGCCCGGACGGCTGGAGCTAGGGTTTTGATCCTTGAAACCCTAGTTTGTTGTGTCTAAACCCTAGTGTGATGTGGGTTGGCCCAAGATTAAAATTTAATTATTTTAATGGGCCAGATAACACTGGTTCACTAATTCCTAGCCCGAATTGCGGTATTATTTTAGTCGAAAGTTGCAGATTTCAAGTTAAAGAGTGGGAGCCCATTTGAAGATCTGTATTAAATTAAATCATTGTAATAGATAGATTTAATTTTATTTCCCATGTAATTGCATCAAGGGGCCATGAGAAATTTTATTTATTTATTTAATTGTTTTCTCGTATGATGTGATTTATTATGTGCGCACTAGTAAATAATAGGAAAGCATGCTACTGCTTTTATTATTTATTTTGAAGCATGTCATGGATAATAGGAAAGCATGTTACTGCTTTATTATTTACTGTTCAAAGCATGCTTTATGTGATTTATTTTATGTATTAAATTATGTCTATAAATTCCGGAATCATGTTGGAAAATATGATGGAATTTTAGATATGACATAATTTATGGATCATAAAATAATTTGTGCGCATAAGAACCTTTTGAAAGAAAAAGACTATGCAAGATTTTTTAATTAAAATCAACAAGACCTCCACAATGCGGTCTCTTATTAGAAGTGGGTAGTGAAGTGAGTAGACGTCTACACGACCGTAGCCTGCTTACTTTATTTGTTCATAAGTTCTAATAGATGAGATTTCTAAATAAAAAAATTAAACATGAGAGAAGTGAACAGTGAAGTGAGTAGACGTCTACACGACCGTAGCCTGCTTATTTTATTTGTTCATAAGTGATAACTGCAGTTTAGCGGTTAGCCAAATAAATTTTTACACCCGTAGGTGGTCGATCCCACAGGGACTGTGCAACGATAAATCTAAAGTACTAGCTATAATTAATAAATCATAGATGTTTGAGGGAATTGAAAAAGGGATTTTGTTTTGTAAATTTAAAGATAACAATTGCAAAAAATAAAGGTTTTGAAAACAATAAAGAAAAGCACAGATCCTAGGGCAGATATTCTAATCATCAACATGCAAATTCATCAACTCAGCAATGGGGATAAATTAAGATTCAGATGGATTAAATTCCTTGTTCAGACAATTAAACCCTAGATTACTAATTGGTGACTATCTCCTCTCGGTCTCAAGAACACCAAATTAGTCAATCTCGATAATTATCTAATTAAATCCTACAAATTAATTCTTCCTTTTAAGACAGAAAATAATTGCATTCAATTCCTTTTTCCTATTATCAATTTTCACCTCTCGGTCCTTCAATTAATAATTACAAACCTAGATTCAAATTCATCTCTCGATCCTTCTCTAAATCTAGATTCGATTAATTAAGCACAAGGAATTGAACCATGCTATTGAGTTGATTTTAATTAAACATGCATCAGAAAAGAAATCATAACCCATGAACCTGTTTAGGGTTCTAGCCACAAAACATGACTAGAATTAAAGCAAACATATTATTAAAGAACTTACAAATAAATAGGAACCTTGAATGTCTTGTAAAAACTCCAAAGCTCAATTGTTCTAATTGTAATAATGCATAAAAGAGCCATACCAGTCTGAAATTCGTGCCTCAAAGTTCTAATATAGAGGGGGAAAAAGACCTAATTTGAGTATTGGGTAAAAATAGCAAAAACTGCCAAAACAGGCCCAAAATAGCTTTTTCGGGCTTCTGTGTTGATCGACACAAATCCTGTCTGTCGACAGGAATGCTTTGACCTCTGTTTCGGTCGACACAAATCCTGTCTCTCGACACAGAAACTTATGTCTGCGCAGTCTCACGGTTTTGGCCATAACTTTTGCTTCCAAACTCTGATTGACCCGATTCCAGTTGCGTTGGAAAGCTAATTCAATGATATTTCTATTTCCATGCTCCAGTAGCTCAGATTCCACCTGTGGAAGAATTAGTGACTGTTCTTTTGTACATCATCTGCTTTCGGTACGGGTTTCCAATGAATTTGGCCTAAAACCTGCAAAAATCATCCATCAAAGGCATAACACCCTCTAAAGTAGACTCATGCACAGAAATAAGTAAAAACATAACAAAATATACTTGAAACAATGGAGAAAAATATAGATAAGTGAGTATAAATATGAGCTTATCAAACCCCCCAAACTTGAATATTAGATTGTCCTCAATCGAAGAAAAGAAGAAAGAAATCTCAAGCAGTTGAAAGAGCAATGCCTCACAAGATTCATCACAATCAAGGTTAATCAATCCACATCACACAAGCAATTGAAAGAGATAAGATATTCATCAACTTCGGAAGACTCACAGGAAAGTGTATCGCTCAATCACTCAAGTGTTTGGGTTTCAATGAAAGCACTCACAACATGTATGAAGAAATTTCTACCATAGGCTTGCAAAAGTTCTAAAATCTCCACTGCTTATTTGTGCACACAATTCAAGAATAAAAAAGGACTTTGATAAGGTTGTACTGTAGGCTTTTTTTTTGTGAAAGGCAGGGAAATATGGCCAAGTGACTAAACCAATTGAGTTAGCTACTCCCAACAAATCCAACCACTATCTTCTCATCATCCACCATTCCCCTAAAAATCTCAACACAAATCAAGTCTCAATTTTTTTTCCTAGTCCTTTTATGCTCTTAAAAATTTTATTTAATGATTTGAGCTTATAAGGACACAATTTTTTTTTATAGAGCCCAACCGACTTTTGCTCACCAATCTAAAATTTTCCCATCCACTTATAACAATTATCCTTATTTCACCCAAATCCTATAGACATGATTCAATTCACCTTTTTCATAGCACTATCTCATAGACAAAATAGAACTACAATGTTTTTCTTCACTCATAGACCAAGAAAGAAAAAGTAACAGGCTCAAAGGGGCTAATCTAGGGATAAAATATAACAAGGGACAGTGTTTAGGATAATTTGGCTAACAAATATGGCCTAAGATCATTTTCTATCCTTGTGCACACTATGCAGTCTCAAAACAGAACAAAAACAAGTTCTAGAGAAACGAAAACATACATGCGAATCACTCATGAACAAATAAAGGCTAAAAAACTCACTGGGGTTCAAATTTTCTTCCTTAGTCAATTTTAATCCACTCAAACATCATGCAAGTGTAAGTTTCAATTAGACCCTATCATGCGGTATTTTACATTCATAGGCAAATCAACCACAATCGAAATCAACTCAACAAATCAAAGATCGATTCCAAACATTGCATATAATGTTAGAGGGTTCAATTACTTAAAGATTTTCCTCACATACTATCTATATTTTTTTTATTGGCAAAAATTAAACACACCAAATCAAATAAATGCAATAAAAACAAAGCAAGTAAAGGGATAGAAAGTTCGATTTTCTTGTCCACATCCCCCCAAACTTATTTCGAACTCGGAGAGTAAGAAAAAGTTTGAAAATCAGACAAAAAACAGAACAGTACCGGACTGTCGATCTCAGACATCGACGTTTTTATCCAATCGAGGAAGTCAGCGCTGCGCGATGAAGATTTGGTGCTGTTGGCACTCTGTGTCGATCGACAGGGGGCCTGTCGATCAACTCAGAGCCTTCTGTTGACTTCTCCTGCTGTCGATCAAAGTGTTCTCCGTGCGCCAGGCCTCTGTGTCGATCGACAGCCGGTCTGTCGATCGAAACAGAGGTAATTCCTCCTTTTTTTTTCTTTTTTCAAAGTTAAACAACAAAACCAAAAACAAAGTAAAGGCAGAAAATAAAAATAAACAACTACAAAATTTGAAAGGAATTGAAATAAAAACAAATAACAGTTGGGTTACCTCCCAACAAGTGCTTTAGTTAACGTCGTAGCTCGACGAGACCTCAGTTCAGAACCAGGGCGGGCTAGATCGCACTCGCCTTCCTTTTGAGTCCACCATAAAAACCCACCGGTCTTGGATGACAATAGTGAGCTTGGGTTGAGACGGTGTAATTGACAATTTTGCCGTCTCGTTCCTTCGCTCCCATCTCTGAGCGGCGCAGCCTTCTTTGATTTCTTCAGTCAGTCCCTCATCATCTTCTTCATCCTCATCATCAGCCTCATCTCTAGAAGTGATCTTGAAGCATTCAGATTCATGCCGGCTTCTGTCAAGTTTGAAGGTAATCTTTTCTTCATTGGCTCGGAGGGTGATCTCTCCTCCGCGGCAATCAATAAGAGCAGCACTTGTGTCAAGGAATTCTCTACCCAAGATCAGTGGTGTGCTTCCTGTAGGGTTTTTTCGTGAACCGAATCACCAAAACCAAACTGAACCGGATCGATTTATGGATATTGCTCATAATTTCAATTCTCAAAACCCTAGCATGCTCCTAAGAATATAATACAAAGATTTGTGGATTTAGGGTGTACCGTAACTCCGTCGAGTCTAAACCGATCTTTCGTGTTTGAATTAAAAATCCTAATTCAACCACGCGATTCGAATTTATCTGCGGAAGTAGAAATTAGAAATCTAATTTCCAAGAATAAATTCGAAAAACAAAGAGAGAAGAAAAGAGAAATCTGTTCTCCAGATTAGATCTTCAGGACTTTGTCCCAATGCTGTTCAGATCTACTACTGGTGAGGACTCCGTAGATCTGTATTCTGAGCAGGAACAGAATCGAAATTCTCCTCCCTCTTCCCAAAAATCGGCGCCTCCTCTCCCTCTAGGGTTTAGTGTGTTTCAACTGTCTTACAACTTATGAGAGAGAGCTGTCTATTTACAGACCTAGGGTTGGAAACCCTAATGGGCCATTTTGGGCTCAATTCAGCATATTTAATTGGGCCAGTCCTGGGACCTAATGCAAATAATAAAGTGGGCCTATAAATTAATTAATTCCCATGTCCACAACCCAGGTCACAATTAATTAATTAATATTAATTCTTTTTCACCACAGAATTAATACTGACCTACCCCTTTATTACTACGTTATGAGAACGGGCTGCATTAATTGAGAATCCCCATATTTAAGGTTACCGGACATCCATTAATTAATCGGAGCCTCTGACAAGCTCTAACTACAATTAATTAATATCTTATTATTCATGAGTAGTACCACTCAAACCTTATCACTCGTGCCTGAACTTAATCAGCCTGCAGGACTTTGGCACGATGAATGTTATTGAGCTCCTCAGGGAATGTCCCCATCCTATTACTCGGATATGGTTACCTAAACCTAGTCTCAGGCGGTACTACACGAACTGCTGTTACCCAAGATGCGGGTATACGAGCACATTATTTAGGCTCTCCACCATGGCAAGTCAAAGCAACAGTCAACCCGTGCAAACCCCTGAACCTTCGTTAAGGTTTGGACTCAATCAATATAACGAGATCTTATATTCGCTGATGTCAAACAGACGAATACATCTCACTGCGGTCCATCAATACGCCACCTCTGCGTACCAGCATGTCAAGTAACCAAGACAGACTACTTATTCCGACAATGCCGCAGCCATCCGGACAGACGTATACTCATACGCTGTCTCGGCTGTGATCAGGTTTATGTCTCACTTGGTCAAGTGATCATACTGTCTTGTGCGATCTACAACACGCCGTATAATCGTCCCTATCGGTGAGACAAGAGGATACCATTGTTCATACATGTAAGATTGTTAACAGATAGGAGAAATAAATCGTTGTATACTCATTGTAATAAATGCTTTTAGTATACAAAACCCATCAATCTCCCACTTATACTCAAAGCATAACTAAGCTATTACAGAGTGTACTGTCCGTCTATCTAGTCTGCTGTCACTTTAACCACTATCAGTGGTCGGCATCCACCTCAGACCCAACTCACGAATATGTCTTTCATAAACTTTCTGCGGCAAGCTCTTTGTAAACGGATCAGCAAGATTGTCAGCAGTGTCAATCTTCTTAATCAGCACATCGCCCCTCGATACGATTTCTCGTATGATATGGTACTTTCTCTCTATGTGTTTTCTTGCCCTGTGAGACCGCGGTTCCTTTGAGTTTGCCACTGCACCAGAGTTATCACAATAAATTGTGATGCTCCTCGGCAAACTCGGGATCACGCCCAACTCTAAAAGGTAGTTCCGGAGCCACACCCCCTCTTTCGAGGCGTCGGAGGCGGCGACATTCCGCCTCCATGGTGGAGTCAGCAATGCATTTCCGCTTTGAGCTCCTCCAAGATACAGCTCCACCTCCCAGGGTAAACACATATCCTGAGGTCGATTTCTACTCATCCTGGTCCCCTTGGAAATCCAAGTCTGTATAACCCCTAGGGCACAAATCCTCACTTTGATAAACTAGGCAGAAATTCCTAGTTCTTTTCAAATACTTGAGGATGTGCTTTACAGCAGTCCAGTGCGTTTGTCCAGGGTTAGACTGAAATCTTGCTACCATGCTAATAGCATAACAGATATCTGGCCTGGTACACAGCATCGCATACATGAGACTACCCACAGCCGAAGCGTATGGTACAAGACTCATCTCGTCTTTCTCCCGCTGTGTCTGAGGAAGACCATAATAGGATGCCTATTAAGGTGAACCGGGCTATCACAGTATCCACATAGGATGCATGGGATAAGCTCAACATTCTTTTCTTACGATCTCGTAAGACCTTAATCCCAAGAATGTAGCCAGCTTCTCCCAGATCCTTCATTTGGAACTGTTCGGATAACCAAACTTTGATTTCGGACATCATTCCCTCGTTGTTTCCAAATAGGAGTATGTAATCAACGTATAGTGCAAGGAAGACCACGCTCCCACTGACACAAAGTCGGTAAACACAACTTTCGTTTTCCAACTGTGCAAATCCATAGGATTTAATCACATCGTTGAAACGTAAGTTCCACGACCTTGAAGCTTGCTTAAGTCCATACAAGGACTTCCTAAGTTTCCATACAAGATGTTCTTCACCCTTGCTTATGTAACCCTCAGGTTGCTGCATATAGATGTCTCTACCTTCTTCAAGGTAACCGTTCAGAAAAGCGGTTTTGACATCCATCTGCCAGATCTCGAGGTCCATATGCGCAACTATGGCAAGGAGTATCCGGATGGATTTGAGCATGGCTACGGGTGAAAAGGTTTCGTCATAGTCAATGCCCTCTTTTTGACTATAACCCTTTGCCACCAGCCTGGCTTTAAAAGCCGTGATCTTTCCATCCGCCCCTTTCTTTCTTTTGTATACCCATTTGCACCCTGTGGCCCTAAAGCCATCCGGCAAATCAGTTTTCTGGTATACATCCATAGCAGTTATGGATTCAATTTCAGAATCCATGGCGACACGCCATTTGGCAACATCCTTGTCTTGCACTGCCTCTTTGTAAGTCAGTGGGTCAGAGTCCTCATGTCCGTCTTCCGGGCTCAAGTCCGAAGACTCACCCATGAACATGTACCTTTTCGGCTGGAAAATAACTCTCCCACTACGACGAGGCATCGGTGCCGTGTCAGTAGTAGGTGCAGTGACTTGTGGTCCTGCACCTTGCACTGAAGAACGTGTCTGTGGTGTTGTACCTCTCACAGGTGCACCCACATCTACACGTTCCCCTTCCCTTGGAATTGCATTTTCGTTCTCAATTTCTTGAAGAACGATATCACTCCTTGACCTGTGATTACTCACATACTCGTCCTCCAAGAATCTAGCATTGGTGCTAACAACGACTCTTTGACTCTCAGGACAGTAAAAGTAACCACCTTTCGTTTGCCTGGGATACCCTATGAACATCATCACTTTTGACCTGCTTTCTAACTTATCAGGTTCCTTCGACAGTACTTGTGCCGGACAACCCCATACTCTAAACTTGCACAAACTAGGTTTGCGACCAAGGAAGTGCTCAGAAGGTGTCTCAGGAACTGATTTAGAAGGCACCACATTAAGCACGTAAGCTGTTGTTTCCAATGCGTAACCCCAAAACGAAATTGGTAAGTTTGCATAACTCATCATTGATCTTACCATCTCTAGAAGAGTCCTATTTCCTCTTTCAGCTACACCGTTTTGCTGGGGAGTACTCGGTGCAGTCCACTGGGATGTAATCCCATTTTCTGACAATTACTGCAGGAACTCGTTACCGAGGTATTCGCCACCGCGGTCAGATCGCAGCGACTTGATAGTTTTCCCGACCTTCTTTTCTACTTCAGCCTTGAACTCTTTGAATTTCTCAAAGCATTCAGACTTGTAGCGAAGCAGGTAAACGTATTCGTACCTTGAGTAATCATCAATGAAAGTGACGAAGTACTCGTACCCTCCACGAGCCTGTGTGGACATCGGTCCACATAAGTCAGAATGGATCAATTCCAAAACTTCCTCTGCTCGAGACTGACTAGCCTTGAAAGGCCTAGTTGACATCTTGCCCTCGATGCAGGATTCACAGACTTGATAAGGTACAGCAGACTCGTTCTTCTTTGGAGTGACTTTGGCTCTCTTCTCTTTCCTAGACTTGCTATCACTGCCTGTTTTCCTAAACTTGCTCTCAGCACCATCGTCTCCAACCTTAGAGGTTGTCGAACCAGTGCTAGAGCCAGACATAACAGGTTTCCGTGCTCGCATGGTAGACTGCTCCACTACAAGATCCTCAAGCAGCTCATGCAGAGCATACTCTCCCTTTGCAGCAGCAACTACCTTAAAGTCATGATAGGATTCCAGAAGAGAATTCAAGATAATATCAATCTCGCCTTGCGCACTGATATTACCACCCCGCACAGTAAACTGTCTCATGAGATCAATCACAAACATCATGTGCGTAGTCACTGAACTATCCTCAACCATCTTCTTGCACACAAGATTGTGCACAAGCTTACAGTTAATAGTTCGCTCCACTTTGCCAAAAGCCGTCGAGAGTTCCTTCCAAAGCTCTCCAGCTCTTTCGAGGTGTTCATACTTATACCTTAATTCTCTAGACAGGGAACCCGTGATGAGCCAGAAGGCAAACTCATCAGCATCCTCCCATCTGTCATAGAATTCAAGCTCAAGTTCGCACACACCTCTTTGAGAACGCAACAGTGGATCCATGTAAAGAACATGTGCTTGATTTTTCAGATAAAGGATGTGTTTGATGCAGAAACTCTATTCATGGAAGTTTGGACCAGTTAGAGGATTGAGAGCAAGTATATGATCGACAGTAGACATAGACATATCTGAAACAATAAAGAATCTTAAATAAGAACATACATGTTGAACTTCGAAAACAAATGCATTGAAAACCTTTTAATAAATCAAATACAATTGTTTTCCACTAATTGCCCAAGAGTTCCCACCACAAGCTACACTCGTAGACGTTTACGATGTCACCCTCAACCAGAACTGCGGGTTTTAAGCCCCAATCCATTTAATTTCACTACCACGTCAGGAAGCTTTTGACACTAGAAATTAATAATTAGTGAAAACCTTAGACCAAGCCATCTCTCAAGAACAGGGATGCAATTCTTGCATTATATTCTAAGATGCTTCTAAGCAATTAACCACAAATTTAACTCCGGCCATAAAGAGACAGTTTAGCATGGCACGTAACCATACCGCACAGCCCTTAAAGCTATTGTTATCTATAATTTAAATCAATCCTAGAATACTTGTGAAAGAGGTCTATGCAAGCTACACTCGTAGACGTTTACGCAAAGCCCTCCCACTATTCACATGATTTAAATTGTTTGTCTATAAATCCCAACCACCGTACCCATGCACCTCCAGGAACTAGCAAGCTACACTCGTAGACGTTTACTAGAACGAGAGATACACTTACAGCCTAGGACCGCTTTGTGGAGGTCTATTGATTTTAATTAAAAAATCTGCTTATTATTTTTCTTTTAAAAGGTGTCTTTATGCGCACACATAATTTCTTTGTCATTATATTTTCCAAATTTTTGCATGTAATTAAACAAGCCCAAAAATTCCCAAAATATAATCCAACAAAAGAAATTAATCACATAAGCATGCTTGAAAAGCTGTAAATAATAAAAGCGATAAATCATGCTTTTCCTATTATCTACACATGCTTAAATTGCGCACATAAATAAATCACAAATCATAGGAGGATAATTAAGGCAAACAAAAATTCCTCGTGGCCCCAAAAATAGAAAATAATATCTATCTATTACAAATTTGAATATTGAATTAATTTGGATAAATCCAAATCTTTTCAAATCTTCCAAATCTTTAAGGGCCTTCAAATCTGGATACACCAAATCTTTTGGAATTTTAGGCCTTTGTGATCTGATGATTTTCCCTAACCCTAATGCAAACCCTAGGGTTTACACAGGATTGTGCAAACCACCAAAACAATAGCCACCGCGACGGGACAGCAGCACCCGACGACAGCCGAAGCCGCCGACTGCCGACCGCCGCCGCCGCCAGGCCGGCCACCGGCCAGCGCCGCGCGCTGCTTCCGTGCTGCGCCCGCGGCCGTGCACCCGCGTGCGCCAGCGCCGTGCCTCGCGCGCGTAGGCTGCGAGCGCCCCTACCGCTGCCCGCGCGCGCCGCGCGCGGGCCCTGCGTGACGCGCCGCCGTCGCCCACCATCGTGCTCCGTAGGCCCTGCGTC
>JAPKLW010000396.1:514612-550983 GCA_026898455.1 Plectranthus barbatus | reverse complement strand
GGGCTGAATCAACGGGTTGCCACGAGGAACAAATACAAACATCCACAAAACTATAAATTCATACATGCATATCGAATTTAATTATGAACAACAGAGCCATAACTCAGAAACCTCGCTCTGATACCAATTGTAGGGTTTTTCCGTGAACCGAATCACCAAAACCAAACTGAACCGGATCGATTTATGGATATTGCTCATAATTTCAATTCTCAAAACCCTAGCATGCTCCTATGAATTTACTACAAAGATTTGTGGATTTAGGGTTTACCGTAACTCCATCGAGTCTGAACCGATCTTTCGTGTTTGAATTCCAAATCCCAATTCAACCACGCGCTTCAAATTTATCTGCGGAAGTAGATATTAGAAATCTAATTTCCAAGAATAAATACAAAAAACAAAGAGAGAAGAAAAGAGAAATATGTTCTCCTGATTAGATCTTCAGGGCTGTGTCCCAATGCTGTTCAGATCTACTACTGCTGAGGACTCCTTAGATCTGTATTTTGAGCAGGACCAGAATCGAAATTCTCCTCCCTCTTCCCAAAAATTGGCGCCTCCTCTCTCTCTAGGGTTTAGTGTGTTTCAACTGTCTTACAACTTATGAGAGAGAGCTGTCTATTTATAGACCTAGGGTTGGAAACCCTAATGGGCCATTTTGGGCTCAATTCAGCATATTTAATTGGGCCAGTCCTGGGACCTAATGCAAATAATAAAGTGGGCCTATAAATTAATTAATTCCCATGTCCACAACCCATGACACAATTAATTAATTAATATTAATTCTTTTTCACCACAGAATTAATACTGACCTACCCCTTTATTACCACGTTATGAGAACGGGCTGCATAAATTGAGAATCCCCATATTTAAGGTTACCGGACATCCATTAATTAATCGGAGCCTCTGACAAGCTCTAACTACAATTAATTAATACTCCCTCCGTCCCATTGAATTAGTCACATATTCCTTTTTCGTCCGTCCCATCTATTAGACACATTTCCTAAAAAGGCAACCTTTTTCCCACTCACCAATAAAATATTAATTCTTCTACACTAATACACATTGGTTCATGTGCCATTCCTTATGTGTCTAAACATATGGGATGGAGGGAGTATCTTATTATTCCTGAGTAGTACCATTCAAACCTTATCACTCGTGCCTGAACTTAATCAGCCTGCAGGACTTTCGCACGATGAATGTTATTGAGCTCCTCAGGGAATGTCCCCATCCTATTACTCAGATATGGTTACCTAAGTTCAGTCTCAGGAGGTACTACACGAACTGCTGTTACCCAAGATGAGGATATACGAGCACGTTACTTAGGCTCTCCACCATGGCAAGTCAAAGCAACAGTCAACCCGTGCAAACCCCTGAACCTTCGTTAGGGTTTGGACTCAATCAATATAACGAGATCTTGTATTCGCTGATGTCAGACAGACGAATACATCTCACTACGGTCCATCAATACGCCACCTCTGCGTACCAGCATGTCAAGTAACCAAGACAGACTACTTATTCCGACAATGCCACAGCCATCCGGACAGACGTATCCTCATACGCTGTCTCGGCTGTGATCATGTTTATGTCTCACTAGGTCAAGTGATCATACTGTCTTCTGCGATCTACAACACGCCGTTTGATCGTCCCTATTGATGAGACAAGAGGATACCATTGTTCATACTTGTAAGATTGTTAACAGATAGGAGAAATAAACCGTTGTATACTCATTGTAATAAATGTTTTCAGTATACAAAACCCATCACTTCCATCCTCCTTCATGTCCAAGACTACAAAATCTGCAGGAAAAATTAGATGACCCACACGAATGAGAACATCCTCTATGATACCTTTTGGGCGGGACACAGATCGGTCCGCCATCTGCAGAGTGATAGTAGTCGGCCTCAGCTCTCCAATCTTAAGGCGCTGAAAGATGGAGTAGGGCCTCAGATTGATGTTGGCACCAGTGTCGCACAACACTTTCTCAAACGAGATTCCCCCAATCTCCACTGGGATGGTGAAGCATCTTGGGTCGCTCCTCTTGATCGAAACCTTCTTTTGGAGGACCATGTTGCATTGTTCGTGAAGCTTGACAGTTGCATTCTCCATAAAATGTTTCGTCTCGCTCATCAGTTTCCGGAGATAGCGCATGTAACCAGGAATTTCAGAGAGAGCTTCAATCAGTGGTAAATTGATACTTACCTTCTTCAAGTTCTCAAAAAAGTGCGAGAACTTGGAATCCTCCTTCTGCTTGGTGAATCTTTGAGGAAACGACATTGGAGGTGCCTTGGCAGCCTTGGAAGTGGAGGAATGCTGCTGAGAGCGCTGATGTGTCGACTGGCCTGGAGTCTGGACTGCCTGTCGATCGACAGGGGGTGTGTCGATCGACACACCCTCTGCAGCTCCGTCGATCTCTTCTTCTGAATTGGTGTCGATTGCCTCTTCTGGGCCTCCATGTCGATCGATAGGATTCCTGTCGATCGAAACAGAGGCCAGCTCTGCTGGGTCTGCTTCTTTTCTCCCCCCAAACTTGCTTTAGGGCATGCTTGAACCTGTATAGCTCTTTCCGGACCTCAGCTTCACAGCTTTGCATTCTTTGTGGTTCTTGGGATTTCCCTCGGTGGTGCTTGGCAGCTTTCCGGGAGTGTGTTGCATCTCGATGGTGGTAGCAATCTGGCTCACTTGAGTCTCAATGATCTTGACATGCTTGCCGAGTAAATCCACCTTGGAAGTCAGTCCTGCCACTTCTTTCTCAACTTTCCCCTCTCTGTGGTCTGAAGCTTTGATGAAATTTTTGAGCACTTCTTCAAGAGTTTCCTTCTTCTTTTCCACCACTTCACCATCTTGCACTTCGAAGTCCGGAGGTGGTTTCTCGGCGGCATTGGGTTGAGAGTAGGAGAAGCCTGGGTGAGGTTTTGCATGGTAGTATTGGTATCCCCCTTACCGGTACTGATTCTGGTAGCCACCACGATTCATGTAGTTTACATCGGCGATAGGGTCAAGCTGTGCAACAGAAACAGAAGCAGAAGTAGTTTGTTTTTCAACTTCCCCCTTTAGCTTATCAACCTCTTTCTTCAATGCATCATCCTCCTTTGCCTCATCAGCTCGGATCTGTGGCCTCCTTGGATTCCCCCATTGTTGATCATGTAGGGCCATCTTCCTGAACAATTTTAGAGCCTTTTCCGGTGACTTGCTCATCAATGAACCTCCAGCTGCATAGTCCACTGACTTCTGGCTCTCCATAGTCAATCCTCTGTAGAAGATGTGGGCCTGCTCCTCAGTGACAACTCCGTGGCCCGGACAACTCCTCAGCAGCTCATTGAACCTGGTCCACGCCTCAAAGAGAGTCTCATCCATCCTCTGGTGGAACTGCAAGATTTCCATCTTCTTCTGAATAATCACTGATGGCGGGAAGAATGCGCTGAGGAACTCTGTCCAAAGATCAGCCCATGTCCTGATGTTGCTGCAATCCAAAGCGGTGAACCACGACTGCGCCTGATCCCTAAGTGATAAGGGGAACAGACGAAGCCGGATCACATCCTGAGAGACTCCATTCTGCTTGATGGTATCACACACCTCCACGAACATCCTGAGGTGACTGTATGGGTCCTTAACTGTGCGGCCTCCGAACTGATTCTACTGAACCATCTGAATTAAGCCGGTCTTGAGTTCAAAGTTATTGGCGGTGATGCCAATAACGAATCCCTCATTTCTGGGCTGCGGTCTGTACTTCTTGGCCATAGCATTGGGATCCTCATCGTCGGAATCCTCTCTCAGGGCTCTCTCTCTGTCTCTTCTTTCGGCCACGCGCCTTTCTGCTTCCCTTTCCTCCAGGAGTTGCCTCATGACATCCTTCATGTGATTGACTTCATGGACCAACAGTATGGCGTTCTCCGGAGTAATCAATGGCTGGTCGGTTCCCAGTTCCCCCATCGGAATGACTCGGACTAGCCATGATGGTCTCAGTGGTTTGCTTGGCTTTTCCCTTCCTTTTTCTGATGGTGGCCTCGATTTCTGGGTCAAAAATCTCGAGTGGCTTGTGATAAGCTCATATTTATACTCACTTATCTATATTTTTCTCCATTGTTTCAAGTGTTTTACATTATGTTTTTACTTATTTTTGTGCATGAGTCTACTTTAGAGGGTGTTATGCCTTTGATGGGTGAATTTTGCAAGTTTTAGGCCAAATTCATTGGAAACCCGTACCGAAAGCAGATGATGTTCAAAGGAACAGTCACGACTTCTTCCACAGATGGAATCTGAGCTAATGAAGCACATGGATGGAAAGATCTTTGAATTAGCTTTCCAACGCAACTGGAATCGGGTCAATCGGAGTTCGGGAGAGGAAGTTATGGCCAAAACCGTGAGACTGCGCAGGCAGATGCATCCGTGTCGAGAGACAGGATTTCTGTCGACAGACAGGATTCCTGTCGATTGAATTTTTTCCTGTCGATCGAAACAGAGGCCAAAATTTCAGAAACGTCACAAATTCAGCCCGGATTTTGATCTTGAAGGTTGTGTCGATCGAAATTCCCCCTGTCGATCGACACAGATGTCCGAGAAGGCTGTTTTTGGCCTGTTTTGGCAGTTTTTGCTATTTTGACCCAATACTCAAATTAGATCTTTTTCCCCCTCTATAAATAAGAACTCTTAGGCACGAATTAGATCCATCTTTTATGCATTATTACACTTAGAATAATTGAGCTTTGGAGTTTTTTACAAGACATTCAAGGTTCCTATTTTATTGTAAGTCATTTAATAATATGTTTGCTTTATTTCTAGTCATGTTTTGTGGCTAGAACCCTAAACAGGTTCTAGGGTTATGATTTCTTTTCTGATGCATGTTTAATTGATATCAACTCATATAGCATGGATTAATTCTCTGATTTAATTTAATAATATAGATTAAAAGAAGGACCGAGAGGTGAATTGAGATCTAGGTTTATAGTTAATAATTGATGGATCGAGAGATGAAAATTGTTAACAGGAAGAGAGAATTAATTGTGTTTGTTTTCTGTCTCAAAAGGAAGAAACTTGCATAGGAATTAATTAGATAATTATTGAGATTGATTAATTTGGTGTTCTTGAGACCGAGAGGAGATAGTCACTAATTAATAATCTAGGATTTAATTGCCTGACCAAGGAATTTAATCCATCGAAATCTATGTTTTCCCCATTGCTGAGTTGATTGAAATTTGCATGTTGATGATTAGACTATCTGCCCTAGGATCTGTGCTTTCTTTAATTGTTTTCAAAACCTTTACTTTCTGCAATTGTTATCTTTAATTTCCAAACAAAACCCCTTTTCAAAATCCTCAAACATCTATGTTCTAGAAATCATAGCTAGTACTTTAGATTTATCGTTGCACAGTCCCTGTGGGATCGACCACCTACGGGTGTAAAAATTTATTTGGCTAACCGCTAAACTGCAGTTATCAGCTTGCCCTGGGCCCTTGTATTCATAAACTTGTAACAAAAACAAAGACAAACAGGAAATCAGAAACAATGTCGATCGACAGAGGGCCTGTCGATCGACACGAATGATTTCTGCTTCTATTTTGGTCGACAGGAATCCTGTCAGTCGAAACAGAGGCAAAAATCAGAGAAAAACAGCAAAACAACAAATACAAAAAATTAACACCAAAAATAAAAATCAACACACCAAAAACAAAATCAGAACCATAAAACTTTCAAAAACGAAAATTAAACAGGAAATAACAATAAAAATACAGCCTCAATCCATCAGATCTAAAAATAAACCAATATTCAGATAAATCTGACAGTCCCCGGCAACGACGCCAATTTGATAACTGCAGTTTAGCGGTTAGCCAAATAATTTTTTACACCCGTAGGTGGTCGATCCCACAGGGACTGTGCAACGATAAATCTAAAGTACTAGCTATAATTAATAAATCATAGATGTTTGAGGGAATTGAAAAAGGGATTTTGTTTTGAAAATTTAAAGATAACAATTGCAAAAAATCAAGGTTTTGAAAACAATAAAGAAAAGCACAGATCCTAGGGCAGATATTCTAATCATCAACATGCAAATTCATCAACTCAGCAATGGGGATAAATTAAGATTCAGATGGATTAAATTCCTTGTTCAGGCAATTAAACCCTAGATTACTAATTAGTGACTATCTCCTCTCGGTCTCAAGAACACCAAATTAGTCAATCTCGATAATTATCTAATTAAATCCTACAAATTAATTCTTCCTTTTAAGACAGAAAATAATTGCATTCAATTCCTTTTTCCTATTATCAATTTTCACCTCTTGGTCCTTCAATTAATAATTACAAACCTAGATTCAAATTCATCTCTCGATCCTTCTCTAAATCTAGATTCGATTAATTAAGCACAAGGAGTTGAACCATGCTATTGAGTTGATTTTAATTAAACATGCATCAGAAAAGAAATCATAACCCATGAACCTGTTTAGGGTTCTAGCCACAAAACATGACTAGAATTAAAGCAAACATATTATTAAAGAACTTACAAATAAATAGGAACCTTGAATGTCTTGTAAAAACTTCAAAGCTCAATTGTTCTAATTGTAATAATGCATAAAAGAGTCATACCAGTCTGAAATTCGTGCCTCAAAGTTCTAATTTATAGAGGGGGAAAAATACCTAATTTGAGTATTGGGTAAAAATAGCAAAAACTGCCAAAACAGGCCCAAAATAGCTTTTTCGGGCTTCTGTGTCGATCGACACAAATCCTGTCGGTCGACAGGAATGCTTTGACCTCTGTTTCGGTCGACACAAATTCTGTCTCTCGACACAGAAACATCTGTCTGCGCAGTCTCACGGTTTTGGCCATAACTTTTGCTTCCGAACTCCGATTAACCCGATTCCAGTTGCGTTGGAAAGCTAATTCAAAGATATTTATATTTCCATGATCTATTAGCTCAGATTCTACCTGTGGAAGAATTAGTGACTGTTCTTTTGAACATCATCTGCTTTCGGTACGGGTTTCCAATGAATTTGGCCTAAAACCTGCAAAAATCACCCATCAAAGGCATAACACCCTCTAAAGTAGACTCATGCATAGAAATAAGTAAAAAAATAACAAAGGTTGTTTTAAATGAGATAAGTGAGTATAAATATGAGCTTATCAATAAGTTCTCTAGGATTGTTTTAAATGAGATAACAAAGGTTGTAAGAGGCATGCGTCATGGGACTAGTACGTATGACAAATCGTCCTTTTAACTTCCGGAGTTAGAATTGTGGTCAAATGCTTAGATGTTGCCTGAGTACTAACTCATGAATGATGTCCTTGCTCAGATAGGTTGATCATGGTCTTAGTTCTATCTCCGATTATTAATTTCATTTGCCGGCAAATACCTGGCTTGGATTGAAATTAAAGACTGGAACTTCAAAGAGCAGTCTGGTTAGGTGGTCTGCTGTAAAAGTCTTCAAAAGGAGCTTGCAGTAGATGCACCTAGGCAATTGGGGGAAACAATTGTATTGGTTTATCAAAAGGTTACAATGCATATTTGTTTCAATGTTTTGCATGTATGTTCTTACTTTAATCAATTATTGTTTTCAGATATGTCTATGAATAATGTCATAAATATCTTGGCACAAAATCAATTAACTGGTCCGAATTTCCAGGAATGGAAGCGCAACTTGGATTTATATCCTAGTTGCAGAGGAACATTGATTTGTTCTTAATACTCCGTGTCCAGCTGTCCCCACTGCTGAGCCAACTGATGTGGAGCGGAACCTCTATGACATGTGGGTCAAGTCTAATAATGTAGTCAAGTGATACATGATGACCACTATGTCTAAGGTGCTCCAGCAACAACATCAGCACTATGACAAAGCAGCTGAGATTATGGATAGTCTCACAATTACTTTTGGGGAATTGGATAGAGCTGTCAGATTTAAGCTCATGAGAGAGATCATGAGTTGTAAAATGACTGATGGTAGCTCAGTGAGAGAGCACGTTGTTTCCATGACTCACCTCATGGAAGAACTGACGTTGCATGGAGGAGGTATTGACAGGGAAGCCCAGGTCGATATCATACTCAACTCACTTCCGAAGTCTTTTGAGAAATTTAGGCTGAATGTTGTCATGAATAAAAAGGAGTACACTCTCAATGAGTTACTTAGTGACCTCATGGAGGCTGAATCAGTCATGCAACCTGAAACGACAGTCTTGGTTTCTTTCGGTAGTCGCCCTGCTTCATCGAAAGGTGCTAAAGGGGTGATTGGAAAGAAATTCAAGAAGATAACATTTGGAAGCAAAAATTCTTGGAAAAAGAAGACTATGACACCGGGGAACAAGGGCAAGTGTTTCCGTTGTGGCAAAATTGGTTACTGGAAGAAGGATTGTCTGAACAAGCGGGTTGGACAAGGTACGTCATTAGCATTTGTAACGGAAACAAGTTTAGCATATGTTTCTACCCATTCGTGGGTAGTCGAAGGAACCTGATAAGTTAGAAAGCAGGTCAAAAGTAATGTTGTTCATAGGGTATCCCAGGCAAACGAAAGGTGGTTACTTTTACTGTCCTGAGAGTCAAAGGGTCGTTGTTAGCACCAACGCTAGATTCTTGGAGGACGAGTATGTGAGTAATCACAAGTCAAGGAGTGATATCGTTTTTCAAGAAATTGAGAACGAGAATGCAATTCCAAGGGAAGGGGAACATGTAGATGTGGGTGCACCTGTGAGAGGTACAGCACCACAGACATGTTCTTCAGTGCAAGGTGCAGGACCACAGGTCACTGCACCTACTACTGACACGGCACCGATGCCTCGTCGTAGTGGGAGAGTTATTTTCCAACCAAAAAGGTACTTGTTCGTGGGTGAGTCTTCGGACTTGATCCCGGAAGACGGACATGAGGCCTCTGACCCACTGACTTACGAAGAGGCAGTACAGGACAAGGATATTGCCAAATGGCGTGTCGCCATGGATTCTGAAATAGAATCCATAACTGCTATGGATGTATACCAGAAAACTGATTTGCCGGATGGCTTTAGGGCCATAGGGTGCAAATGGGTATACAAAAGAAAGAAAGGGGCGGATGGAAAGATCACGGCTTTCAGGGCCAGGCTAATGGCAAAGGGTTATAGTGAGAAAGAGGGCATTGACGATGACGAAACCTTTTCACCCGTAGCCATGCTCAAATCCATCCGGATACTCCTTGCCATAGCTGCGCATATGGACCTCGAGATCTGGCAGATGGATGTCAAAACCACTTTTCTAAACGGTTGCCTTGAAGAAGGTAGAGACATCCATATGCAGCAACCCGAGGGTTACATAAGCAAGGGCGAAGAACATCTTGTCTGGAAGCTTAGGAAGTCCTTGTATGGACTTAAGCAAGATTCAAGGTCGTGGAACTTATGTTTCAATGATGTGATTAAATCCTATAGATTTGCACAGTTGGAAAACGAAAGTTGTGTCTACCGACTTTGTGTCAGTGGGAGCATGGTCTTCCTTGCACTATATGTTGATGACATACTCCTATTTGGAAACAACGAGGGAGTGATGTCCGAAATTAAGGTTTGGTTATCCGAACAGTTCCAAATGAAGGATCTGGGTGAAGCTGGCTACATTCTTGGGATTAAGGTCCTACGAGATCGTAGAAGAAGAATGTTGAGCTTATCCCAAGCATCCTATGTGGATACTGTGATAGCCCGGTTCAGCATGCAACTCGCCAAGAAAGGCTTGCTACCTTTCAGACATGGCATTCGTCTTTCTAGTGGGCAGTGTCCTCAGACATAGCGGGAGAAAGACGAAATGAGTCTTGTACCATATGCTTCGGCTGTGGGTAGTCTCATGTATGCAATGCTGTGTACCAGGACAGATATCTGTTATGCCGTTGGCATGGTAGCAAGATATCAGTCCAACCCTGGACAGGCGCACTGGACTGCTGTAAAGCATATCCTCAAGTATTTGAAGAGAACTAGGAATTTCTGCCTAGTTTATCAAAGTGAGGATTTGTGTCCTGTGGGTTATACAGACTCGGATTTCCAAGGGGAGCAGGATGAGAAGAAATCGACCTCAGGTTATGTGTTTACCCTGGGAGGTGGAGCTGTATCTTGGAGGAGCTCAAAGCAGAAATGCATTGCTGACTCCACCATGGAGGCGGAATATGTCGCCGCCTCCGATGCCTCGAAAGAGGGGGTGTGGCTCCGGAAGTACCTTTTAGAGTTGGGCGTGATTCCGAGTTTGCCGAGGAGCATCACAATTTATTGTGATAACTCTGGTGCGGTGGCAAACTCGAAGGAACCGCGGTCTCACAGGGCAAGCAAACACATAGAGAGAAAGTACCATATCATACGAGAAATCATATCGAGGGGCGATGTGCTGATTAAGAAGATTGACACTGCTGAAAATCTTGCTGATCCGTTTACAAAGAGCTTGCCGCAGAAAGTTTACGAAAGACATATTCGTGAGCTGGGTCTGAGGTGGATGTCGACCACTGATAGTGGTTAAAGAGACAGCAGACTAGATAGACGGACTCTATACTCTGTAATAGCTTAGTTATGCTTTGAGTATAAGTGGGAGATTGATGGGTTTTGTATACTGAAAGCATTTATTATAATGAGTATACAACGGTTTATTTCTCCTATCTGTTAACAATCGTACATGTATGAACAATGGTATCCTCTTGTCTCACCGATAGGGACGATCATACGGCGTGTTGTATATCGCAGAAGACAGTATGATCACTTGACCTAGTGAGACATAAACCTAATCACAGCCGAGACAGCGTATGAGGATACGTCTGTCCGGATTGCTGCGGCATTGTCGGAATAAGTAGTCTGTGTTGGTTACTTGACATGCTGGTACGCAGAGGTGGCGTATTGATGGACCGCGGTGAGATATATTCGTCTGTCTGACATCAACGAATAAAAGATCTCGTTATATTGATTGAGTCCAAACCCTAACGAAGGTTCAGGGGTTTGCACGGGTTGACTGTTGCTTTGACTTGCCATGGTGGAGAGCCTGAGTAACGTGCTCGTATATCCGCATCTTGGGTAACAGCAGCTCGTGTAGTACCGCCTGAGACTGAACTTAGGTAACCATATCCGAGTAATAGGATGGGGACATTCCCTGAGGAGCTCTATAACATTCATCGTGCCAAAGTCCTGCAGGCTGATTAAGTTCAGGCACGAGTGATAAGGTTTGAGTGGTACTACTTAGGAAATTATAAGATATTAATTAATTGTAGTTAGAGCTTGTCAGAGGCTCCGATTAATTAATGGATGTCCGGTAACCTTAAATATGGGGATTCTCAATTAATGCAACCCGTTCTCATAACGTGGTAATAAAGGGGTAGGTCAGTATTAATTCTGTGATGAAAAAGAATTAATATTAATTAATTTATTGTGTCCTGGGTTGTGGACATGAGAATTAATTAATTTATAGGCCCACTTTATTATTTGCATTAGGTCCCAGGTCTAGCCCAACAAGTGTGCTGAATTGAGCCCAGGAGCCCATTAGGGTTTTATAACCCTAGGTCTATAAATAGACCTCTCATTCTCTGAAACCCTAAGTCACTTCATAACACAATTTGAAAAATCCTAGATCTAGAGAGTGAGAGAGGGGGCGCCGTTTTCAAGGGAGAAGGAGGAGAATTTTCGAATTCTGGTCCTGCTCAAGCCACAGATCTACGGAGTCCTCACCAGTAGTAGATCTGACCAGCGCCGGGATACAGATCTGAAGATCTAATCTAGAGAACAGATTTCTTCTTCCCTTTTCTATATTTTTGATTTTCTCTAGAAATTAGTTTTCTAATTTCTGTTTCCGTAGAGAAATCGGATTGCGTGGTTGAATTAAAGTTTGGAATTCAAACGCAAAAGATCGGTACAGACACTACGGAATTAGGGTAATCTCTCAATCCACAATTAGGTATTAAATTCATAGGAGCATGCTAGGGTTTTGAGAATTTGAATTGTGGGCAATATCCATAGATCGATCCGGTTCAGTTTGGTTTTGGTGATTCGGTTCACGTAAAAACCCTACAATTGGTATCAGAGCCAGGTTTCTGATTTATGGCTCTGTTGTTCATAATTAAATTCGATATTATGCATGTATGAATTTAGTATTGTGGATGTTTGGTTTTTGTTCCTCGTGGCAACCCGTTGATTCAGCCCGCGGTGGTTTATCCGTGTAGGGCTGAATTATTTTGTAAAATCATGAGAAAATCCTTGATTAGCATAGATTTGAAAATTGTAATAGAATAGTTTCTGTAATTTTAATTTTCAAATTATGTAATTGGACTGGTCGAGGACGAAGAACGAAGACGAAGCCGATGCAGGGCCGACGGAGACGACGATGGCGCGACATGAAGGCGCGCGCGAGGCAGCGCTGGCGCGGCGCGGGGGTGCACGCGCGGGCGCACGTGGCACAGCAGCCAGCGCGGGGCACGAGCGCGCGGCGTGCTGGGCGCGGCGGCGGCGGCGGTCGGCGGTCGGCGGCGGCTCCGATCGTCGTCGGCTGCTGCTGTCCCGTCGCGGTGGCTTGTGTTTTTGGTGGTTTGTGCAATCCTGTGTAAACCCTAGGTTTGCATTAGGGTTAGGGCAAATCATCAGATTACAAAGGCCTAAATCCCAAAAGATTTGGTGTATCAAGATTTGGAGGCCCTTGAAGATTTGAGAAGATTTGAATTTATCCATTAAATTCAAAATTCAAATTGTAATAGATAGATTTTATTTTCTATTTATTTTTGGGGCCACGAGGAATTTTTGTTTGCCTTAATTATCCTCGTATGATATGTGATTTATTTATGTGCGCAATTTAAGCATGTGTAGATAATAGGAAAAACATATTTTACTGCTTTTATTATTTACAGTCTTTCCAAGCAAGCTTATGTGATTAATTTCTTTTGTTGGATTATATTTTGGGAATTTTTGGGCTTGTATTATTACATGCAAAAATTTGGAAAATATAATGACAAAAGGAAATTATGTGTGCGCATAAAGAAACCTTTTAAAAGAAAAATACTGAGCATATTTTTTTAATTAAAATCAATAGACCTCCACAAAGCGGTCCTAGGCTGTAAGTGTATCTCTCGTTCTAGTAAACGTCTACGAGTGTAGCTTGCTAGTTCCCGGAGGTGCATGGGTACGGTTGTTGGGATTTCTAGACAAACAATTTAAATCATGTGAATAGTGGGAGGGCTTTGCGTAAACGTCTACGAGTGTAGCTTGCGTAGACCTCTTTCACAAGTATTCTAGGATTGATTTAAATTATAGATAACAAAAGCTTTAAGGGCTGTGCGGTATGGTTACGTGCCATGCTAAACTGTCTCTTTTGGCCGGAGTTAAATTTGTGGTTAATTGCTTAGAAGCATCTTAGAATATAATGCAAGAATTGCATCCCTGTTCTTGAGAGATGGCTTGGTCTAAGGTTTTCACTAATTATTAATTTATAGTGTCAAAAGCATCCTGACATGGAAGTGAAATTAAATGGATTGGGGCTTAAAACCCGCAGTTCTGATTGAGGGTGACATCGTAAACGTCTATGAGTGTAGCTTGCGGTGGGAACTCTTGGGCAATTAGTGGAAAACATTTGTATTTGATTTATTAAAAGGTTTTCAATGCATTTGTTTTCGAAGTTCAACATGTATGTTCTTTTTAAGATTCTTTATTGTTTCAGATATGTCTATGTCTAATGTCATCAATATTCTCGCACAAAACACTCTAACTGGTCTGAACTTCCTGGAATGGAAGCGCAATCTTGAATACCTCCTGATTGCAGAAGAACATATGTTCGTTCTGCAAGTACTTTGTCCCGAAGTGCCAACTGCTGAATCCAGTCAACTGGATATAGACTTTTATAACAAGTGGGAGAAATCGAACAATGCAGTCAAGTGCTACATGATGACCACTATGTCGAAAGTCTTGCAACAGCAACATCAGCACCATAGGGATGCCTATGACATTATGTTAAGTCTGACGGCGACCTATGGGGAAACTGATAGAGCTGTCATGTTCAATCTCATGAAAGAAATCGTGAGTAAGAAAATGACTGATGGCACCTCAGTGAGAGAGCATGTAGTTACCATGACTCACCTCATGGATGAACTGACTGTGCATGGTGGAGGTATCGACGCTGAGGCTAAGGTCGATATCATACTGAACTCTCTACCCAAGTCCTTTGAGAGTTTTAGACTGAATATTGTCATGAACAAGAAAGAGTATACTCTTAACGAGTTACTCAATGACTTGATGGCAGCTCAATCAGTCATGAACCCTCAGAAGGTTGCCTTGGCCACTTCTGGTAATCTCTCTGCTGTACCGAAAAGTATGAAGGTGAAGAAAGGGATTAAGAAATGGGCCAAGAAGACACCTGTGAAGGATGGTGGGGCTGGGAAAAAGCCTAAAATGGCGGCTGTAAGGGACAGGTGCTTCAGGTGTGGTAAGAAAGGACATTGTAGGAAAGATTGTCAAGCCAATAAAGCTAGACAAGGTATGCCATTTTGCATGTATAACTGTAAGCATGATTAGAGTTAGTTGTTGCTCTTCTAGAGCTGTAAGCACTGACTTGTTGATCATGTTGTTGTACTTTGCAGGGGACCGTGCTGACAAGGCTGGTGAGTGATGGCAAGAAGATACCAAACTGGATGAAGGCAACGTTTTAAGACGGAGCTTCATGGAGTTTTATTTTCTTTATGTTTTGATGAATTAAAGTACATTTGAGAATTTATTTGTGGGCCGTGGTTTATCGGCAGGACAAATTTCATCAACCTTTATGGATATTTGTTATTTATGATTTTGTCATTAGTAGTAACAATGTTATCCATTATGGAATGTTGATTTACAATCTCTATGTTACTTCGATCAAACATGTCTTTTATATTGCATATAATTCATTCGTAATTGATAATCCTAGGAAGAGAAAACTTACTTCTTCTGATGAGAATCTTACATATCTCTGGCACTTGAGACTGGGTCACATCAGCTTGAAGCGAATTCAGAGACTTGCAGATGACGGTACATTGGACTTAGTCCGGGCTGTACCTTATCAAGTCTGCGAATCCTGCATCGAGGGCAAGATGTCAACTAGGCCTTTCAAGGCTAGTCAGTCTCGAGCAGAGGAAGTGTTGGAATTAATCCATTCTGACTTATGTGGACCGATGTCCACACAGGCTCGTGGAGGGTACGAGTACTTCGTCACTTTCATTGATGATTACTCAAGGTACGGATATGTTTACCTGCTTCGCTACAAGTCTGAATGCTTTGAGAAATTCAAAGAGTTCAAGGCTGAGGTAGAAAAGAAGGTCGGGAAAACTATCAAGTTGCTGCGATCTGACCGCGATGGCGAATACCTCGGTAACGAGTTCCTGCAGTGTTTGTCAGAAAATGGGATTGCATCCCAATGGACTGCACCGGGTACTCCCCAGCAAAACGGTGTAGCTGAAAGAAGAAATAGGACTCTTCTAGAGATGGTAAGATCAATGATGAGTTATGCAAACTTACCAATTTCGTTTTGGGGCTACGCATTGGAAACAGCAGCTTACGTGCTTAATGTGGTGCCTTCTAAATCAGTTCCTAAGACACCTTCTGAGCTCTTCCTTGGTCGCAAACCTAGTTTGTGCAAGTTTAGAGAATGGGGTTGTCCGGCACACGTACTGTCGAAGGAACCTGATAAGTTAGAAAGCAAGTCAAAAGTAATGTTGTTCATAGGGTATCCCAGGCAAACGTAAGGTGGTTACTTTTACTGTCCTGAGAGTCAAAGGGTCGTTGTTAGCACCAACGCTAGATTCTTGGAGGACGAGTATGTGAGTAATCACAAGTCAAGGAGTGATATCGTTCTTCAAGAAATTGAGAACGAGAATGCAATTCCAATGGAAGGGGAACGTGTAGATGTGGGTGCACCTGTGAGAGGTACAGCACCACAGACACGTTCTTCAGTGCAAAGTGCAGGACCACAAGTCACTGCACCTACTACTGACACAGCACCGATGCCTCGTCATAGTGGGAGAGTTATTTTCCAACCGAAAAGGTACTTGTTCGTGGGTGAGTCTTCGGACTTGAGCTCGGAAGACGGACATGAGGACTCTGACCCACTGACTTACGAAGAGGCAGTGCAGGACAAGGATGTTGCCAAATGGCGTGTCGCCATGGATTCTGAAATAGAATCCATAACTGCTATGGATGTATACTAGAAAACTGATTTTCCGGATAGCTTTAGGGCCATAGGATGCAAATGGGTATACAAAAGAAAGAAAGGGGCGGATGGAAAGATCATGACTTTCAAGGCCAGGCTGGTGGCAAAGGGTTATAGTCAGAAAGAGGGCATTGACTATGACGAAACCTTTTCACCCGTAGCCATGCTCAAATCCATCCGGATACTCCTTGCCATAGCTGCACATATGGACCTCGAGATCTGGCAGATGGATGTCAAAACCGCTTTTCTAAACGGTTACCTTGAAGAAGGTAGAGACATCTATATGCAGCAACCCGAGGGTTACATAAGCAAGGGCGAAGAACATCTTGTCTAGAAGCTTAGGAAGTCCTTGTATGGACTTAAGCAAGCTTCAAGGTCGTGGAACTTACGTTTCAACGATGTGATTAAATCTTATGGATTTGCACAATTTGAAAACGAAAGTTGTGTTTACCAACTTTGTGTCAGTGGGAGCGTGGTCTTCCTTGCACTATACGTTGATGACATACTCTTATTTGGAAACAACGAGGGAGTAATGTCCGAAATCAAGTCTTGGTTATCCGAACAGTTCCAAATGAAGGATCTGGGTGAAGCTGGCTACATTCTTGGGATTATGGTCTTACGAGATCGTAAAAGAAGAATGTTGAGCTTATCCCAAGCATCCTATGTGGATACTGTGATAGCCCGGTTCAGCATGCAACTCGCCAAGAAAGGCTTGCTACCTTTCAGACATGGCATTCGTCTTTCTAGTCGGTAGTGTCCTCAGACACAGCGGGAGAAAGACGAAATGAGTCTTGTACCATATGCTTCGGCTGTGGGTAGTCTCATGTATGCAATGTTGTGTACCAGGCCAGATATTTGTTATGCCGTTGGCATGGTAGCAAGATATCAGACCTCAGGTTATGTGTTTACCCTGGGAGGTGTAATGCTGTAAATCATATCCTCAAGTATTTGAAGAGAACTAGGAATTTCTGCCTAGTTTTTCAAAGTGAGGATTTGTGCCCTGTGGGTTATACAGACTCGGATTTCCAAGGGGACCAGGATGAGAAGAAATCGACCTCAGGTTATGTGTTTACCCTGGGAGGTGGAGCTGTATCTTGGAGGAGCTCAAAGCAGAAATGCATTGCTGACTCCACCATGGAGGCGGAATATATCGCCGCCTCCGACGCCTCAAAAGAGGGGGTGTGGCTCTAGAACGACCTTTTAGAGTTGGGCGTGATTCCGAGTATGCCGAGGAGCATCACAATTTATTGTGATAACTCTGGTGCGGTGGCAAACTCGAAGGAACCGCGGTCTCACAGAGCAAGCAAACACATAGAGAGAAAGTACCATATCATACGAGAAATCGTATCGAGGGGCGATGTGCTGATTAAGAAGATTGACACTGCTGACAATCTTGCTAATCCGTTTACAAAGAGCTTGCCGCAGAAAGTTTACGAAAGACATATTTGTGAGCTGGGTCTGAGGTGGATGCCGACCACTGATAGTGGTTAAAGAGACTGCAGACTAGATAGACGAACTGTATACTCTGTAATAGCTTAGTTATGCTTTGAGTATAAGTGGGAGATTGATGGGTTTTGTATATTGAAAGCATTTATTATAATGATTATATAACGGTTTATTTCTCCTATCTGTTAACAATCGTACATGTATGAACAATGGTATCCTCTTGTCTCACCGATAGGGACGATCATACGGCGTGTTGTAGATCGCAGAAGACAGTATGATCACTTGACCTAGTGAGACATAAACCTAATCACAGCCGAGACAGCGTATGAGGATACGTCTGTCCGGATGGCTGCGACATTGTCGGAATAAATAGTCTGTCTTGGTTACTTGACATGCTGGTACGCAGAGGTGGCGTATTGATGGACCACAGTGAGATATATTCGTCTGTTTGACATCAGCGAATAAAAGATCTCGTTATATTGATTGAGTCCAAACCCTAACTAAGGTTCAGGGGTTTGCACGGGTTGACTGTTGCTTTGACTTGCCATGGTGGAGAGCCTGAGTAACGTGCTCGTATATCCGCATCTTGGGTAACAGCAGCTCGTGTAGTACCGCCTGAGACTGAACTTAGGTAACCATATCTGAGTAATAGGATGGGGACATTCCCTGAGGAGCTCAATAACATTCATCGTGCCAAAGTCCTGTAGGATGATTAAGTTCAGGCACGAGTGATAAGGTTTGAGTGGAACTACTCAGGAAATTATAAGATATTAATTAATTGTAGTTAGAGCTTGTCAGAGGCTCCGATTAATTAATGGATGTCCGGTAACATTAAATATGGGGATTCTCAATTAATGCAACCCGTTCTCATAACGTGGTAATAAAGAGGTAGGTCAGTATTAATTCTGTGGTGAAAAAGAATTAATATTAATTAATTAATTGTGTCCTGAGTTGTGGACATGGGAATTAATTAATTTATAGGCCCACTTTATTATTTGCATTAGGTCCCAGGTCTGGCCCAACAAGTGTGCTGAATTGAGTCCAGGAGCCCATTAGGGTTTTATAACCCTAGGTCTATAAATAGACCTCTCACTCTCTGAAACCCTAAGTCACTTCATAACACAATTTGAAAAACCCTAGATCTAGAGAGTGAGAGAGGGGGCGCCGTTTTCAAGGGAGAAGGAGGAGAATTTTCGAATTCTGGTCCTGCTCAAGCCACAGATCTACAGAGTCCTCACCAGTAGTAGATCTGACCAGCGCCGGGATACAGATCTGAAGATCTAATCTGGAGAACATATTTCTTCTTCCCTTTTGTTTATTTTGAGCGTCTATGAAATTACAGATATCTTTTGCCTAGGAGATGAGATCATCGTTCTCCTCATTCCTTACCGTGACATGAGGACACAAGTGTGCAATCCTCTTTGCTTTGTAGTTCCTGTTAGGTAGTCATTCCATGGGCACTCGTAGTGTTTCTTCTTGGAAAACAGATTCGCCATCTGTGACAGTTCTTGCATCTTCCTCATCATTAGAGCTAGGAATATCACTGAAGGAGATACCTAAAACTTTTGGAGAGCTGGGAATCGGAAAGCATCGTTGCCATATGGATTCAATGGTTCTCTCAAGCACACTTGTAGTATCAGCAACAGTATTCCACCCTGGAATTGTTGATGGGTCCATTCCCAATCTGCGTAGATACTATTCATTCCTTGCTTGCACACTTGCAGTAAGCTCTGCTTGTAGTCGTGCTCGAGTATCAACATCCATAGAAGTAGTTGCTTCTTTGGGGATTGATGTCTCTTCAGCAGTTGGTGCATCAACATCCTGTGTGTTGTCGGTTGCGATCATTATCTGCTGGACGTCTGCTGGTATAGCTACCTCTAGTTTTTGTGAACCCTTGTCCTCTTCGCTTTCCCTAATGCTAGCATTATCCTTCTCTAATATCTTTTATTCTGAATCTGTAACTGGGATCTGGTCTGTCTCTTGTACTAGATCGGCTTCTGTCAAAATTGCAACAACCTGGCTTCCTCCTTGCGCAGCCAGTTGTTCCTTCTCGATGTTCTTTTCCGCAACAGAACTGCTTTCATGTTGCACAATAGTCTGTATCAACCTTTTCTTAGAAAAATTTTCAGCACATAAGCTTCCCCCTTGATCGGTGGCGGGCTGAATTGGTATAACATTAAGACTCCTTTCTCATTGACCTGGAGTCTGTAATCTTCTGGATTCTTTCATGGCTTCTTTCATCTGTCTTTTCTCAAGATCAGCGGCTGATTTGACTTCCTCAGCAAATGTCACCTTGCTTTTCCCTTTTTTGGCATGTGCCTTCACAATATCCCTTCGAGTAATGCAACCTGTTTCTTCTCCAGCTTGAATCTTGGCATTGCGCTATGCCTAGCTTGCCATGACTTATTCATAGTGAGGGTCTCTTTCCTCAAGTGTCATCTGCAATATGAACTTGTCGTAGTCTCTTTGTTCTTGTGCCCTTTGAAGCGCTCTCTGTTTTGCCTCTTCTTCCGTGAATCCTTTTCATCGAAAAATTCAAGCCTTCGCTTTGCGGGTGAATCTGTGATTTTGGTCGTTGTTTCCTCGATGACATCTGGGATTGGTAGAGAAGTATCTATTTGTGGCATTATGACCTGTATGGTTGTGCCTTGGAATCTGTCTCGCTTGCCCTTCTTCTTGGTTTGACCGTCATCATTTGCTGGCTTCTTTCGTCTCTGCTAAGGGCTTCCCTGTGAACGCCTCCTCTTCATAGTGAGTTTTTCAGGGGGTTGACCAGGTTCCTGTGATGGATTCTCGACCATGTTCTCAAGTTCAGTGAACATGGCATCCTTTTCTACTTTTTGCCTCTCTTCTTAACTTCTTCGGCGCTTAGGTAAGCGGAACTGCAGTAGGCATGACCACATTTCCTTGATGTGTATCTTCTTTGTCCGAGCATGGATCATGAGGATTGACATTTCAAAAAGTGGCTTATCTTCAATCCAAAGCCCACATCTTGAGTGAATGTGTGATCTTTCTTCACACTCTTGTTTATGTAGACATGCGCTAGCCATTTGGTGGAGATGAACTTCGCCCAATTTCCGCAAATTAGATCTTCAATTGCCATCATAACAACAAACTTCTTAGCACTTAGTTCAGAAAGCGAACCAACTTTTCCTACTAACATCCTTATGACAACCTATGCTAAGCTCTTCATTGGCTCTTCCAATCACCGTAGTGGTGCAGCTATCTTCCATGGCTCTTTGAAGGATTCCGCCTTCCATCGCAGTCGTCTTCTTCCATTTCGGCTTCATCATTGATTTTGTAGTTGGCGACATCTTCTCCATCGTTTCGAAGTCCGTACTTTTTCTCCAAGACTTATGGGCTTGCCACAATCTTGATACCCAAAACACTTATGGTGAAGGACTTCTCTTAATTATCAACTACTGCACGAACGAAGAATTATGCGACTATGTGCGGAAAAAATTTCTTGGGTTCTGCGAACAGATATCTTAGCAGGTTCTCTCAGTCTAGTTTACCTATGAGAACTTCACACCAGTGCTTTCTAAATAGTGGCTCATAGATCATGTTGTCCTTCTTTACTTGAGCGGCTCTCCTCTGCTCGTGGGTGAGTTCACGGGTCACCTTACCATGACTTATGGCAGCTAGGCGATAATAGGAAACAAATTCGTCAATGTTCTCTGTTTTGTAGATGCTTGTGACCGTCAGTTGGAATTGTTCAGGCTCGTCAGGCATGTTGTGTTGTCCAGATGACTCTGCAGGTAAATTGGTGCTGTTGGAAGATTCTGCCATTGATGTTTCTTCTGAAAAGCTTAAAAGGTGCAGTGCAGAAGAAATTTCGAAATCAAAATATATAGAAGTGCTAGGGTTTTCAAAAAATCCCAAACCAAACTTCCTTTATATGATCCCATGAAACCGGCTTTACCTTAAGTGGTTGGATCTCCTCTTTTGATATGGATGAATCAACGGTTGGGCAGTTGGTGACGGTTTGTCTTACGTCCCACGAAATTTGAACTTTGAGCGTGGCTGACATGTCTTCTTGGTATTCGTCTTCGCCCTGAGCTAGAGTGTTTTCTGCAATCAATGCGGACTCTGTAGCTTTTGCCGTCGAAAGATAATCCCACCTTTCAAGATATTTGAAATAATTATCTCTTCTTGTTTTGCTGGTCAATCATGCAAATATGCATTTGCTTTGGAGAGCATATCCAGCAATGTAAAAGGCTTATGCTGAGAGCTTGGACTCAACATTCAATTATCGGAAATACCCATTTGTAAGAATGTAGTAGATCACCTAAATTGTTGAGAGCTTGGACCCAGTATTTAGTTTCGTGAGTCTGCTGTGATCTATTCATTCCTTAGACCTTGTTTTGCTGAGAGCTTGGACTCAACATTTACTTTGGAAGGTCCTTCATTCAGTAGATGCTTATAGTCTGCTGAGAGCTTGGACTGAACATTGTTCAGGAGGTATCCTTAGCAATCTATAGATGTCTGCTGAGAGCTTGTGCTTAGCATTTTTCGGGGTTCTACCGAGAGCTTGCACTCAGTAGACAATACCAACTCTTGTAATATTTTTGAACTTTTTAAGATCAAAGAGTCTCTTTACTGAGAGCTTGGACTCAGTAAATGTTTTCTGGTTCTTGTTTGTTATAGTCAGATAGCAATCTTCATCAATTTGCTGAGAGCTTGGACTCAGCATTCACCGGATATCTGCTGAAAGCTAGGATTCAACAGTACTTCTGGACTTTTTGAATTCCATGAACTTTTTAAGTTCAAGAGTCCTCTTACTGAGAGCTCAACCTCAGTATTCGTCGGGAATCTGTTGAGAGCTTGGACTCAACAGTCAGCACAGAGTAATTTACTTGATTTGATTCTCCATTTTAGTTTTCAAGCACTCTGCTTCCGACGGGGTTGGGGAAGAAATTCCTACCATATGATTTTCCTTTAAATTTTCAATCTTTTTCATGGAAAACCATCTGAATTTTTGATAGGTTTCTAAGTATGCGATGAGTCTATTGATATAACATTTTGACTTAGGCGTTTACGTTATTTGAGACAACAGAGTATTGTCATCAAATTGAGCATTTAATTGATATCATTGATTTACAAGAGTTACACTTTGCAAAGTATAATACTACAAGTTTACAATGATCAATTTGTCTTCAGACTGCTCCAAATAACGCCTTAGGTAGATCTGCTCTTTCTTGATCTTTTCCCCGAGCTCATTGCTGCAAGCCACCTTGCTTACACAACAATGTTCTTGTTGGCTGAGAGATGTCCACAAGCAATTCATCATCTTCCTGCTCTCTAGGTGACATCTCTTCTCCAACAGCCTTCTCCTACTACAGACTTTCCAGGAATTTGAGAAGTCCAAGTCTAGCTGATCTCACCATCTGCTCAGACTAGTTCATTACTCTGCAACTTTCCCCTATCGACGTCTAGTGCCATGCGAATGTACCTATGAGAGATATCATCCACATCACCGACATGTTTTCATAGCTTCGGGTGCCAAGTAGATGTTGTAGATTTGCATCTCCTCCACCCGCAAGCTTTTCCTCTATCTCATCTTCCTTTTCTTGGTTTCATCTTGGAATCCTTGAATAAGAGAAGAAAAAGAGGTTAAGTATACTCATCTGCGTGTACTACTTTAGTACAGTGCAGAAGAGATACCCAATTCATGTGACTAAGGATTATCCATCCTCAGACCCACCTGACAAGTTTATGTCTCTCCAACGAGAAAACTGTCATGGCCTAACAGAATGGACCTCCTATCTCCGTTCGATTCTAATATGAGAAAACTCATCATCCATGGTGAACTGAGAATTGAGAGAATCTTCTTAGATGTGATCTTTGTGAAGATTATGACTCTTCCTCTCAATTTGGAGACTTCCAAGTCACGTTGCTCGAACCTATTTTGGAGGTATTTTGGTAAGAATGTGAAAGAGCGACATTTCTGATCTCTTCGAGCAAGGTTTATAAAAAATGGGAGTGAAAGGCAGAAGATAGATCTAGGGTTTCGAGGTTTTGGGATATGATTTTATAAGGAAGACAACCTCTCTTAATAGACGTAATCCCTCCCAGAGACTTGTTCTTCTAATCACTTCTTTTACCTAGGGAACCAACGGTTTCACAATGAGTTTCCACGTGGCGAATATGTATCGTCACTTCATCATTGATGATGATTCTAATTGATATGTCGGTAGAATATCCCGATATTTATTCCCATATCTGATCAACTTCCCAAGATTGATTCAACATGTATAGATTCAGCAATCTCTTTTCTTCTACTGAGAGCTGGGACTCAGCAATCTCCTGACTTATTCGGTTGAAATCAATATTCTCTTTATCTAATCATTTGGACTGCTGACAGCTGGGACTCAGCAATCTCCTAAAATTTCAGCGTGTTCTTTCTGAAGAGCGTGAGCTTGGACACACTCTTATTCCGCATAATCTTCAAGAAATCTAAATGACTATAGAATTCCGATTCTTGAGAAAAAACATGAACATAATGAGAGCTGGGACTCATTCTTCCATAACGTCATCTAACTCTAATTGATCGAGCTTAAGACAAAGCTCTTTAAACCTGTTCTCTGCTAGAGGTTTGGTGAATATGTCTGCTAGCTGATCTTCTGTTCTGATGTAATCCACTGAGATATCCTTTTTCTCAACGTGATCTCGAATAAAGTGATATCGGATATCGATGTGCTTTGTCCTGGAATGATGTATTGGATTCTTTGTGATATACATCGCACTGTTGTTATCGCAATAAATGGGAATGCAGCCAGTGCTGACTTCATAATCTTGAAGTTTGCTTGATCCAAAACACTTGTGTGCAGCAGCTTGCAGCAGCTACATATTCTGCTTCCGTTGTTGATGTTGCTACGGAGTGTTGCTTCTTATCGAACCAACTTATCAACTTATGACCTAGGAATTGACATGTTCTGCTTGTGTTTTTTCGGTTAATTCTGCAACCTCTAAAATCTAAATCTGAGTATCCTATGAGTGTGAGATCATCTGCTCTGGGATACCAAATTACTAAAGATTTTGTTCCCTTCAGATACCTGACAATTCTTCGTGCATACTCCATGTGCGATTTCTTTGGATTTGCTTGATATCTAGCACATACTCCTACAACATACGATATATCTTGTCTGTTGGCTATCAAGTATAGCAGTGAGCCAATTATTCCTCTATATGTTGTGGGATATACAGATTCTCCTTCTTCATCCATTGAAATTTGGCAGGCAGTGCTCATTGGAATCCACAGCGTCTTCGTCTTCTCTGGACAGAACTTGTTGATGAGATCCTTGGCATACTTCTTCTGATGAATGAATATCCCATCACTGGATTGTTGAAGTTGCAGACCTAGGAAGTACGATATTTTTCTCATCATACTCATCTGAAACTAAGCCTGCATAAGTTGCGCAAACTTTTCACAGAGGTTTAGATTTCTTGATCCAATTACGATGTCATCCACATAGATTTGGACTAGTAGAATGTCTTCGGCATCTTTGATCAAGAATAATGTCTTGTCGTTCTTCCCTTTTCTGAATCCATTCTTCAGCAAAAATTGTGATAACGTCTCATACCAAGCTCTTGGGGCTTGCTTCAGACCATAGAGAGCCTTTCGTAGCTTGTACACCTTGTTTCCGCGTTTGAATCCTGGAGGTTGCTCCACGTAGACTTCCTGCTATAATTCACCATTCAGGAATGCATTCTTGATGTCCATCCAAAATACAGTCGAACCATGATGAGCAAAATATGTTTTAGGTATTACTGTAGTAATCCCACCTTAATTTGATGTTTTAATGTGTCAAAACAATATACCAAAGTCTAGGCCTTAGAGTTATTACCTCATGTAATTCTTGTATAGGATGATCGAGTTGTAATAGTCTAGGAAGAAGGACATCATCAAAACTGTGGAACAGTTTTGAAGAAGACACTACTCAAACGAGATAACTGTCGAATGTACAAGACGAAGACAAGCAGAGCAAGGTCACAAAGACTGCGCAGACAGTTTTCCTGTCAAAGCCTGGATGCTCAAAGAAAACTGGGGATATAGAAGATGCAGAGAAACTGTTGAGAAGCGTTAACATTTTCAGGTCAAGATAGTTTCACATCTAGAAGTGCGTACGTAGCAAAGTATCGAACAATTGAATAAGAACCCAAAGAAAGTCAATACAAAAAGACAGATAATACTCAGTTGCGACTAGTGTACAACGTTGTTTGAACGTCTGACACAACAAGTACAAACTGCTCTGAAAAGAAGGACGATGCAGTAAAAAAAATAGAACGGGAAGCTATTTTTTTCAGAGAATGATGGACTATGATTGGACATCCTTCTCAATGTCTCTACCGGCTATTTTCTGGGCTCACACCTATTAATAACAGGAAATACAGAGACAAAAAAACCTTTGCTTCTCTGAATATCTTCTCATATTTGAATCTCCGACAAACTCATACTAGCCTCTTTACAGAAGTAAAAGCTCAAGCATTAAACGCTCTCAAGAGAGAAGGCTTTAATATCGTGGTTCATTTATTGAACACAAAGCATTCATTGCTCATTAAATCTTTGGAGATTCACCGTGTGACTTCGAGTACACGAGGATTAAGTCAGCCGAATTAATCTACCTATTTGGTGTTCTTACTGCTCTAGTAAGAACACAAAAACCTGCTCTTGCAAAGGAAGAGTAGGTTATTATGGGCAACTGCCAAACTGTGCACTTTCTAGGAAGAACACAACCATCCAACCTACCGAAGAAGGAAAAGGGATGTTTGTCCTCAGTCCAACTTCGAGCCGGTCCACAGAGAAGACGCAGAGCCTTCGACGGACTGAAGAAGGAGTGAAGTACAACTGCCTGGGCGAGTGATCCATTGTGCTGTGGACGGAAGTTCCTACAACAACTGGCTATAGATCGTGAGGATTGTAACTTCATAACTTAGTAAATTACCGGATCAAATATCCGAAGAGTGGACGTTGGACTTAAGGCTCTGAACCACTATAAATATGCTGTGTCGTTTACATTTTTACTTACTTACGCACTTTACAGTTTTCAATTATATCTTGAAACCTTCAACACTTATCTTATAAGTGTTGAAATGTATAAACTGTCAACTGCCATACATGTAAAACTGTTAATATAATCTGTTGGCCAACATTAATTGTGTTTCTATTACTGCTAAACAAAAATTGTGCTGATATAATATTAAACTGCATAAGTTAGAGTGTATTAATCTGATTTAATACTTCCGCTGCACATTATACGCACTCTGATCTGGGACCAACAAGTGATATCAGCGCAGGTTGGTCTTTCTAGACTGTCCTGTTTTGAGTCGCTTAAGACCGGATTCGTACTTCCTTACACTCTAACTGTTTGTTTAAGTGTGATTAGCGAGCAGATAATCTTTAGAGCATAATGATGAATTATTCAAGCCTTCCCAAGTACAATCCCGAGAAGTTCAAAGTATGGAAGAAGAGATGTCTCATTCAGTTGAGAGCTCAACATCCAGAGATGGATGAGGTTCTAAAGAATGGACCTCTGAAGATCCAGATTCCTAAAGTCAATCTCGCCGAAGGAGATGCTCTAGGTGGTATTGAAATAATAAACAAACCTATGGAGGACTGGACACATGAGGACATGAAACACCGCCAGGTTGATCACATCGTGTAGGAAATGATCATACAATCCCTCCCAGATTCTCTCATGGATGCAGCCGTAGAGCAAAGCACGGCCAAGGCACTTTGGGATTGGATCAATGACCTCACAAAGGAGACAGAGGCGATGAAGCACAATAAGAAGCAGGTTGTCATGGAAAAATATGAATCTTTCCAGATGCTACCTGGTGAGACAATCAAGTCGATGGAAGCAAGGTTCAACACCATCGTCAGCGAGATGAAAAGTCTTGGAAGAGAAGAGGGTTGGTTTGTTAAAACCACCAGTTTGAAGACCATGGATCTCTCCAAAATGACCACCAAATAACTGTTCGAGGAACTTCAAGCCTATGAATGGAATATCCAGATGGTGAACATGAATGAAGCTGATTGAACTCCAAATTTAACAACGAATGGTGATGCAGCATTCTTCGTAAAGAGAGATTTCCAAAGGCGCTCAAAGAGGCCAGTTTACTTCGAGAAAACTTCCTATCAGTCACCAGCGAAGGACGCATCCAACACAGTTCAGAAGAAGGAAACTGAACTGTCAGTTGCCAAACTGGAGGAACAGTTGAAGAACCTAACCATGCTCCTCGAAAAGGTAAAATGAAAAGAAAAGGAAGCCGAGTCCAGTGAACAAAGGTTCATCAAGAGAGAGCCACGCACATGCTACGAGTGCAACTATCCAGACCACCTAAAGTATGAATGTCCTCAAGTTTCTCAAGAGGAGAGAGACAGATTGAAGAAGATGTTCGAGAGGAGAGCACCCAAAGCTGTGGCCCAAGCGATGCTCACAAGAACAGGAGTGCCAGACGCACCAGACCATGACGATGGTTATTATACGTCTGAAGATGAGAAAGATGAGGAAGCATTTCTTACTTTCATGGCAACCATTGATGGAGAAGTTACCGATGGAGAAGAAAGCGCTTCAAATCACGAAATCCTAGTAACAACTAATCTGCCCTCACCTAGCGTATCTTTATGCTATGATATAAATTTTGAAACATGTCACTCAAGTTTAGAGGACATTTCACTTGAGAAAATTATTAAAGAATTAGAAAATTTTCATGAAATTAAAGATACACTAATTAGTTAAAATGCCTCACTGATGAAATCAAAAATTCAGTTTTGACCAATGAAGTCGAAAGAACGAGGTCACTTAGTGAGGAATTATATTACTTAAGAAAAGAACACGTCAAATTGTTCAAAGATATTGAAAATGTGTCAAAAAACGTGATTCTTTAAATAAACTTGAGCATGTTGAGTGCAATTTCTCCTTTAAAAGAAGCTCAAGAACCTTAAATGAGATTTTGAGTGTTCAAAGACCTCCATCCGATAAACTCGGACTTGGATTCATGGAATACCATAATGAAAAGGAAGTCTTGAACAATAATTATCCCACTTCGGGAACTGAGGAAACTCATTTAGGCTTTGTCTAAGCGAAACTCAGTTCAAGTGATATGTTGGAAAAGGGTAAAGTAAATTCCAAGAAGCCAGTGAGCAAAAATGTCAAGACCAAATACTGGTCAAAACTTGACACAAAACTGACATCTCAACAAAATGCTAACACAGTTAGAAAACTGTATAAGCAAACTGTCGAGAGGAAAATTGACCTTCCCTTAAATCTGGACAAGCGAAATTTTCCCTTTACAAGGAATCCAGTTTTACCAACAAGAATGACTAAGCTACAAGCAAATGTTGCATGGAAGTTGGTTCGACAATCGAAAATTAATCCGAGATGCTATGATAGAACTCCTGTTCGTCATACTTACATTCCGAATAGGGGAACACCTATGCGAGGCCAGAGTCTAGACAGTTATATACTCAGAAGACAATGATGGCTACACACCCGAGAATAGTTTCTCGAGACTCCTTCCTGAACAGTCGCTTCAGAAAGAGTTCACACACCACACCCTTAAATAACATGCATTCACACAGCACACACCTTTTTAGAAGGAAAGCTGTTCAAACACAGAAGGGTAATTTAGTTTCACAAACTGTAAGAGTGAAAAAAGTGTGGATACCAAAAAGTTGGATCCACATGACTGACCTTGCAGGACCCGAAAGGATACGGGGACCTAAATGAATTCTCTGTGTTGCAGGGTACGAGTCCGCTAAAGAAGGAAAAGACTTAGATATTAGACTGCGGATGCTCGGGGCACATGACAGGAGAAAAGGGGTTGATCAAGAACCTAAAAAGGTACGAAGAAGCAATAGTCAGCTTCGAAAACAAGGCCACAGGTCAAGTGATTGGAAAAGGATACATAGAGAGCAACAAAATCATCATTCAGAACGTATCTTTGGTCACAAATCTGAAGCACAATCTTCTCAGTATAAGTCAACTGAGTGAGAGTGACTATATTGTCATATTTGAAAATCAGAATGCCAAATACTAGACAAAGAGACACACAGGATCATACTCAGAGGAATCAGAAGAGGAGGTCTCTATAATGTAGATTGGTCCAGTGGAGAAAGAGGGAGATGCCTCATAGCACTCAGCTCTTCATAAGCAGCAAACTGGTTGTGGCAAAAAAGATTAAGCAACTTGAACTTCAACTCAATCCGACATTTGGCGAAGCATAATCTAGTTGAAAGATTATCATAGAAGAAGTTCCAGAAAGAAGGAGTATGTAGAGCATGCCAGTTCGAAAAACAGACAAAAGCCTCCTCAAAGATTAGGCCAGTTACAACAAGCATAGAGAGGATCTTGGAACTCCACCACATGGAATTTTTTGGTCTAGTCACCCCACCACAATTGGAAAACGAAGATATACATTAGTGGTTGTTGATGACTACTCAAGATATACATGGGTGGTGCTGCTCAAATCCAAGGATGAAGTCAAAATTCTTCTACCAGAACTGATCAATCGTCTACATAATGACAAAGGATTGAAAGTTAAGAGGATAAGATCAAACATTGGAACAGAATTTTGCAATGGACCTCTAATGGACTTTTGCGCTGAGATAAGAATTGGACATGAGAAGTCTGCACCAAGAACTCCTCAACAGAATGGTCTCGCTGAGCGAAGGAACAGAACTCTCAAAGAAGCAGTGAGAAACATGATGGCTGAAACTGACATTGGAAAGAGATTCTGGGGAGAAGCCTTGATGACAGCCTGCTACACACAAAATAGAAGTGCATTCAACACGCGACTGCACAAGACTCCCTACGAGATCTAAAATGGTCGTAAGCCTTCTATAGCTCATCTTCGTGCTTTCAGTTCTCCATGTTATATTCACAATAATGGGAAGTTTAAGTTGAGTGACTTCAGCCATAAGGCTGATGAAGGTGTGTTCCTTGGATATGGACACCCTTCATATAAGGGATATAGGGTATTCAACAAGACAACCTAGCTTGAGGAAATAACATGCCATGTTGTTTTTGATGAAGCTACTTTAGTGCGCAGGACACTCCAATAACTGAGTCTAGAGAATCATGAGATCAAGGATGTCAATGAGGAATCTAAAAATGATATTATCATAATCAGACAGTTCCTCTGACTAGATCTATGAATGATAACTCTGAGACTCCGGTTGCCTCAGCTGATTTCCAAACAGTCGAGAGGGCCAATGATGCAAATGTCATCGCTGAGGCCTTAAGGACCACAAACATAGAAGATTCAGGTGAAAAGAAACCCCCTGAAGCACAGAATGCGGTCTTGGAAGCAGAGCAAGATAACACCAAGGAAGTCAACCTTGAGGATACCAAGGAAGAAAACTCCGCTGACGAGCCAACTGCTATTTAGAATCCAGAAGCAGATCAGGACGCAGTTCCAGAACAAGGAGATGAAGGATCTTCTGAAGAAAAAGAAGAAACAATTCCAGAATTTGGTACCGAACCATCTCAAGAGGAACATCGTACAGTTTCTGAAGATCCAGTTGCTCGTGCTGAAGCCGTACCTGTGAAGAAGCCTAGTTGGCTAAGAGATCATCCCAAGGAAGCCATCCTTGATGATATTGGAAATCCTGTTCGAACCAAACAAGGGACATCGTTGATGTCATGCTTCTTATCTTAGATCGAACCAGTGAAGATCACAGAAGCTCTTCAATCAACAGACTGGATAAATGCGATGCAGGAAGAACTAAATGAGTTCGCTCGCAACAATGTGTGGTATCTGGTGGATTGACCCACACATCAGTCTGTGATTGGTACCAAGTGGGTCTTCAAGAATAAGAGAGATGAGACCGGTACCATTGTTCAAAATAAGGCAAGGTTGGTTGCAAAAGGACATGCACAATGTGAAGGAGTAGACTTCGATGAGACGTTTGCGCCAGTGGCCCAACTGGAATCAATTCGACTATTCCTAGTGTATGCAGCCTATCACAACTTCACAGTTCTATAGATGTAAGTGAAGAGTGCCTTCCTCAACGTCGAATTAAAGGAAGAAGTCTACGTCGAACACCCCCAAGTTTCGAGCAAGGAAATCAAGTCTACAAGCTAAGGAAAGCTTTATATGGATTAAAACAAGCACCTAGAGCATGGTATGAAACTCTCTCACAGTTTCTGCTCAAAAGTGGATTTGAAAAGGGTGCCATAGATCGAACACTATTCAAGATAAAGGATGGAGAGGACATTCTAGTTATTCAAAATCTATGTAGACGACATCATCTTTGGAAGCAAAAATACCAAGTTATGTGAGAAGTTTGCCCAGCTAATGTAGAACAAATTTCAGATGATCATGATGGGCAAGATGACATACTTTCTTGGTTTGCAAGTTGATCAGTCTGACGAAGGGGTTTTCATAAGTCAGAAGAAGTATACTCAAGACCTGATCAACAAATTTTGTCATGAGAAGAAAAAATCACTAAGGATTCCTATGAGCACAAGTTCTCAGATCACTCTCGATGAAGAAGGAGAACCTATCAACCCGACAACTTATAGAGGAATAATTGGGTCTCTATTGTATCTAACTGCCAGTCGACCTGATATATCATATGCCGTAAGTGTATGTGCAAGATTTCAGGCTAATCCTAAGAAGTCACACATGGGTGCATCAAAGAGAGTTGTAAAATACCTCAAGAGTACAGAGTCTCTAGGTATCTGGTATCCCAAAACTAATGGAATCATGCTAAATGGATTCTCTGATTTAGATTTTGGAGGCTGCAGAATCGACAGAAAGAGCACAACTGGAACTTGTCAGTTTTTAGGACATAAACTGATCAGCTGGTTCAACAAGAAACAACATTCCGTGGCTACATCAACCACAGAGGCAGAATATGTAGCAGCAACCAGCTGTTGTGCTCAAGTGCTTTGGATAAAGCAGCAGCTTAAGGATTGTGGAGTTGATGCAGGATGCGTTCCTATCTACTGTGATAGTAACAACGTAGTTTCAATCTCGAAGAATCCAGTTCTACACTCTAGGACGAAACACATTGATCTTCGTCATCATTTCATCCGAGACCATGTTGAAAAGGAGGATGTCTCAGTGGAATATATTAGAACTGAAGACCAGCTAGTGAACATCTTTACCAAATCGCTACCTGAGGCTCGTTTTAAAGAGCTATGCATCAAACTAGGTCTTCTAGAGTTTGATGAAGTCTCAAGAGAAGGAGACAATAAGTAATCAGTGCAACAACTGTTAATTTTATTTATTTGAGATGATGATTAAGTCAATTACAGTTTGTTAAAAATCTATAGTTTTTGTCGAAGACACAGAGGAAATAGGAAGCTCATTCATTAAAAGATGGAAATGAGGAGACAAGTCATCCATACATTCAGACATCAGCTACAAATGAAGATATTACATTGATAGACAAGATTGTTTGCTTATCATGGGATAAGTGCCCAGTTGATCGGACGACAAGGGTAGTAGTCAGTCCCAACGAGACCTTATGACCATCCTTGAGATAAGGCATACTCTTCTCCGAAAGCTAGCTCAACTGCATGCCGTAAGGGACAGTAGCCTCTGGTAGATTTTGAAGAGCCATCTTCAGGCGATCAAAGATGAAACCTACCCAGTCAAACTCTCTTTGCTGCTCAAACGCCATCATTGCCTTCCAGACAGGTGGCGTGAAGTTAGTCTCTTGGGGAGGATTGCAGACAACCATCTGGTTAATTATATCAAAGGACAGCTTGCAGTTAGGCCTGAGGTATTCCCTCTGAGCAGTCGGATGGAAACAGATGTTTCCTTCTCTCCATTCCGGCCACATGGACCACTCGGGTGTGGTCAGGTTTTGATAGGATATAACAGGTGTTCTACTGCCATGGCGAAGTAGCCCAAATTCTGCTGCAAAGTAGTCTGCAGACCAGCGGAACTCTCTCTCGTTGAGATTACAGAAAATCTCATCCTCAGTAATTGCGGAGTAATATGCAAACATCCTGAGCAACTCTTCATGAAAACAGTGGGGCTCAATGGTTACAAATCGGGCCAACCCACTGGCTCTTAGAAGACCCATCAACCACTGATCATTACATGGAGCTCTGCAATGATATGCTTGAATTCCTATTCTATCAAGTATCTTGCTCCTCCGAATGAAGATTCTCCCAATCTCTTCCACGATGTTTGGGATCGTGTAAGCAGAAGGAGAAGGAGGAGGAGAAGGAGAAGTCGTATTTCCCTTGAAGAAAAGTATAGTCTATGCTCAGTGGAAGGGTATCAGATGGGTGAATCACCAAGGATGTTGATGAAGTGGGCGGTACATTCTTGATACATTCAAAGAGGATATCAAAATATCCCAAGGACACGACTTGCCATGAGGGAAATCCGAAGTCAATAGGCACGCATTCAATGTTCAACAACTACAGTACGCCACTTACGAAGGAACGTGTGGCAAATAGGTCTGAAAATGTCAGAGTCTAAAGAGGTCAGAGTCTGCAAAGAAGACAGATTGTAGGATTACGAATTTCAGAATAAACATCAAATCTTAAAGAAAAGATCCACAAAGGGTATAGGATACTCCAAGGATCATAAGTAAAGTGTGATGTCCAAGAGAGAAGTGCAAGTACAGTGCAAAAAGTTTATCTTGAGGATGAAGCTATGTCTCCAAATAAAAAATAAGGAAAGGACATTTCATTGAATGATAAAAGATACATGATACATTATCTGAAATATCAAAGAAGGAGACAGTTCACTCTGAGTCTACAACCATTAAACTCTAGTAGAAATGATTCAAATAAAGGTAGAGGAGATCAACCGATAGAGAAACGTCGTGGCGGATAGAAATCTGAATTTAAGATGGTGGACTAACCACCTCGATCGTACTCTGGAAATTGTTGCTCAATGAGCCAACTCAGTGGCATTCCATAAGGAACAGAGAGAGCTGGTAGATTTTCAACGGCATTCTCACTCGATCAAAGACAAAAGAGGCCCAGTCAACCTCAGCTTCATCATCGAAGGCCATCATCTCTTTCCACACCTGCGGGGAGAAGTCCGTAACCCATGAAGGGTTTCCTACCATTATTTAATTTATAATATCAAATATCACCCGATAATGAGGCGTCAAGAAACTCAAAGAAATTGTTGGTTGAAAGCTTACAAGAGCTTCTCTCCACTTCTACCATGCGTACCACTCCGGGGCTGTCTCGTCTCTCTAATAGTCCATCAAAGGCTTCATACCATAAGGTAGGCCAAAGCTAAGAGAGAAAGACTCCGGCGACCAACAAATCTTTTGCACATGGATAAAGGCGTGTATCTCATTACCCTCTGCCACATAGCATGCTTCGACAACCTCTCTTAGCACCTCCTCAAGAAACTTGTATGGCTGACAAGTCACAAAGGAAAGAAGCTGATTAGCCCTCAGATCATTCATGATAATGTTATGGATGGGAGTCTCCCAGTACTCCACCAGCAACCCAGTCGGGTTTAAGATTTTACCTCTCATTATCTCAGTCTGAGCAGGAATTGCCATTCTCCTGAAGGAAGAAGTTACTTCAAGGACTGTATGAAAAGATGGGTTGAGCGTATTCTCCTACTCGCTAGAAGAAGGTATTTATAGAAACCATATCACATGGTTCAATCGCTTATGGCCACGTGGACAAGCAGACTGTATAATGAAGAATAAAGAGTTCATTTGGAAACTGTCATCACAATTTTTCAATAGAGAGGATCAAAGAAAAACTGTCATTAACTCCCAAAGGCATATATGAATTCGCTGGTGTCGTCAGCTGGCTGAAAACTTTTGAATGAAGATATGTCATGGCGTATTAGACGGAAACACTTAGCCACGATCATGCGCTATGCACATGTGTTGACAAAATGGGAACACTCGTTCTTATGTCAGATCTCTGTAGGGTTTGAGTCTACCAACACGAGTTGTCATTAATCAATTTCTTGTCAAGGATCGTTCTTAGGATACCAGAAACAAATTTCAATTAAATAAACCATGCGATCCTATGCATGCTCCTACAAAATTAATTGCAGATGATGGATTTAGAGAATACCTGATTTCACCGTTTGATCTACAGATCTAGATCGGAGCCAACAACGATGAAATAGCCTTAGATCTGAGGTAGAACGCCGGCGATGGACAGTGGTTCCTACAGATCTGATCTTCTGATCTGTTCCCTTGCTCCTTGGAAATCTGGTGAGGATTATCTACCAAGTTGAATCCTAGATCTGGAGGAATCGATCAGTTCCTCCCACTGGATAGCCGCCGCCGTCTCTCTCTAATTTTTCAATATCTGGCCCAAACACCAACCAAACCCTAATTTTTCAGGATAGTGGGCTACCTCCGGGCTGATTAGCCCGATTACCGGCCCGGGCTTGGAAACTCTAGGGTTTGGAAACCCTAATTTCAGCACCAGCCACCAGCCCTAGGTTTCAGCCCGCCACGCCGCCTTTCCAGCCGCCGCCAGCGGCCGAACATCTAGCAGCCTGCGAAGCCAGCTACTTCAGCCACGGCCGCCGCCCCTTGCCGGAACTCACGCCTCCAGCCGCAGTCGTCAGGATGCACGCAAACCAAAAGCAGCCGCAGCCTCGTGCATCGCGCGCGGCCCTCCGATGAGCTGCTGCAAGTCCACCGCCGCCGCACCTCACTGCAATCATCCACCACCGCGCGCGACAACGCGCGGCCATGCTGCGTCGCCTGCAACACCACCCCCAACGCGAACACCACCACCACGACATGCGTAGCCAGAGCCCCGCGATGTGTCGCCGGTTACTGAAGCGAAACGCGACGGGGAGAGAGAGGGACGGGCGCGGTCCAGCCGCAGGGAAAAC
>JAPKLW010000396.1:500696-514602 GCA_026898455.1 Plectranthus barbatus | reverse complement strand
GTTTCTGGCCCAAACACCAACCAAACCCTAATTTTTCAGGATAGTGGGCCACCTCCGGGCTGATTAGCCCGATTACCGGCCCGGGCTTGGAAACTCTAGGGTTTGGAAACCCTAATTTCAGCACCAGCCACCAGCCCTAGGTTTCAGCCCGCCACGCCGCCTTTCCAGCCGCCGCCAGCGGCCGAACATCTAGCAGCCTGCGACGCCAGCTAAAGTGAAAGCTCATCTCAGCCGTGCATCTAACTGCGTTTAAACCTCGATTAAAACCCTCTGCGATCGTGCATCACCTTAAATCAACTTTGGCATACACTTACACCAAATTATTCCTGTTCTCATCCTTGTATTGTCATCTACCCACCTTGTTCTGTATAATATGGGCAAGAGAAAGCCTTCATCAGGCGTAGGTCTAAGCGAATCAAAGAATCAAAGAAAAGTGCCGCTACCCAAGATATCACTCATCGGAAACTAAAGCGCCTAACATCTGACATAGTCGACGCCACCGATCTCTCGAACAAGGACATCCGAGTAAGTCATGTTTTTAAGGAGAAAATTCTAAATTTCAAAGAACTTGATTATTGGGATTCGCATGAGGAGATTTATGATAAGCTGCACAAAGAAAAGCTCATACAGTTTCTACAGTTACGCCCTCATAAATTCAAGCCTCACCGCGTTGCAAAATTTTATGAGAATGCTATTGTTGACAGAGGTGGAAAATCCTTCAAAACCAAGGTCAACAAGATTCCAATGGTCATCAGTGCAGATATTATTGCCGCATTCTTCCACCTATCTAAAACTGGTGAGAACATAGTCAATTACTTGAAGAATGATGATGGGGCAAGGGAGATACATTGGACTGTCTGGAAGAAGCCTGAGCATAAAGACAACTTCCATTTACCCACAAGTGTTTCCGAGTTAAGGCCTCTTTACAAATCACTAAGTGATATAACTCTTAGGATGCTTTACTGCGGTGCAGGATCTTTCTCTGAACTAAGTCAGCCTAAGTATGCTGTTATGATGGTATTGGATGATGGTCCAGGTGGAAACTGGGCAGACTTCATTTTGGACATATTCTTGATAATGCTAGAAAGAATGAGACCATTTGGGAGACCAATAAATTCAAATCCGGAGTTGGTTTTTGGTTAAAAATTAGCTACTTTATAGAGCAATTGATCAGACTTAGAGAAGAAGGTGAATGTTTGGCCGCATCCGACTTCCTACATCACAGTGATAAGATCCATTGGAGAGCTGTAGAGGGAAGTGAGCATAAACATCAGACAAATGCAGGTGATGACTTGGAGAGGAACGACATTGAGGATTGCAGTTCCCAAGCTACTACAAGACAATCGGTACAAGACGAGAATGCTTTCACGCGAGCAGCGAGTAAGAAAAGAAGGCGGTTAGTACAGACAAGTATCTTGGAGGAAGAAAGAGAGAGGAGGAAGAAGGGCAAGCAAGTTGAAGATCATGAGGAAAGTACAAAGGGCAGAACAATATCCATTGTGAATCTTCAGAGTCAGTCTCACTCAGATAGAGAATCTCCTCATCAAAAACCTTTCACTCCCTCAACATCCTCCGACAGTACAACTTCAAAAGCTCATCCTCCATCACCCTCATCACTTAAGAAGTTTATTTCAGATAGCCTCAGAAACAGGGGGGAACGGTTCCAGAAATACCACTTGAAGACACTGTCAATCAGAGTCTGCAAAGGGATGATGTTGCCACTTAAGAGCCACTTCCGCAACAGGAAATTACCACAATCAAGGAGCCAGTTCTGACAACTGCTGAAGCAACAACTAAACGACTTATCACACTACAATAAGATTAAGTCTCAGTCACTACCGCATGAACGACAGGCAAAACCCACCTTGAGCATGTTCATCGCAGGATAGATGAGAATCACGCGAAGCTTGTGCAGATACATAATCTCCATAGATGGCAAAATTTGCAGACAGATGATATCCAACTTGATCTCCTAGAACTTGAAGATGAAGAAGAATATGAGATGGAGAGACTACAGAAAGAGGAAGAATAAATACTAAGGAGACAATTAGAAGCAGAAGCAGAAGCAGCAGCTGAGCTTAAGCGACAGCAAGAAGAAACAGAAGCTGCTGAACTGAAAAGAAAGCTAAGGAAAAAGCTGCTGAGCTTAAACGAAAGCAAGAAGAAGAAGCTGCTAAGCTCAAGAGACTAGAAACAGAAACTGCTGAGCTTCAGAGACTAGAAGCATAAGTTGTTGAGCTCAAGAGGCTAGAGGCAGAAGCTGCTGAGCTGAAGAAACAAGAGGAAGAAGCTAAAACTGCTGAAGCACTTTGAAAGGAAGCAGAGGCCGCTGCTGACAAGGCTAGACATGAAGCAGCCGCAACAGCCGCAACAACGCATAAGAAGGAAGAAGCAGCAACGAGTAAAGCTCCACCTCCACCTGAGACTTCCACTGCTACATCTCAGAGTCAAACCTATGACGACTCTAGAGCGTTGGCTACAGTTGAAGGAATCCAGTCTCTGAATCCTGTCTCTGTCGCTACAAACCTTCTACCCTATAATAATCCGAGACAAGAGATAGATCATCGAATGGAGCAACATATGGCTCTTTTGTTTGATATTGTTAAAAAGGGGGAAGAGAGAAGGGATGAGTCGTTGAAGCTGCAGTTGACTCTATTAGATAGAAAGAAAGAAGAGGAACATGGAGAGAGAGAAGGAACAGAGAAAGAGAGAGGAGGAACAAAAAAAGAGAGAGGAGGAACAGAGAAAGAAAGAAGAGGAACAGAGAAGGCGAGATGAGGAATACAGAAGACAAAAAGATGAATGCAGGAAGCGGGATGATGACATTACAAGGAAGCTGGAAGTACTGATAGCAGCCAGAGAGCAAGACACGAAATACTTTTCAAAAGTAAACGCAGTTCTCAAGGCACAAGTTGACTTGCTTTCCATGTCCGCCGCAACATCCTCGAAGCCAAAAGAAGCAGACTCCTCGAATCAAGAAAGGGAGAAGGACAAGAATCAAGACAAATAAGCAAAGGTCATGCAAGTTTATTTTGTTTGCATCTTTTTTAATGTTTTTATTACCGCATTTTTAAAGCTTTTCATGTACTTGTAATCGATCATATCTAGTGAAAAGTTTAAAACTGTTGGTTTGAAGACAACTACTTATTGTCTCTTACCTTGATTGGCTGAATTCACATTTTCCAGTGTGATCAGCAACCATTCTTCTCTTATCGCTCTAAACTGATTGTTTTTAAATGAGAATTATTATCCCATTAAGGGGAAGATCATTTAGAGTAGGTCGAGTATAGAAGAAGCACAATTCTGAGTTGTATTAGAAAGACAAACCTTGTAAAACTCAAATTAATTGCATCTTCACGTCGACTTAGATAGACTTAGAGGTACGGTTTTGACAACATCAAAAAGGGGGAAATTGTTAGGTATTACTGTAGTAATCCCACCTTAATTTGATGTTTTGATGTGTCAAAACAATATACCAAAGTCTAGGCCTTAGAGTTATTACCTCATGTAATCCTTGTATAGGATGATCGAGTTGTAATAGTCTAGGAAGAAGGACATCATCAAAAATGTGGAACAGTTTAGAAGAAAACACTACTCAGACGAGATAACTATCGAATATACAAGACGAAGACAAACAGAGCTGAGCAAGGTCACAAAAACCGCACAGACAGTTTTCCTGTCAAAGCCTGGATGCTCAAAGAAAATTGTGAGTATAGAAGACGCAGAGAAACTGTTGAGAGGCGTTAATAATTTTAGGTCAAGAAAGTTTCATGTCTAGAAGTGCGTATGTAACAAAGTATCGAACAGTCGCAGATGAACCCGAAGGAAGTCAATAAGAAAAGACAGACAATACTCAGTTGCGACTGGTGTACAACATTGTTTGAACGTCTGACACAACAAGTACAAACTGCTCTGAAAAGAAGGACGATGCAGCAGAAAAAGCAGAATGGGAAGCTACTTTTTCAGAGAAGGATGGACTATGATTGGACATCCTTCTCAATGTCTCTACGGGCTATTTTCTGGGTTCACACCTATAAATAACAGAAAATACAGAGACAGAAAAACCTTTGCTTCTCCGAATATCTTCGCATATTTGAATCTCCGAGACACTCATACTAGCCTCTCTACAGAAGTAAAAGCTCAAGCATTAAAAGCTCTCAAGAGAGAAGGCTTTAATATCGTGGTTCATTTATTGAACACAAAGCATTCATTGCTCATAGAATCTTTGGAGATTCACCGTGTGACTTCGAGTACACGAGGATTAAGGCAGCCAACTTAATCTACCTATTTGTTGTTCTTACTGCTCTAGTAAGAACACAGTAGCCTGCTCTTGCAAAGAAAGAGTAGGTTATTACGGGAAACTGCCAAACTGTGCACTTTCTAGGAAGAACACAACCATCCAACCTATCGAAGAAGGAAAAGGGAGGTTTGGCCTCAGTCCAACTTTAAGCCGGTCCACAGAGAAAATGCAGAGCCCTCGACGGAATGAAGAAGGAGTGAAGTACAACTGCCTGGGCGAGTGATCCATTGTGCTTTGGAAAGAGGTTTTTACAGCAACTGGCTATAAATTGTGAAGATTGTAACTTCATAACTTAGTGAATTACCGGATCTGATATCCGAAGAGTGGACGTTGGACTTAAGGCTCCAAACCACTATAAATATCCTGTGTCGTTTACAGTTTTACTTACACACTTTACAGTTTTCAATTATATCTTGAAACATTCAACACTTATCCTATAAGTGTTGAAGTGTATAAACTGTCAACTGCCATACCTGTAAAATTGTTTATATAATCTTCTGGCCAACATTAACTGTGTTTCTATAACTACTAAACAAAAATTGTGTCGATATTATATTAAACTGCATAACTTTGTTGCGGACTACGATTCCATTTTCGTCTCGCTTATTCTTGAATACCCATTTGGTTCCTATTACTAACTGATATGTCGGCCGATCGACGAGATCCCATATGTGGTTCCTTGTGAACTATGCTAGTTCCTCTTGCATTGCGTTGATCCAGCCAGCTAATTTGAGTGCGTATGCTACTTTAGTAGTCTCCTCTTAAGATATAAAGCAGGCTAGCATGGCATTGTGTCTGGTTCAAATTGGATCTGCAATATCTCCTAAGATTTCTTCCGTCGGATGATCTCTAAGCAGCCAATTAGGTCTTTGTAGCTCCTCTACAGGGATATCTTGACTGCTGGTTGGTCCGATGGGCTCTTCTGAGACTGGTACGTCAACAAGTTGTAAGTTTTCCAAGCTATCTGCTACACTTGTTGAGGTGTCTTCTGCTGAGTGACTATCTTCTGGCATGTCGTGTGCTGGAATCTGAATTACTGGTGTAGTACTTCTATCTTCAGCAGTCTGCTCCTGATTGTCTTCAACAGAGTTGTCTTTAATGATTCTCTCTCTATTCTGGGAACCTTCAGTTGTATCCTCATTCTGATTGACGACTTCATCTCCTTAAGTTCCCTTTTGACATGTAAGCTCTTTGAGAGAATTTATGGTGGCCTCAGCAATACCAGTTGCATCACCGACCATCTTGACTGTTAGTTGATCAGTCAAGGTCTCCAGTAGAGATGATGATTCACTCATTAACCTAGTCGGATCAACTGGTTCAACTTCAGAAGTATTCAAGCCCGAAGATCCATTGACATCAGTTTAAGTAACCATATCCGAGTAATAGGATGGGGACATTCCCTGAGGAGCTCAATGACATTCATCGTGCCAAAGTCCTGCACGCTGATTAAGTTAAAGCACGAGTGATAAGGATTGAGTGGTACTACTCAGGAATAATAAGATATTAAATAATTGTAGATAGAGCTTGTCAGAAGCTCCGATTAATTAATGAATGTCCGGTAACCTTAAATATGGGGATTCTCAATTAATGCAACCCGTTCTCATAACGTGGTAATAAAGGGGTAGGTCAGTATTAATTCTGTGGTGGAAAAGAATTAATATTAATTAATTAATTATGTCCTGGGTTGTGGACATGGGAATTAATTAATTTATAGGCCCACTTTATTATTTGCATTAGGTCCCAGGTCTGGCTCAATTATATATGCTGAAAAAAGGCCCATTAGGGATAAAGCCCTAGGTCTATAAATAGACAACACTCTCTCTGAAACCCTAGCCACTCCATAACATTTAAATCAGTTTGAAACCCTAGGGAGAGAGAGATCAAGGGCGGAGCCTGTAGAAGGGGAGAAGGAAGGTTTTTCGACTCCGGTCTACATCACAGGTCTGTGGAATCCTCACCATTAGCAGATCTGAGCAACATAGGGATACGGATCTGAAGATCTGATCTGGAGAACAGAATTTTTTTCTTTTGTATTTCCTTTATTCCAATTAAATCTAGAAATTAGATTTCTAATTTATGTTTTCGCAAATTTATTTGAATCGCGTGGTTGAAATGAAAGTTGGATATTCAAACGCGAAAGATCGGATCAGACTCTACAGAATAACGGTAATCCCTTTATCCACGAATTAAATTCATAGGAGCATGCTAGGTTTTGTGGATTGTTATTATGAGCAATAACCATAAATTGATCCGGTTCATTTGGATTTTGTGATTCGGTTCACGATTAATCCCTACAGGAAAAACATCTCTATCTTGACCGATATGAAGTCCACGTGGACCGATGCAAGGGGATCCGCATCGACCGACGCAAGCTCTGTGTCGAGCGAGACAAACCCAGAAAAAGGAATTTTTTAGATTTTATGGTTAAATCATATTTTTTGCCCTAGATCCCAATTTATACACCTCTACCTCTATAAATACTTGTTTTGCTAGAGCTTTGAGTCCTTCTCAATCCTTCCCCTTAGTTTTCACTTAGTTCTTCTCTTGGAATGTTGAAGTTCATGGAGTTTTAATTATTTTGGAGAGAATTCAACCTTTATTTTTCATTGTAAGTTTTTATTATGCAATTTAATAATATGTTTCTTGTGTTTCTTTCCATCATGAGTGGCTAGAAACCCTAGCGGGTTCTGGGGCTATGTGTAATTAATCATGTTTGCATGTTAGATTAATCAACTTAAATTGCATGGCTTCAATTCCTGATTTAATTGATAGAATTTAGGATTGATGAGGGATCAAGAGATGAAATTGATTCTTTATTCATAGTTGCTAATTGAAAGACCGAGAGGAGAAAATTAATGACAGGAAGAGGAATTGAATATAATTGGTTTTCTGTCTCAAAAGGAAGATTAATAAATTGTAGGGAATTAAATATAATTTTATTGAGGTTGATTATTATTGTGTTCTTGAGGCCAACAAAGCATATACAGTCACATGATGGTAATCAAGGTTAAAATTGCCCAACCAAGGAATTTTAATACTTTATTTGATTTCCCACCATTGTAGAGTTGATTATCTTGCATGTATTCTGATTGATTACTTGCCCTAGAATTTGTGTTCTTTATTATTGCTTTTCAAAACCCTTTAATTTCTGTCTTGTTATCTTTATTTTCCAAAACCAAAACCAAACTTCTGATTTACTCAAACAATAAATCTTAAAACTGTGGTTAGTATATGAGATAGTTTTGTTACACAATTTCTCTGGGTTTGACTACCTTTGGGTATCTTTATAAATTTATACGCCACTGTATTTGCAATTAATCTGTGAATTTTGCAGTGATCAGTGTGAGATCTTACGAGAAACTGAGTTTCTCGAAACTAAGTTTTCTGGAACTAAGTTCCTAGAGACTGAGTTCCTTAAAACTAAGTTTTTGTTTGGTTCTCGGAAACCAAGTCCAGGGTGTGTAGTCTTCCTAGCCCTTGAATTGGAAAAATTGTTGGGCTTATACCTCAAGTAAGTGTCCCTCCTACTCGGATAAGTTTTCTCCTCATCAGAATTATGAGCGAAGAACCTCGGATTTCTCTAATCCGAAAATGATATTGACTTCTTGCGAAGGTAAGTTTTAGCTATGGCAGTGGGTTTCCTTACATTAGGATCATTCTGCTTCACCCAATTCTTAGGCATATTGGACTTCATCTCAGGTTTATTTGGTTTTGAAATCAAATTACTTTTATGCTTCGGGTTGAAACTCAGTTTAGAAACTGACTTCTTCCCTTTGCCCTGATTGGCCACTTTGGAGTCCTTGTCGAGATTGACTACTCTTTTTGCCTAACAACTTAACTTCTAAACTATAATCATTTTTAAAATGATGATCATTTGAATTCCTAGTTTGAGAAGTAGATGCATGATTGCTCATACTACCCTCATTAAAACCTAAGCCAGATTTGTCTGAAGGATCTCTTTGGCTACTCTAGGCCTCAGCAACTATACTTGAACTTGAGTATAAAGAACAAATCAGCTTCTGAACTTGAGCTATTTTTTATTTTAAAGACTCACATTCCTCGGAAAGGTTTTTAAAATTACTAACTAAGGAGGAATTTTCTTCTTTAAGCTTGGTCAGTTCCTCACTAAGTGACCTCGATCCTTCGATCTCCTTGGTCAACTTAGAAACTTTGAGTTTCAGTGAGACATTCTCCCCAACTAAAACATTTTTAAGTTTATAAAATTTTTAAAATTTCTTATTCAAAATCTCAAGAGTTACATCCTCTGAATCTGAGCAATGAGATTCAGAATCCTCTTCAATGCACGCAACATGAACTGAAACTGAGTTTTGGATAATTATCAAGTTTTGTGACTCAGCTTTGGTTCCTACTTCCTCATAGTCAGAAGCCTTGTCTTCTCCAAGTTTGGCCATGAAAACCAATAGGGCTTCTTCCTCGTCATCATCTCCTGATGTATAGTAACCATCGTCATTATTTGAGATGTCTGGGACCTCGATTCAGGATAGCATTGCCTTGGCTATTGCTCTTGAAGCTTTCTTTTCGAATATCCTTTTGAGGTGTTCTCTCTCCTCCTTAGATACCATCGAGCACTCGTACTTGAGGTGATTAGGAGAGTTGTATTCAAAACACGCCCTCAAGGGTCTCTCACTGAACTTTTGTTCACTGGCTTGCTAACCTTCGTTCTTGGCCTTTGCCTTCTCTAGCAGCTTTTTCGGCTTCCACATTCGCTCTTCAAGCTCGGCCACCGAGCTCTCTTCCTCCTTTTCTGGTAAGAATGTGATGGTGTTGAATTCGATGCAGATGTCTGAACGGTTCCTTTGTCAGCTTGATAAGGCTTTTGGGGCCTTCTCTTGAAGTCCTTCTTGACGAAGAAGGCAACATCTTCTTCTAGTTGAGTGCTGACACTCCTTACTGCCTCATTCCTATTCGCCATTTGAATGTCGCACTCATGGGCTTGGAGCTAGGCGAACACATCCTTCGTCATCATTTTAGAGAGATCCTTCTCCTTCAGGCTCGTGACCTTGACAAACCAATCTTCCTTTGGCATCATGGAGAGAATCTTTGCATTTACATCTGCAATAGCATACTCTCTCCCCAAGTTTTTTAGTTTACAGATAATAGCATTAAATCTTGCTTCCATTGATTTTATATTTTCACCAGGAAGCATTTGAAATGACTCATACTTATCTACACAGTTTTGATGCTTGTTCCGCTTCATTTCATCGGACTCTTGGCAGAAAGTGCCAAGGAAATCCAACATCTGCTTCACATTGTTATAAGCTAAGGCTTCGACAACCAACGGCTCTAGTAGGGATTGAAGGATTAGTTCCATAGCAACCGAGTCCAGCTAAAAACGAACTCTGTCTTTGTTTGTCCACTCAGCATATAGCTTATCTACTATTTCTGGGCATGCATCTCCACCGAGCTGAGTATTCACTTTCGTGATCTTAATAGGTCCGATGGATAGAACTTCTGCCATCTCAGGATGGACATTCTTCAGCATGATCATAGATCTCTTCTTCCATATGTTGAAGTTCTCTGGGTGTATTTGGGAAGCTTTGTTATGTGTGTCATCCTTTAAAATCTGCGCTTAAATACAAAAGACAAACGAGTGCAAGGAAAGAGATCTGGTCCTAAGCGACTCAACATAACCTTGGTCTATAAGAACCTTGGCATGCATACCATTTGCTGGTCCCAAAATTAGAGATTATGATGCGCAGCGGAAAGTATGTTTAATTTTCACTTGTTCTCTAAAATAGGCTGAAACTCAATTTCGGATTTACTAAAAGCAAGTTAAGCTTAGAAAGTTCGTAGGTAAGTTTCACAAGCATACACTTCAATACTCAGACAAGCATTGAAGATTTTAGAAGTAAATTTGAGAAACTAAGTATGTTGAAAAGTAAAGTAAGCAAATAGAAGACACGGGATATTATAGTGGTTCAGACTTAAAAATCTTACGTCCACTCTTTCGAAATCAATCGGGAATCCACTAAGTTTTGTACAAGCCTCCTTACGATATATGAACAATCCATTGGCACTCCGTCCTTTGGTATGCTGTCGTCACTCGCCTAGGAACTCCTTGTTGACTTAGTCTTTAGGTAGAAGTCAGGACGCACCTCGCAGCCTTCTTCCCGGTGGGTTGGATATTTGCATGTTCTTCCCAAAACTCAGCTTGGTTGGCTAACGCCTATTATAATCAGTCTTCCAAAGTAGATTATAGCTTATAGCTTCAACCTCGTGCTTATAAAAAGAAGCACAGAATGATTAACTTGAGTTGAAAACTCAAGTCTCGTGTTATAGAACACGGAGTATCAGAAAGCTTTTAAGATGAAAGTTTGGCAGAGCTTTGGCTTATCTTAACTTGATAGTTCGTCACATTTTCTGATTGAAATGTACACCTATTTATAGAAAAATCCTTGAATATTTGAATTTCTGCCTGTTTGATATGTGCGTAAAATAACCTATTATTCGATGTGTGTGCATGCTTGTTTGTGTCCATTTTACACCCTTATCATATGTTTTTTGTATGTTTCTGTCTCGTTTTTGTGGTATGTGGTATTTGAGTTGTGTAGGGATAGAATGGAGCATATTTCATCAAGTTTGGCAAATTTTCGGTGAAATACCGACCCAGATGAGTTTATAGTGCTGGAAATACTGACCCGAATGAGCAGACGAGCAGAAATGGTGATTTCAGTGCTAAATCCCGGTCCGGACCATTTTGGGTTCGGTCGAGATTTGCCTCTCAGCTCATCTCGATCAAACCCCTACTCAGTTCGGTCGATATCTGCTCAATAGAGCTAAATACCGGTGGATCCAAATCAGTCCCGGGCGATCCCAGTTGTGCTACCTTGGCAGTTTTTCAGGTTTAAATGATCCCGATCGAGACGATCTCATCTGGGGCGATCTCTATGGCTAATAACTTAATATAAAAGAGGGGGAATGCAAATTAGAAAAACTTTTCGTGGAGAATTGATGGTTACTCACTAAAATTACACCTCCCATCCATTTTAAATATCAATTGAAGAGCATCAAAGGCAAATCCAATCAAATTGATGAAGAAATGAAGATTTAGAGTGGAGATCAAGATCAATCAAGTCAATTTGGGGAAAATCTCTTGTCTAACCTCTCTTTTAATGGCTAAGTTGTGTATTTGCTTTTATTTAAGAGGTATGTGTGGCTAAACTCTCTTGGATGTTGGATTGAACAAAGTAGTGGATAGTTTTTGTTGATGAATTGATTGTTTACCTCTCACTATATGATTAAGGCATGCAAGATCTAGTTTCCATGCAAGTGATGTAGATAAGAGTCAGTCATTTGTTACTTGGCACAAAGATTGCAGTCAATACGCGGGTTAAAGTGTCGTGAATAGTTTGTTCTTATGTGTGTCTCAATCCAATCCTTGTGCGGAGGAAGCACATAGGTTGAGAATTCACGAGCCTGTGGGAGTGTAGTAGAATTTGACAACATAACGGTTCAATAACTCTAGTGCATTTACAATTAGTTTGCCGGTACAAAGGGGATTAATCAATTTCGTGTGAATTGACCATTTATAGAGAGATTAAATTGAGTTTACAACATTCAATTAACAAAAATAGTTCACTGCCTAGTTCTATTCAACATCCTACTTCCTCTATATTGTGGACCTTGATTTGTTCTTGTTTCTACCAATTGTGGAAGTATTTGAGGTGTATTTTTGATTGTGAAAATCATGAAGAATGATAGTTTAGATTTAAGCTTGATAGTTGTTGCTAGTAGTTAGTTTAATTGCATTGCTTATTTAGTAAAAATACTCAACGATTGTTCTACCTAGATATAAGTCTTCACATAAGTATTTGGTACTCTAGTGGGTGAACCAAACAAGAACCGGATTAATATATTAATCGTGTATTACACTAGGAATTCTATTGAGCTTTTGGTGTGATCAAGTTTTGGCGCCATTGCGGGACTTAATTGACTAGGTTACAAGATATTGGAGAGAGTGTGAAGCTTGTAGTCTAGGTGTTTGCTCTTTTGTATGATTGATTGATTTATATTGTTTTGTTAGATTGTTTTAGTTGTTGTTTGGTGATTGGAGCTTTTGGATTCTTGTAGGTGGGGTATATTCACAAGATCTAAAGCTCGGCTACTTGAGGAATAAAGGAGAAATCAAGGCTAAGAAAAAGAGGAAGCCAAAATGGAGAATCCAAGAGGAGTTGACACGGAGAGACTTGATAATTTGCAAAGGCAATTAGAGGCGATGAAAGCAAAAATGCTAGAAAGACAAAGGCCACGAAAGACACTCCGGAGTGTGCACGAGAAGATGTGGGAAGGTGATTACCAATGGTCGGAAAATGCAAGAGAGGATCATACCATGAAATCCGTAAAAGATTCTAGTGAAGATGAATGGTTGAGAAGCAAATTAGACCTTATGCAAGAACAACTTAAGTTGGTGAAGTTCTCAATAAGATAAAGTGAGGCAGTCAATGGAAGCAAGTATGAGATGAATGATGAGATATTTGAAGAGACCCCAATGCTAGTGCCGACCATTGACAAGCAAAAGAATGAAAGGAATCAGGAGATGATAGAAATAGAAGAAGTCAAAGAAGAAGGAATAAAGGAGTTGCAAGAAGAGGAACCAAAGAAAGGGGGTGAAGTGATACCTCAAGGAGATGAGGAGGATGAAGGCACCCATGAGTCGGTGCAAGATGTTGATTATGTGAAGAAAGGTGTTAATGAGGTGCTTTCACTCGAGGAAGTTTAAAAAGTTCCAGTTTTTGCACAACTTTTGGAAGAATAGTGTGAGGGGAAGACTATCCCGGGAGATCCACGTGGAGCTATGGTGTTTACCTTTCCTTCTCGATCGATAAACAAAGATTATGACAAAAAAGTGAAGCCAAAGGAGAAAGGTAATGAGGTACTTAAGTTGGATGAATGGATGGATGAATCTCTTGTAGTGGAAATTCGTTGGTATGATGGCTCGAAGAGAAAGTCAACAAACGAAGCATCACCTTTACCATTCAAGTTTGTTAAGACTTACAAACCTCTTTGGAATGATGAGAGGGGGCATAAAGAAGAACATGGTGAACAAGTTGCTTCCAAGTAAGGTCCGCTCAAGAAAGAAAGGTATTTTTAAGATCCACAAGATCTTTGATAATGGGTGAATAAGGTATGAAAGTCAAGCTAACGACTTAAAACAAGCGCTTGTTGGGAGGCAACCCAACCAATTTTCTTTCTTTTGTTTATTCTCTTTTAGTTGTTTTGATTTTGAATAAATATTTAGTTTTCTTGGTTCTGCTGATTAGGGTAGATATGATATTTTAATGAGGAATGAATGATCTTTTGTGAAGCTTTTGCAGATATATTGTGTTTGGGAGTTGAGAAATTGAAGTTTGGGGGATACAATTTCGCCCTATCGATGAGAAAGTGGTTAAAAGAAGCAGGGGAGCTGGGAAACAGAGAAAATTTTTGCCCCGGACTGAAAATTTTGCCCCAAACTATGAAATATCGACCGAGCATGACCTTGTTCTGACCTGGGTTTGATCGAGATCGACCGAGATTTCAAAATTGTTGGGGGACAGAGGAAAATATCGACTAAACCCCACTTTGTTCTATCTTGGGTTCGGTCGA
>JAPKLW010000396.1:432357-500686 GCA_026898455.1 Plectranthus barbatus | reverse complement strand
CTTACTCTATCTACCTTGTTTTTGCATGATTTAGTTATGATTAGTCTAGTATTTTCCCCATGGGAATTGACTTGTTACATGTGAAGTTGAATTCGATTTGGAATGGTGGGATGATATTTTTTATTGGAGATTTGGTTTTATTATTTCCACATTCTTGTGATGAATGAATTGTGGAATGTTTGGTGGTGCTAGTGGAACAATGATTGATTCGTATAGATTATGGATTGTGGAATGATTGGTGGAAATATGTTGGGATGAGATTATTATTGGTTAGAATGCATATATTTTTGTTGAGGATCTATGGTGGAAGTGTTTTGAGTGAGATTTTTGAATTGGTGGAAATAGTCTTTTGTTGATATGAAGTATGCTCAAATAGTGGTGTTTGTGTTTGTGTTTAGTAGGTACCGTAAGGCAACTGGAGAAGCAGTTTGATCGTGGATACCGATGGGTAACGCATTCTATCATTCTCTTTTCCATTTATATTTTATTGTATTTTAGTTGTTTAAGGTTTTTGTGTTTGTGTTTTATGATTGTGTGTGAGTGATGAACCCAAACTAGGCTTGAGATCTACTCATGATGAACTAGTGAAGTTTGAAGTCTACCTAAGCCTATGATAGGGCAGAATCTTGATATCGAAGCATGCTTAGGTTAAACTTTTGAATTGCCGAGTTTTTTGTGTGGTTAATAGGGGTGAGCAAAACCGAACCGAAAACCGAACCAAACCGTAAACCGGCGGTTTCGGTTCGGTTCGGTTCGGTTTATATATTAATTTCGGTTTGGTTCGGTCTAGATTTTTTGAAACCGCCAAAATTCGGTTCGGTTCGGTTTTAACCAAAATATGGCGGTTCGGTTCGGTTTCGGTTCAGTTTGGGCGGTTCGGTTCGGTTTCGGTTCGGTTCGAGCGGTTTGGATATGAATTTATAGATTTGAACTTAGATTTGAATTATTATTTATGAACTTGTTTATTTGAATTTATGAGTTAGACTTGTTTGTTGAACTTGTGGGATTATATTTGGTGTATTTGGATTTTTAATGAATGTTGGAACATGAAAATGTATGTTTTAATTCAAGCATTTTGAAAAATAGGTGAAAAAGTTCGGTTTAAACCGAAACCGTGCGGTTCGGTGCGGTTTGGTTCGGTTCGGTGCAAACCGCCAAACCAAACCGAAACCGCCCATTCGGTGCGGTTTCGGTGCGGTTTACATACTCCTAGCGGTGCGGTTCGGTTTGGTTTTTTAGGATTTGCGGTTTGGCGGTTTGGGCGATTCGGTTCGGTTTTCAGACCGAACCGACCGTTGCTCACCCCTAGTGGTTAATGCTTAAGACTTGACAAAAAGCCGTGAGAATTGAGCCTTGACATTGTCATATCTTTTCGGTTGTGAGAGGCAAGATTAAGAGTTAGAAATCTAGAACTTGCATCCGTTGTCGATCTATTAGCATGAGCATAAGACTAGAAAATGATATTAGGCCATCGATTCTTAGTCCCTTACACATCGGGAGTATAAGGTGTTCTATTTGATTATTGTTTACCTTCCATATCTTTGATCCCCGTGATTGAGCTTAAATGAAGATTTTCCTTGATATAATTAGGAAAAAAATTTAGGGGAATGAGAGTATGAGGGTGAATACGGTGTTGTGAGATTGGGATGGGAATTGCTTGGTATGATGGTTGAATTTTATCCCATTTGATGATGCAAGAAAAGAAAGGAAATGAAAAGGAAAGGTGCAAGTCTTATAATATGCACCTACGAAAAAATTGTTGTGAAAAGGAAAAGAAAAAGAAAGAAAGAAAAACTGAGAAAAAAGAAAAGAAAGAGAGAAAAAAAAACAGAGAAAATGGAAAGAAAGAATTGAGAATCAAATAAGCCTCGGGATTAGTGGTTTGAAGTTGATAATTGGGGGGTTTTGGGAATTTGAGTAGTTTATTTACTTTGGCCAAAAACCACCTACCCTTTTAGATAACCACGTTATAACTAAAACAAAGACCTTCTTGATTCTAGGATCTAGATCGTTGTAGTATAGTGGTGAGATAGGATGCAAGCCTATGAAAATCGAGTTTGATATCTCGTGCTTGTGTGAATTGTCCCTAAACACGTGAGGGAGTGTATTTCGTTTCTTTTATACAATTTGTTGAGTGGATCAAGTCTTCAGCATTAACTGTGTCACAAAGTTAGGTGATAATCTTTTTTATTGCGGCATGCTTAGATAGATATGATGAGCTACGAGGTCTTGCACTAGGTAGAATGATTTCTTTGCTTTGTTTTGATCGAGGACAATCAAAGGTTCAAGTTTGGGGGATTATGATATGTGCGTAAAAAGACCTACCATTTGATGTGTGTGCATGCTTGTTTGTGTCCATTTTACACCCATATCATATGTTTTTCGTATGTTTCTATCTCGTTTTCGTGGTTTGTGGTGTTTGAGTTGTGTAGGGATAGAATGGAGCATATTTCATCAAGTTTGGCAAATTTTCGGTGAAATACCGACCCAGATGAGTTTATAGTGCTGGAAATACCGACCCGTATGAGCAGAGGAGCAGCAAGGGTGATTTCAGTGCTAAATCTCGGTCCGGACAATTTTGGGTTCGGTCGAGATTTGCCTCTGTTCAGCTCATCTCTATCAAACCCCTGCTCAGTTCGGTCGATATCTGCTCAACAGAGCCAAATACTGGTGGATTCAGATCAATCCCGGGCGATACCAGATGTGATGCCTTGGCAGTTTTTCAGGCTTAAATGATCCCGGTCGAGACGATCTCATCCGGGGCAATCTCTGTGGCTGATAACTTAATATAAAAGGAGGGAAATGCAAATTAGAAAAACTTTTCGCGGAGAATTGATGATTACTCACTAAAATTACACCTCCCATCCATTTTAACCATCAATTGAAGAGCTTCAAAGGCAAATCCAATCAAATTGATGAAGGAATGAAGATTTAGAGTGGAGATCAAGATCAAATCAAGTCAATTTGGGGAAAATCTCTTGTTTACCTCTCTTGTAATGGATAAGTTGTATATTTGCTTTTTGATCACTGCTATTTCTAACAGATTAATTATAATAACAGCGGCAAATAAATTTGTAAACCCTAAGGTTATCGATCCAGGGGAATTGTGTGGGGAAACTATCCTATATACTAGCTATGATCCTAAGATTCATTGTTTGAGAGATCCAAAATCAGGGTTTTATAAAAGTAAAGAAAACAATGCAGAAAATTAAAGTAGTTTGGAAAGCAAATTTAAAGGAACACAGATTCTAGGGAAGAATTCATATTATGGATGACATGTAGGAATCAATTAATTTAACAGGTGGAATACTGCAACAATGCTATATTTCCTTGTTTGACAAATATAACCTAGATTACTAACTAGTGACTATCTCCGCTCGGTCTCAAAGTACACCAAATTAGTCAATCTGATAAGCAAATCAGTTTAATTCCTACAGTCTAGTACATCTGTTTGGATAGTGTAGATTGTATCATGCATTCATATTCCCACTATTAATATTCACCTCTCGGTCCTTCTATCAATAGCTAGACATCTAAATTAATCGTCACCTCTCGGTCCTTGAATTAATCTAGAATTATATAATAAACACAGGAATCACGAACCTAATTAATTAATCCTAACTTGCATCCATAATAATATCAACCCCTAGAACCCCCTTAGGGTTTCTAGTCACTCATCGCAGATAGAAATCTAAAAGAAAACATATTAAATTGCATAAACATAAAGAACTTACAAGAAAATAAAAGGGTCTCGTGTTCCCCAAGTCTCCAAACTCTAAAAACTAAATTGTAAAATGAAAAATATGAAAAGGAATGATAGGGAATAATGGGGAATTCTGAAAAATCGAATTTACATAGGTATTTATAGTGGTGGATGTGTATCCTATCAAATCTAGGGCTAAAGATATGAATAAATCCGTTTTTCCTCGAATTTCCGCTCCAGCAGACAGCCTCGCATCGATCGTGGCTGATCCACGTCGATCGACGTGGCTTCTTGGTCGGCGTCGATCGATGCTGATTGGCGTCTGTCGACGCAGCTTCTCGCCCCTTCTGCGCGGTCTCACGGTTTTGGCCATAACTTTCTCTCCCAAACTCCGATTGACCCGATTCCAGTTGCGTTGGAGAGATAACTCAAAGCATCATCCATTTCCATGTGCCAATAGCTCGAATTCCTCTTGTGGAAGAACTCTTCACTGCTACTCTTACACGTCACTGCTTCCGGAACGGATTTCTCGTGAACTTAGGCCTAAAACCCTACAAAAACACCAAAATGCGCATAATACCACCTAATATAGACTCATGCATAGAATATATATATAAACTCAATAAAACTACATAAAATAGTAGAAAATAATATAGATAAGCGAGTAAAATAATGAGCTTATCACTTTTATTTAAGAGGTATGTGTGGCTAAACTCTCTTGGATGTTGGATTGAACAAAGTAGTGGATAGTTTTGGTTGATGAATTGATAGTTTACCTCACTCTAGATGATTATGGCATGCTAGATCTAGTTTTCATGCAAGTGATGTAGATAAGAGTCAGTCATTTGTTACTTGACACTGAGATTGCAGCCAATATGCGGGTTAAAGTGTCGTGAATAGTGTTTTCTTATGTATTGATCCCGAAATTAGGTGTAATATGTGCAGCGGAAGGTTTTGTGTATGCATCGGAAGTATAGATAAGCACAAGCACTAGTTCGTTCAAACTGCGCAAAGTTAGTTTTGTGTGTAGTCAGTTTAAGCTTAAGTCTCTGTTCCGTCTTAAGTCAGTTTCACATACTTGGAAAAGTATTGAAGGTTTGAATAGTCACTTTCTGAAACAAAAAAAAAACAGAGCAAGTATAAGTAAAGCAGTACACAGAGATTTATAATGGGTTCAGATTTCAATATCCTACATCCACTCTTCAGACCCAAGGTCTAGATAATTTACTAAGTTAATACAAGCCTCCTTACGATCTAGACATAGTGTGTGCCACCTCCGTTCTCCGGTCAGCTGTCAACGCTCGCCTAGGAACTCCTTGTAGACTCAATCTTCAGGTTGAAGTGGGGACACACTCCGCAGCCTCCTTCCTGGTGGGTGGATGTTTACTAATTCTTCCCAGAATGGTTGGATGTTTAGAGGTTCTTCCCAGAACTCAGGTGGCTGGCGTATGCCCGTGATAATCAGAATCACAGACTAGGAAACTGACTGCTAAGAATAAATTTCAGAAAGATATATTCACCAAACTGAGCCTCTGCTTAAAGCTTCGGCCTCATGCTAGGAAAAGATAGCACGGTGTGTAACTTGAGTCAGAGACTCAAGTCTCGTATTTAGAACACGGAAAACTCCGAGAGAGATTTTGTGGGAGAGATGACATGAATATGCCCTTTGTCTCTTTAGACTAGTAATTTTGAATTCTATTCAGGTGACCTGTTAAGGTTGAGAGGGCAGGTCTTTATATAGAGAGGAGAGCCTATGGCAATTTGAATTTTTATCTGTTAGACTCATAAATCCAGACCTTAGACTCATGGATTATATTGTCCAATCATAGCTCATGCCTTAGGTCTCCTTTCTGCTCTGCCCATTGTTAGTGTACTATAAACTAACTTTATGTCAGACTCCTTTACTGCCCGAGGAACCCAGTTTGGATAACCTCATACTTACTTAGGCATTTTACAAATGCCTGAGTCTGAATGAGGCTTCTTATACTGAGTTTTGAGAGTCGGTACATCTTAGCCCTCATACTGACTTCCCACGGTCAGTATGGTAAATCCTCATACTGACTTTCCATAGTCAATATGGGAAACCCCCTCATACTGATTTCCTCTAATCAGTATGGTAATCCCTTAAACTGACTTCTCCTTAGTCAGTTCGGGAAAGCCCTCATACTGACCTCTCCTTATCAGTATGGATGGACCTAATACTGAGTGCTCCATCTCAGTTTTCGGCTAAGGCTAGGCGTGATGATAGTCTGTTCTCAAGCATTCTCCATTGGTCAATCTTCAGTTTAAGTTCTATTACAACTCGATCGATCCTATACAAGGATTACAGTTTAGAACTCTATAAACTGGAATAACTGACTAAGATGGCTTACATTCTTTGGCCCACCAAAACATCAAAAGTAAGGAAGGATTTCTCTGACAAAAATCCTAACAATTTCCCCCTTTTGGTGTGGTCAAAGCCATCTGGAACCTAAGCTGATGAGGAGTGGATAACTTTAGAGTTTTTATAGTTTTGACAATTTGTAACATAAACTCAGAAAAGTTCCCCCTCAATGACAGCTTTTTACTTAACCTTCTCCTTAAACTTGGAGAGATATTGCTCGATTGATTTTTCAAGTCATTTAGAGAAATTAAATCTTAAGAAGGGGAGAGATAGAAGCCTTCTGATTACACTGGATTGTGTAAGTTCAGCGTTTGAAGAATGAAGACCTTTGTTAGACAAAAAGAGATTGTCATCAACAATTCAGTTTATCCTTTAATAATTTTCATTACAAGTACAGGGATAAACCAACAAAAAGAAACCTATTACAGAACTGTTTTTCAAGTCTATACTAGGCTACTTCCGGTCTTCAAGATTTTCTTCCAATTAATTGTTGTTGGATTTTTCTTGAACACCTCATCCAAGGAATACGAATAGATTCGTTCCTGGATTTTGATCTTCCAGCAGTTTTTAGTCTGGGAGGTAGTGCGGGTGGCTTTGCACTTTATAGGAGGGAAAGATGAAATGACTTCCCTTTTCTTCTCTTCCCACCTCCCAGCTTCTTCTTCATTCGCCAGGTTCACCTTTATGAGATTTGCCTTTAATGGCAAGGAGACGAGGCATAGAAGTTCTCTAAGTGATCATGCCCCGTTGCTGGCATATCACTTCTGAGCCGTGAGCTTTGTTGATTTGTATATTGAGACTACAACAGAAGAAGATATGTTATGATATCTTCTGCTCTTTCTAAAATCTGTTTGCCATGCTCACGCTCAGTTTTCTGATGTGTTCTCCACCTTCCATACTTCTTTTCCCCCTCTTTGACTGCACCCAAAAAGGGTGGTGAGTTTATGTCTGGAGGTTTGGGTTCTAACACCATTTTCCCGGATTTGAGGGAGATTTTGGTGAAGACGAAGTAAAACTTGGAAGGAAGGGTTCGACAATGGAGTTTTTGGAGAAAAGTTTTTTTTTCTTGTGATTTCTTTTCAGAAAGTTTTTCACACACAAGGAAAACAAAAATAATGAACCCTATTTATAGCAGAGAAAGGTCATTTATATGAGGTAGGTATACCTTGTGACTTTTCGATTTTTGTATATTCGACGACGATTGAGATTCATGGCCTCGCGATGCGCGTTTCAGATTTGACTGGAGCGACGTGGTAAGGAGCTTTATCCATGTGTTGAAATCTGATTCATCAATGCAAGATACACATTAATTGCGATGTAACCGCAGCAATCGCCTTTGGAATTCAAAATCCTGCCTTTCGAAATTCCAAGAACTGACTAAAAGTCAGTTTCTAAACTGAGAGTTGGAACTCAGTTTAATTCCTCATCTGTCTTTTGACATCTTCTAAGTACGAACTATAAACTGAGTGTCTCTTCATTAGTTAGTTTGAATGAAGATAAGTTTCTATTCTTCGGATGCGTTGAGGAGTCCCTTTTGCATACTGAGTAGAGCATCAAGTTTTGAAAACTGAGAGCTTGGACTCAGTTTTATTTGCCATTACTCTTCTCCAATAAAGACTTCATCAACTTCCAATAGACCCAGTTTTATGCAGAGCTCCTTAAATCTGGTCTCTGGGATTGGTTTGGTGAAGATGTCAGCCAGTTGAACTTTAGTTCGGATATACTCTACTGAAACATATTTCTTTTCGACATGGTCTCTGTTAGGTGTTGATGTAAAAATCCCACCTTTAATTTGATGTTTTGATGTGTCAAGAATTGAATACCAAGGTTAGTCTTTAGAGTTATTACTTCATGTAATCCTTGTATAGGATAATCGAGTTGTAATAGTTCGGGTAAGGAAAACCACCAAAAACAAAGGAACAATTTTTTAGGATAAAACTGTCAGGACAAAGGGTCCGAAGAAAACTGTGAAGACAGTTTTATGAAGCAGCATGTGAGAAAACTGTGCAGACAGATTTAAACTGTCAAGGAGGCAACAGCAATGAAAACTGTGGACACAGTTTTCATAGAGAAATTGTCGAGAGGCACTCACAGTTTCATGCCAAAGAGAACACGTGAAAAGCAAGAGGCCGAAAAGTCATAAAGAGCATTGAAGACTCAATGATAAGGAACAAAGATACAATCAGTTATGACTGGAGTACAACGTTGTTCGAGTCTGACACAACAGGACAAAACTGTCTCTGCAAAAGTAAGGCAGTGTTCAAAAAAAAGGCAGAGGAGCAGATCTGCTTTAACATAAAAGTATGACTATTGATTGGACACCATTCGAATTATCTCTACCGGATACTTTCTGAAGAATTCAACTATAAATAGCAGAAGGACCAGAGAGACGAAATACACAACGATTACAAACCTTGCCATTATTCTACCGAATTTAAAGCTCAAAACATTAAAAGCTCTCAAGCGAGAAGGCATTAACTCTGTGGTTCATTTATTGAACATGAGGCATTATTGCTTAAGGAATAATCTCTAATTCACCGTTTGACCTTGAGTACACGAGGATTAAGTCTTTCGACTTAGTTTATTTTCTTGGTGTTTTTACTTTTCGAGTAAGGACACAGCAGCCTGGTTCTCAGTCAAGGAATAGGTTCTTACGGGCTTTTGCTAACATTCGAGTGTTCTGGGAAGAACTCAACCATCCATCTGCCGGAGAAGGAGAAGGGAGTTTTGTTCTCAATCCGTTTCTGACGGCTGCTAGTTCTGAGTAGACTTCGAGGTGCTACCTGGCTTTGAGGAACTGAAGAAGGAGTGAAGATCATCTACCTGGGCGAGTGATCCAGTTTGCTGTGAATGGTGGTTTTCGTGGTGATTGGCTATAGATCGTGAGGAGTGTATACTTCTTTTTTTAGTAAATTACCGTATTAATTTCTGAAGAGTGGACGTAAGACATAAGGCTTCGAAACACTATAATATCCTGTCTTATTTAAATTTTTTCGTACTTTATCTTTACACAGTTCTCAACTGAGTTTTGAAACCTTCAACACTTCTCTAAAGTGTTGAAGTGTATATCAAAAAACTGACTAAGTAAACTGCCCGGCTAATCCAGTTTTTATAATTCCTAAAGTGGAAAACTGACCCCCCCAGTTTTAGTGCGCAACTGCTTGTAAAAACTTCCACTGCATATTTATTCGTACTCTGATCAGGGACCAACAGTCTCTGATGAAGTGATACCTCATGTCGATGTGCTTTGTTCGGGAGTGATGAACTGGGTTCCTTGTGATGCACATTGCACTGTTGTTATCACAATAGATTGGCACACACCCAGTTTCTACATCATAGTCGAACAGTTGTTTCTTGATCCAAAGCACTTGAGCACAACAGCTTGCAGCAGCAACATACTCAGCTTCAGTTGTAGACGTGGCAACTGAGTGTTGTTTCTTGTTGAACCAACTTACAAGCTTGTGACGTAGGAACTGACATGTTGCACTTGTGCTCTTCCTGTCGATTATGCATCCTCCAAAATCTGAATCTGAATAAGCATTGAGAGTCAGTTCGTTAGATTTTGGATACCAAATACCTAATGACTTAGTTCATTTTAGGTATTTTACTATCCTCCTGACAGCCTCCATGTGCGACTTCTTTGGATTTGCTTGGAACCTCGCACAGTCCCCAACTAAGTAGGAGATATCTTGCCTGCTTGCAGTTTGGTACAGGAGTGACCCAATAATGCCTCAGTATGTTGTTGGGTTGACTGCCTCGCCTTCTTCATCTAAATTGATTTGAGCACTTGGGCTCATCGGAATCCTCAAGGGCTTGGTCCTTTCAGGACAAAACTTGCTGATCAAGTCCTTGGTATATTTCTTCTGATTGAGGAAGATTCGTCCTTTGGACTGAATAACTTGGAGACCCAAAATAGGTTAGTTTTCCCATCATGCTCATCTAAAAGTTGATTTGCATCAGTTTGGCAAACTTTTCGCACATATCCAAGTTTCTGCATTCGAATATGATGTCATCGACATATATCTGTACCAGAAGGATGTCAGCTCCATCCTTGATTCTAAACAGTGTTGTGTCGATTTGTCCTTTTTGAAAACCATTCTTGATGAGAAACTAGACAATGTCTCATACCAAGCTCTGGGGTGCTTGCTTCAACCCATAAAGAGTCTTCCTCAGTTTGTAAACTTGGACTCCTTCTTCAAAGCCAGGGGTTGTTCCACATATACTTCTTCTTTCAGCTCCCCATTCAGAAAGGCACTCTTCACATCCATCTGGAAAAGGCTTGGGAGCATCGTCATTGAGCCAAAGGCTTTTGCAAGGTTGATTGATGCGCTGACCTCATCATCTGGAGCACTTACATGATCATCTACATATTTGGTTTGAGAAACTTGGCTTTGATCTTCTTTATCAGTACACAGATTCTCATTCCCATTGTTGATAACAGGATCACCAAGTTCCTGTTCTTTCAAGGTTCTGCGCACTAAGATAGACTCATCAAAAACAACAGAGCATGTTACTTCTACAAGTCTGGTTATTTTATTGAGTACTATGTATCCCTTGTAAGAAGGATGTCCATATCTAAGGAACACTCCTTCATCAGCCTCGGGACTGAAAGTATTCAGTTTCAACTTTCCATTGTTATGGATGTAACATGGTGAACCAAAAGCACAGAGATGAGCTATAGAAGGCTTACGACCATTGAAGACTTCGTATGGGGTTTTGTGATGGTGACTGTTGATGGCGCTTATATTCTGAGTATAGCATGTCGTCATCAAGGCTTCCCCCCCGTAACCTTCTTTTAAGTCAGCTTCGGCAAGCATAGTCCTGACTACCACCTTGAGTGTCCTGTTTCTTCGTTCATCAAGGCCATTTTGTTGAGGTGTCCTTAGAGTTGACTTCTCATGAGCAATGCCAGCATCAGCACAGAAATCTATTAGTGGACAGTTGCATAACTCAGTTTTGTTGTCAGATCTGATTCTTTTGACAGTGACTCCTTTGCTGTTTTGCACTTGAAGGATGAGCTCTGGAAGTTGGATCTTCACTTCATCCTTGGTTGTCAGCAACCTTACCCAAGTGTATCTGGAGTAGTCATCTACTACAACCAGAGTGAACTTTTTCCCTCCAATGGTAGGCGACTTGACTGGTCCAAACAGATCCATATGAAGAAGTTCAAGGATTGTGATGGTTTGATTCTTGAATGAAGCTTTAGTTTGCTTTCCCATCTAGCATGCTCGGCAGACTCCTTCTTCTTCCTTGAAACTGACTTGTGGTAAGCCTTCCACAAGTTTGTGTTTAGCAAGATGTCTGATTGACTAGAAATTCAGGTGGCTAAGCCTCTTATGCCATAGCAAGTTGACTCCTTCTTGGGATGAGCTTGCTGCGACAAGGCATGTGTCTGGCTTTCCGCTCTCCCAATCCACATAGTAGAGACTTCCTTTCTTTGCATCTTTCTGCACACTCTCTTTGGAGTCTTTGTCATTGATCCAGCATTCTTCTTAGGAAAAAGTCACCTCATATCCAGATTGGATAAGCTGACTCACACTCAGCAGATTGTAGTTGAGGTTGGTGACCAAGGATACATCATTGATGATAATTCCATTGCTCTTCAAGCATCTTTTGCCGATTACTCTGCCTTTTGAATCATCTCCAAAACTGACAAGTGGTTCTCTTGTCATTCTCAATTTTGAGAGAAGATTGTTGTCACCGGTCATGTGAGTTGAACATCCACTGTCCAAGATCTATGCTCTTTTCTTCTTTTCACCAGGAAGCATTAGGAAAGATTCATACTTATCCACACTGTTTTAAATCTTATTTCACTTCATCTGAGTTGTTTCTTGACTAAGTGAGCCTAGAAATTCCCACATATTTTTAGCGTTGTTGTGCTCTAAAGCTTCAACAACCAGTGGCGTTGGTAAAGATTGTAAGATAAGCTCCATGGCCACTGCATCCAGCTGAAAACTAACTATGTCGTCGTTTGTCCATTCTGCATAAGGCTTCTCCACTATCTCCTGACGTTCTGCTCCTTCGAGCTGAGTATTCACCTTAGTCATCTTTATTTGTCCGGTAGATAGAACCTCTGTCATTTCTCGATTGAAATTCTTTAGCATGATCAACGAGCGTTTCTTCCATATTTCAAAATTTTCTAATGAGTACTTTAGAAGCTTCGTGATCTGAGTCATCTCTGTGTACCTAAGCTTAAACACACAAAACAGAAACCAAGTGCAGAAAAATAGAACGAAGTGCAGAAAATCAGAGATCTGGATCTAAGTTACTCAACAGAACCGTAGTCTGTAAGAACCTTGGCGTGTGATACCACTTGTTGGTCCCGAAATCAGAGTGCAATATGTGCAGAGGAAGGTTTTTTGTATGCAGTGTAAGTATAGATAAGCACAAGCACTAATTCGTTCAAACAGGGCAAAGTCAGTTTTGTGTGTAGTCAGTTTAAGTTAAGTCTCTATTCCATCTTAAGTCAGTTTCATAGTTTATACTCTTCAATACTTATTGAAGGTTTGAATAGTCCATTTGTGAAATAGAAAAACAGAGCAAGTATAAAGAAAGCAGTAAAGCAGCACACAAAGATTTATAATGGTTCGGATTTCAATATCCTACATTCACTCTTCAGACCCAAGGTCTGGATAATTTACTAAGTTAATACAAGCCTCCTTACGATCTATACACAGTCTGTGGCACCTCCGTCCTCCGGTCAGCTGTGACACTCGCCTAGGAACTCCTTGTAGACTCAGTCTTCAGGTTGAAGTGGGGACACACCCCGCAGCCTCCTTCCTGGTGGGTGGATGTTTACTAATTCTTCCCAGAATGGTTGGAAGTTTAGAGGTTCTTCCCAGAACTCAGGTGGCTGGCATACGCCCGTGATAATCAGAATCCCAGACTAAGAAACTAACTGCTATGAATATAGCTCAGAAAGATATATTCACCAAACTGAGCCTCAGCTTAAAGCTTCGGCCTCGTGCTAGGAGAAGATAGCATGGTGGGTAACTTTAGTCGGAGACTCAAGTCTCGTGTTTAGAACACGGAAAACTCCGAGAGAGTTTTTGGGAGAGATGACAAGAATATGCCCTTTGTCTCTTTAGACTAGTAGATTTTGAATTCTGTTCAGGTAACCTGTTAAGGTTGAGAGGGCAGGTCTTTATATAGAGGGAGAGCCTATGGCAATTTGAATTTCTATATGTTAAACACATAAATCCAAACGTTAGACTCATGGATTATATTGTCCAATTGAAGCCCATGCATTAGGTCTCCTTTCTGCTCTGCCCATTGTCAGTGTTACTATACACTAACTTTATATCAGACTCCTTTACAACTGACTTAGGCATTATACAAATGTCTGAGTCTGACTGAGGCTTCATACACTGACTTTTGAGAGTCAGTACAACTTAGCCCTCATACTGACATCCCACGGTTAGTATGGTAAATCCTCAACTGACTTTCCATAGTTAGTATGGGAAACGTCCTCATACTGATTTCCCCTGATCAGTATGGTAATATCCCTTAAACTCACTTTTCCTTAGTCAGTTCGGGAAAGCCCTCATACTGACTTCTCCTTGTCAATATGGATGGACCTAAAATTTAGTGCTCCAACTCAGTTTTCGGTTAAGGTTAGGCGTGATGATTGTCAGTTCTTGAGCATTCTCCATTGCTCGATCTTCAGTCTAAGTTCTATTACAACTCGATCGATCCTATACAAGGATTACAGTTTAGAACTCTAGAAACTGGAAAAACTGACTAAGATGGCTTACATTCTTTGACCCACCAAAACATCAAAAGTAAGGAAGGATTTCTCTAACAAAAATTATAACATTATGTGTGTCTCGATCCAGTCCTTGTGCGGAGGAAGCACATAGGTTGAGAATTCACGAGCCTTTGGGAGTGTAGTAGAATTTGACAACGTAACGGTTCTATAATTCTAGTGCATCTACGATTAGTTCGCTGGTACAAAGGGGATTAAACAATGTCGTGTGAATTGACCATCTATAGAGAGATTAAATTGAGTTTACAATATTCAATTAACCAAAATATTTCACTACCTAGTTCTATTCAACATCCTACTTCCTCTATATTGTGAACCTTGATTTGTTCTTGTTTCTACCTATTGTTGAAGTATTTGAGGTGTATTTTTTATTGTGAAAATCATGAAGAACGATAGTTTAGATTTAAGCTTGATAGTTGTTGCTAGTAGTTAGTTTAATCGCATTGCTTAGTTAGTAAAAATACTCAACGATTGTTCTACCTAGATATAAGTCTTCACATAAGTAATTGGTACTCTAGTGGGCGAACCGAGCAAGAACCGGATTGATATATTATTCTTGTATTACACTAGGAATTCAATTGAGCTTTTGGTGTGATCACTGTTAGACATGAAATTCCAGTCACTAGAGAAATTGAGAATGTCGTCCAATCATGCCCAATCTTCGGTAGGTCTGCTCTGCTTTGAAAAGGTTGTACTTTTTGTACTTCATACTCAGTTTTGGTCCGAGGATACAAGTATGGGACATCCTCGTACTGACTTTTACATGGCATTCAGTACTTTTAAGTCTGACGGAGCTTGATTCGCCTTGTGTTCCACATGCTTACGAAATAAGGCCTCCATACTGACATTCCATAGTCAGTATAGACAACCCTCATACTGACTTCTCATAAGTCAGTATGGTAAGCTCGATATTGAGTTTCCAAATTCATTATAGGCCTTGGCCATACTTAGTGAAATCAAGTTTCACGCGCGAACACTTCTTCAAATCTTGAGCATCTCATTTGCTCGATCTTCAACACCTAAGTTCTATTACAACACAATTAATCTTATACATGGATTAGATTATAAAACTCTAGAAACTTAGAGCTAAAGTAAGTTTTGACATATCAAAACATCAAATTAAGGAGGGAACTAAAGCTTAGTTCCTAACAAATTAGCTAAACAAAGATGTGTTTTTATAGGTGACTCAATTCATTTGTGATTTGTGTTTGATAACTAACAGACGGGGATACCGAAATGGGACCTCATTTATAGATGTTTTCATTTATGTGTGTTTTATTCTTTATCAATATGGGATACTTCATTATATAGGATAATAACTTTTATAAAATTACTCATTTCTTTGCTATTTTTTCTTCTAACCATATTTTTTAAAAAACTATTTTTTATTGTTTTTTTTTTCAACCCAATTTTCGATTACATGTCATGCGATTTTATCAACTCATTACTTTTTTATCATCATCAAATTAAAATTGTTATTAGCTTTTGTTTAAATATTATTATCTATTTTGTATTATATTCTGTCATTCTACAAATGCAATAATATAATATAAATTATTTTTTTAATAACTATATACAACTAACTAAAATGTCCATATATAAAACAATTTAAATTAAAAGAATTGTAATTGTGAATCATTATAATACCAAAATAAGTCTTTAAACTAATATTATTTATATTCAAATAATCACTTTTCAACATAACAAAACAATCATAAAAATTTACATCATAACAATCAAACCATGACAAAACAAAAATTAAAAACAAAATAATAATAATGTACTACTAAATATTAAAAATTCAATCTAAGTGTTATTCTTAAAACGTCTCAATAACAAAAATAAATTGAACGAGTGATAATAAATAATTAAAATTAGAAAAATATTAGAAATGAATATTTATAGAAATAAATATATAGGATTAATATTATTTATATTATTTAAAATAAGAATAATATTTATATATTGGGTATGGCATGTAGACGGTATAGCCTATACTTTAAAATTTCATACTGTTATCGTACTGTAGATTTTCGGTACAGTATCAATAACGGGATATCATATTTTTGGTATTTTCGATACGATATATATTGTATATCAGTATTTTCGATATTTTTTCCCACCCCTATCAAATGTATGGAACTGGCCCGACATTTATAAGATTGTTACGAGTTAAATTATACTCCCTCCGTCCCAAATTAATAGTCCCGTTTGCTTTTGGCACAATAACCAAGGCATGTGAGTGTAGAATGAGTTGAGTGGAATTAATATTTTATTGTTGAGTGTGAAAAAAGTTACTTTTTTTTAGAAATGGGACTACTAAAGTGGGACGGATAAAAATAAAAAACAGGACTATTAAAATGGGACGGAAAGAGTATAAGTCCATTTCAATTCAAGATTTGCATATCAATAGACCAGTTAAAGAAATATGGGAATATGGCAGCCCCAACGAGAAAGCACCAACAATATTTTATCAAAATATTGGATCAATTTAGCTTTTACTCATTAATGCCCCTCATTTCACACAGGTTCACATCTCAATCCTCTTATTATATTTGAGTTACTTAATTCTAGTCAGATTTATATGCATATATGGAGTTCTGTTCAAATCACCATTGATAATCCATTTAAGTATACCTGTTTTAAGTAAGATTGGTAATTTTTTACATGACATAAATACAATAATAATGAGTTCTTATTGTACCTTAAATGATTCGTGGTGTTATTGTATTGATACATTAAAAACACAAAATCTTTACATCGTGTTCATGTCAGATTGTATTATCTGATAAACATATCATATTTATATTGTGTTCATGTCGGATTGTGTTAACGCAATAAATAATTCATTAATAATATTTTTATTTTATTTTTTTATTACTGCATTATCATTTATCAACCTAATTTATCACATTTCGTATCATGTTATCGTATCAAGTTAATAACAAGTCAATATCATATTATCAAATCAAGTTCTTAACATGTCAATATTGTACTTGTATTTAGAGCTTAACGGACCATGTTGAGAAGCCCCAATTTTTATAAAAATAATGATAGACAATAAATGAATAAAATGGACACGTCATTTTTATTTAAAATAAACTTGCAAAAATAAATTATTTTTTAAAATAAAAAAATGTAAAGTAAACATTTATTCAAAAATTCTTCTTCCATCATCTCTGCTTCCAACACATCGCTTCACCTTAACCTAAAAAAAATGCAATAACTTGGAGTGAGCATTATTAGCTCAGTGGTGATCTAATTTATCCAAGTTATACATTTATAACACGAAAAATGTAGGTAGCCTTTTGGCTATATAGAACACATAGGCAATCCATCGGTCTATCTCGTGGTTAGCCCGTCGGCTAAATCGTAGATACCTACATAAAAGCATAACATGAATAAACAATATTTATACCACACGTAGATCCCCACCTTGACTTTTAAACTTTCTTAAAAAAAAATCGGGCAAATTAGTTAATTGCGGGCGCCACCTAAATCATAACAATAATATGTTATTTAAATAATTCGAATTAGGATTAATAATAATATAATATGCATGACCCATCCCACAAAATAATTAATCCAACAAGAAAAGTCAAAATAGCATAGCCCAACATAGTAAAATAATTCAAATAGCCCAACAAATCTTTAATAAAATGACTGAAGTAATGTAAATAGCCTAGCTCATGAAGTAAAACTCATCCGAGCCCATTAAAGAAAACATAGTAAAATAATTAAAATTGCCCAACAAATCTTGAATAAAATGGCCCAACTCCCTCTTGCTTACTACTCTCTTATGCAAAAGAAATAGATTTACTCGCTTAGAGGAATATCTTGAATTAAAGAGAAGAGCTTGAAAGATGTTTTGGGTGTTCTTCTACGAAATGATTTAGCACCCTATTTATGGGAGAGTTTTGGTGAGGCAGAATGCTTGAAATTTATGATTCTTATTAAATTTGGTGCAATAAATTGAAAATCGTGGTGATGCAAAGACTTGCACGACTCTTGATTTTTTCCGATCTGTTGAAGAAGAAGGATCCATGGTCAACATGATCTCATGGCTCAATTTGACTAAGATATAACTATTGGGCCAAACATTATGGATTTAAGAAATTTATAATTAATGGGCTTAGAAAGAATATAGTTCATGGGGTTAATAAATTGGGTCTAGAAAAAAAATAGTATTTGGGCTCAAGAAAGTAATTTGATCCAAGCATTTATTTAGGTTTAAAATTAAGTCATTAAAAAATTAAAATAAACTAAATAATAAAAATTTAGGCGCGACTTATAGGGACATAGCTTAAATAATTTTGCATACATAGATGAAGAATGTAGCAATTTATATAAAAAGTTTTGGGTTGCTACATCGTCCACCTCTTAAAATAATTCTGTTCCCGGAATCTAATCACCTTGCCCCATAAAATTGTGGATATATAGCCATTAATTGCGAATGTGCCAATGACTCCTTGATGAATCATTAGTGTGTTTAACTTTGGGATTCTCCAAGTTCAAGCGTGTGGCAATTGCTTGAGCTATTTCCACTAACTCTGAAAATGTGGTCGTTGCTACATGACCAGCTAAGACTCCTCCAATCTCTGGTCGCAGCCCGTACTCGAAACACCAAATCTTATCCTCTTCTGTAGCCACAAATTGTGGAGCATATAGCGATAGTCTATTGAAACTTCTCTCGTATTCAAGAACAGTCATTTCCCTTTGCTCCAAATTCATTAACTCCATTTCCTTCTGCTTGCGATAAGCCCTTGGGAAGAATTTCTCCATCACCTTTGCCTTAAAACCTTCCCATGTTAGGTTCTGGCGATGCTCATTCGACATATGGCGCATTTCTGTCTGCCACCAATGCCCCGCATCTTCTATCAACTGAAAAATTGCACAAGAAACTCTTTCAGCATCGCTGCATTCCATGTGTTCAAAGATTCGCTCTAACTCGAAGATCAACTCCTCAGTAACCAGTGGTCCTTCATTCCCTTTCAACTTAAGGGGTCCCATCTGGCGGAACTGGGAAACTACAAAGTTTCGCTCATTTTTTTGCTCTGGCGGGGCAACACTTTCCCTAAAGCTTGAGCTAAATTTTGGATGAAGTCCTCTCTATCCTGTCTCGATGTGTTCAGTAAATGTGATGCTTCGCTTGCTGACATCTCCTACTTGTAAGTACCATTAGTTGCTTTAAAAATAAAATGAAAAACAATAATAAACTCTTTTATTGAATGAAGAAAATTTTATTTTAGCATATATATGAGTCAAAAGCTAAATATTTTTTTAAAAAATAATCTCTATTGGTCATAAGCTATTTCGCTGGACTCAGCTAAGCCTTCCATTCCATACCCACTTAAACCTGATTGCTCATCTTCATCCCCAACTTCCTCTCCATACACTTGTTCCACTTGAAGGATCTTAACTTTTCCCATAAAATGTCAGCCCGGGTCACCAACACGGTGCAATATGCATGAACTTGGCCTCCATAGATTCCCGCAGATCCTCTTTCCATCTATCACCCAGTTTATGGGGTGGAATAAAGAAATTTATCATGCATCATAAATATAGTATAATACCTTTATCTTCAAAGCGATGTAGCCGACGAGATGATTGATTTTTTTAAAAAAATAATAATTTTAGCAGTCTAAAGAAACGTAAACCTGTTTTAATATCAAACTGTAACACCCCAATTTTTATAAAAATAATGATAGACAATAATTGAATAAAATGGGCACGTCAATTTTATTTAAAATAAACTTGTAAAAATAATTATTTTTTTTAAATAAAACAATGTAAAGTAAACATTTATTCAAAAATTCTTCTTCCATCATCTCTGCCCCCAACACATCGTCTCACCTTAACCTAAAAAAATTGTAATAACTTGAGGTGAGCATTATTAGCTCAATGGTGATTTAGTTTATCCAAGCTATACAATTATAACACGGTAAATGTAGGTAATCTTTCAGCTATATAGAACACACAGACAACCCGTTGGTTTATCTCGTGGTTAGCTTGTTGGCAAAATCGTAGGTACCTTCATAAAATCATAACATGAATACACAATATTTATATCATATGTAGATCCCCAACTTGACTTTTGAACTTCGTTGAAAAAATTGAATAAATTAGTTAGTTCGTGGCACCGCCTAGATCATAATAATAATATGTTATTAAATAACTTGAATTAGAATTAATAATAGTATAATATGCATGACCCAGCCTACAAAATAACTAGCCCAACAAGAAAAATCAAAATAACATGGCCCAACATAGTAAAATAATTCAAATAGCCCAACAAATCTAGAATAAAATAGCCCAACCCAATAAAAAAAGTAATGTAAATAACCTAGCTCATGAAGTAAAACTCATCCAGCCCATTAAAGAAAACAAAAGGATACAAGCCCAAAACACAACCATTTATCAATCCATTATTTTCCCTCTCTTTCTCTCTCGACACATCAGGCAGGAAAAGAACTAAGCCACCTCAATTCTTCCTCCATTCCTTGGGCAATTCCCAAAAAAAGAAATGATTCCTAAACTCCCTCTTGCTTACTACTCTCTTATGCAAAAGAAAGAGATTTGCTCCTTAAAGGAATTCCTTGAATTAGAGAGAAGAGCTCGAAAGATGTTTTGGGTGTGCTTATAAGAAATTATTTAACACTCTATTTATAGGATAGTTTCGGTGAGGCAGAACGCTTGAAATTTATGATTCTTATTAAATTTGATGCAATAAATTGAAAATCGTGGTGATGCAAAAAGTTGCAGGACTCTTCATTTTTTCCGATCTATTGGAGAAGAAGGTTCCACGGTCAACAAGATCTCATGGCTCAATTTGATTAAGATATAACTATTGGGGCAAACATAATGGATTTAAGAAATGTATAATTAATGGGCTTAGATAAAATATGTTAGGATTTTTGTTAGAAAAATTCTTGCTCTTATTTTATGTTTTGGTGGGTCAAAGGTTGTAAAGTCATCCTAGTAAGTTTGTCAGTCTATAGAGTTCTATACTGTAATCCTTGTATAGGATCAATCGAGTTGTAATAGAATTGTGTGGCTGAAGACCGAACATAGAAAATGTTCGAGAATTGAAGAAGTGTTGCGTGAAACTTGGTATCACCAAGTATGGCAAAGGTCTATACTGAGTTTGGGCACTCAGTATAGTGTTTACCATACTGACTTATGAGACGTCAGTATGAGGGATCGCCATACTGACTTATGTGAAGTCGGTATGAGGGTTCGCCATATTGACTATGGGAAGTCAGTATGAGGGCTGACTATACTGACTATGGGAAGTCAGTATGAAAGTCTCTACCTTGTAAGCACGAGATACACGAAGACAACCAAGCTCAGTCATACTTCGACATATCTTTGCTTAAGTAAAAGTCAGTACGAGGATATCTAAACTTGGATTCTTCGGACTGAAACTTAGTCTGACAAAAAGTTAGTGAAAAGTATACTGACACAACAGAGCAAAGCAAACCTATAGTATGGCTATGATTGGACGATAATTCTCCAGGTCTCTAACGACTGGATTAATGTGTCTAACGGGCATAAATTCAAATGCTCAAGGATTTCTCTATAAATAGGTCTACCACGTGGACAATGTCATTTCCCCACCTCGTTCAAGTCAAATCCCACGACGCACATCGCGAGACAACGCATCCCAAGCGTCGCCGAATTTCAAGAAATCGATAGGATTTCACGGTACATTTATTCATCTTAATGACCATTTTTTGCTATAAATAGGGTTCTCCTCGTCTTCATGCGAACACATTTCCTTCATTGTCGAACCCTTCCTTAGAATTGTATACTTCAAATATCGTTCATCTCTACTCTTCAATCTGGTATCAATGGCGAAGGAGCCCAAACCACCAGATATATCCTCACTACCCTTTTGGGTGCTGTCAAAGAGGGTGGAAAGAAGTATGGAAGGTGCAGAAGACATCAGAAAACTCGAGCATAGCAGTCGTCTTCGTACCGAGAAGGAGCAGAAGAAATCAGAATATCTAAGCTCTTTCTCAGGTACACTGCTCACTGCTCAAAGTGGCGTGCCATCAGCAGGAGGCTGGGCACTGTCACTAGAGATTCTTCCCCTGCAGATGGTCTACAAGTACTGACAAAGACCAGGGCAGGTGAAGAAGATGAAGCCCGGAGGTGGAAAATGAGAGAGTTACCTCCGAGGAAAAGCTGCTGAAAATCAGCATGAGGGAAGTGGAAAACTGGTCAGGATATCAAAACTGCTTCCCTCAAGCGACGTTGAGATGAAAGTGGAAAGACAAGTTTTTCTTTTCACAAGGAGCACATCTCAACGGCTTCTCAGTCTGAGAACTCCTGGAAGACGATAGTCCAATGGCGATGAAAAGCTAGTCAGCTTATTCAGCTGCCTTCCTTGGATGAGGAGTTCAGATCAGATCCAGCAGCAACCAGTGTGAAAAACATGAATACCAGAAGCAGCCTAGTGTAGACTTGTAATATTTTTGTATAGGTTTCTTTTAGTTAGTTTGTTCTTGTACTTGTATTGAAAAATATTAAAGGATAAACTGACTTGTTGACTACAATCTCTGTTTGTCCAACAAAGGTCTTTTCTCTTCACATGTTGAACTTACACACACCAGTGTAATCAGCAGACTTCTGACTCTCTCGCACTAAAATTTATATTGCTTTAAACTGACTTGAAAACTCAATCGAGCAGTATCTCTCCAAAATTATAAGGAGAAGATCTTAAGTAGAAAGCTGAATTTGAGGTGGAACTTTTATGAGTTTATAAGACTGATCGTCATACTTGTAAAAACTCTAGAAGTCCTTCACTCCTTATCAGCTTAGGATAGAGGTGACTTTGACCACACCAAAAAGGGGGAAATTTTTAGGATTTCTATTAGAAAAGTTGTTCCTCTTATTTTATGTTTTGGTGGGTCATAGGTTGTAAAAGTCATCTTAGTAAGTTTGTCAGTCTATGGAGTTCTGAACTATAATCCTTGTATAGGATCAATCGAGTTGTAATAGAACTCAGTTGTTGAAGACCGAACATAGGAAATGCTAGAGAATTAGAGAAGTGTACATGCGTGAAACTTGGTATCACCAAGTATGGCCAAAGCCTATACTGAGTTTGGGTACTCAGTATAGTGTTTACTATACTGACTTATGAGAAGTCAGTATGAGGGTTACGAAACTGACTTATGAGAAGTCAGTATGAAGGTTCGCCATACTGACTATGGGAAGTCAGTATGAGGGCTTCCTATACTGACTATGGGAAGTTAGTATGAAAGTCTCTACCTTGTAAGCACGAGATACACGAAGACAACCAAGCTCACTCAGACTTCAGCATATCTTTGCTTAAGTAAAAGTCAATATGAGGATATCCAAACTTAGATTCCTCGGACTGAAACTTAGTCTGACACAAAGTTAGTGAAAAGTACACTGACACAACATAGCAGAGCAGACCTATGGTATGGGCTATGATTGGACGACATTCTCCATGTCTCTAACAGCTGAATTAATGTGTGTAATGGTCATAAATTCAAATGTTTTAAGGATTTCTCTATAAATAGGTTTGTACTTCAATCTTAAAAGGTTACGAATTACGCACAAAAATGAGCATATATCGATCTACATCTAAGCGGACACTCTGCTCAAATCACTACTCAAGCTCTCTGATATTTCCGTGTTTAATACACGAGACTTGAGTTCCTGACTCAAGTTGTCCCTCTGCGCTACTAATCTTTGGTGAATATATCTTTCTAAGATATATTCACAGCAGTCAGTCTCCTACTCTAGGATTCTGATTCTCACGTGCTTTTGCCAACCACCTGAGTTCTAGGAAGAACATCAAACATCCAACGACCGGGAAGAAGGCTGCGGGATGCCGTCCTCACTTCAACCTGAAGACTGAGCTTACAAGGAGTTCCTAGGCGAGTGACCATAGCAGACTAAAGGATGGAGCGCCGACGGAATATGCATAGATCGTAAGGAGGCTTGTATCTTACTTAGTATTTTTCCAGACCAAGTGTCTGAAGAGTGGACGTAGGATTTTTAGATCCGACCACAATAAAATATTCGGTGTTCTTTACTGCTTTCATTTAAGTTTATGCTTTTATTAAGTTTCGCAAAACTGACTTTCAAACCTTCAATGCTTGTCCAAGTATTGAAGTGTATATTCTGTGAAACTTACTTAAAGACAGGGGCAAATCTAAAAATTTATAATTGGGGGTACAATGTATATATATAAAAAATTGGGGGTACATAATATAAAAGTATATATAAATAATATGTAAATATATATATATAAATAATAGTAAAAACATATATTTAATAAAGGGAAGAAAACATTTTTGGGGGTACAACTGTACCCCAAGTATGAGAGTAGATCCGCCTCTGCTTAAAGAACTATATGACCTAAGCTTAACCTTTTTAGAAACCCTAAACTGAGTTCCAATCAGTTTAGACGATCAAGTGCAATTCATATTTACTTCCGCTGCACATTACGTATTCTTATTTCGGGACCAACATAATATAATTCATGGGTAAAAAAATTTGGGTCACTGCACATGTCATGTTTATGTTAATAAAATAATAACTCGAAACACATGAATTATCAACCTTAACCACAAGACATGTTCATTAAAACAGAGCATTTGTCTATAACTTGGATAATAGTTAAACCTAGGAACATATTACCGTACACACATTCATAGATACTTATCATTTCTAAAACTCACCTAAGCATTTGAAACAAATCAATCGCCCCGGAAAAGGAGACAACAAATAACCCATTTCCTCAAAATCACAAATGAAACATCATTCTTGCAACAATATCATCGAAGATGATCAGCGTTTAGTTATACGGAGTTTGCAGAAAGTAAAAAACTAAATATAAATCTAATTAGTTCACTGTCTATTAATAGGAAGCTCAAATAAATAAATTGGGTAGTAGATATTGAGGTATGAGACAATATATATATATATATAGGGGTGCGTTCATGGCTGAACATGTGTCCATGAATGAACAGAGACCAAAATTCAGCCATTGATTTCGAAAATAGACGTCCCAGATTTTCTGTTGCCATTTATCATTGTTGCTAGCTTCTTCTATCATTGAAAGGGCAAATTAGTCCTAAACGGGAAAAATTGAAATGGTATTAAATCTACATGCTGTTTTTTTGGATTCAGTTAACAAATCAAATGCCCCACGATTTTTTTCATTATTATCATATAAATTGGAAAGAGAAAATGCACCACGATTTATTCCATAATCTTAAGTTAATCGTTATCATTGTTTATGGCTTTGTGTGTCATTGTTTATGGCTTTGTGCGTCATTGTAAGGTTATTTTGTCAACTTCCACTAATATATTATAGTTAAATGTATAAACAATTTTAATTATTCGTACAATGATATTGAATAAAGATAACAATGATCTTAAAGATGTATTATAAATCAATTAAGATTAAAATAATAATTTTGATAAAATAAAATTTAATACAGGTAACAATGATAAAATAAACAGCGTACAATGCTACATATTAACTGAGTTCACACAATGTAGAAAATAAATAAATAATTATCAATCCATTAAACATGGATTCAAACAATGATACATTTATTCAAAAATAATGACACTCATCTAAAATAACAATGATAATCGCATATGACACAAAAATAATGAAATCTGCTCGTGAAGGCGATCCACCAAGTGACAGCCGGATCGATCATCTACGTGCCTTACATCCAGCACTGCGTAGCCACACGACATTTACTAAAATCATTCCACATCTAAAGCAACATAACCATAAAAAAGATAATAGGACTTGGCTTTGGGGTTAATACCGGTGCTGATAATAACAGCAATAATCAAACCATAGATACCCAAAACACCAGCCATGACCACTGGCACAATCGATTTCATTACCAGCTCCGGCCTCATAACTCCCATTGATGCCACGCCTACACCACTTTTAGCCATTCCATAGGCTGCACCCATACCTATATAAACAACCTCATTATATCAAGATCCCAATGAATTTCGTAAAAATGAATCAGTGTAATGTGACAGGCCATAATATATAGGACATTAATATGATGTATTTCTCGTTCGAATCCTTAGAAACCACGGGGAGGAAGGGTACGGTGAGGGGCTGTGGCGAGGGGGGAGATGGCGGCGGCGAGGGGCTGCGACGAGGGGGCGGCGAAGTGCGATGGAGGAGATTAGGTTTTCTGCAAAGTAAATATAATTGTAGGAGAATTATATAACATTGAATATTATGTTTTATATAATGTTGAATAATAATTGTAGGAGAAATATATTTAATTGAGAATGAAATATAATAATTATGGGAAAGATATTTAATTGGCATGAAATTAGGGATTTCCATAATTAACAGTTTTATATAAATATGTGATACCTATATTACCCTTTACTTAATATAAAATTAATAAAAAAAATTGACATGTGGCACATTATGGGACGTCCAAAATTTAATATTAATGGCTGGATATACGGCCATTATTCATTCAGGACATATGGTTCGGATTTGAAGGCAACTCTATATATATATATATATATATATATATATATATATATATATATATGATCTAACTATAAAATTTTAGTTTCAAAGATAAATTATAAGAAATATATGGCCCAATAATTTTGATAATTATTTCCCACAAGCCCAATACTTAGAATAGGGGCCATAATTTGATGTCTAATATTTACAATTTCTAGCTTCCGCATACAAGTACAAGGAAAGGATGAATAGTACTCACTCCGTTCTGATTATATAGTCCGGGTTACTATTTTAGGGTATTTCAATTATATTGTCCAATTTCTATATTTGATATTATTTTTATATGGCCATTTACCATTACATCCTTGAATAATCATGGAAAATGAGTATATTAAATGTAATATTATGAAAATGAGAGGTTAATTAATGCTTTAAATAAGGATAATGTTGGAAGTTTGTTTAAATATTAAATAATTTTTGACAAACGTGCAAGATCAAACTGGACTATATAATCGGAACGGAGGAAATAGTTAATAAGTGTGTGTATTCAGTTAGTTCCGATAAAAATCAATTGAAATTATGCATTAAAGATTACTAAATCGAAGTTTCCTCAACTAAAAAAAGACAGAATTCTCCTACCTGGAAAACAAGAATTTCAAGTGAGATTTGTAAGTCTTGGTTTTAAAAAATAAAAATAGGAAATCCAATATTTTATATGTGAAAATAAAAGAAAAAACAAGTTAAAGTCCAGATAATATAGTACTCCTTATATCTCTGTCAATTACTCGACAGAATTTTCTTTTTCATTTGTCTCAATATATTATTCAAATTTATTAAAATAATAAATTTTTTACTTATTAATAAAATAATAATTTTAATATCCTAAAAAAACATTAATTATTGTGTCCGATTAATATATAATTAATCAACGGAAATGAAGGGAATATATTTCGTATTTTTATAAATTTAGTCGGTCAATCGTTCAGCCAAATTTTGGCTAATGACCGATCTGTTAACAGTCCGTCTTAATTTGGGGTTAGTTTTTCCATCCGACAGCCAACCTGATTTTATACCCACCAATTCAAGAAACAGTTAGTTATCTAAATTTCTGATCAAAATTTGTACACACCTAATAAACAATGGATGAACAACAAGGACAATCTTGTCTGTGTTGAAAATGCAATTCAAGAGTTCTGCTAATGATATGTAAATGTGCAATTTGCTCTGCCTTAAAGTTAATGTATTATTTTTATCTTATATTTATTGTTTATTTAAGATAATAATTCAAATTATTGTAGTGAGTTTTTATTTTTTTAAAAAAAGATGTAATATTATTGCATACTCCTATGTTTCCCACTAATAAATTATTAAGTCGATTTATAAATGATATTTATTTAATAAGGGAAATGAGATATGATATTATAGAATAGAGATTTGGTGTATATTTTGTGTAAATCTTTGATATTCTTTTCCCTATTTTCTTGGGACATTATTGTTATAAATCTCCATTATAAATATCAATACATCAATCACCAAAGTATCGGTGATTTCGTAATTTTTCTCATATGGTATCAGCCATTTGATCCTCTCAACCCTACCTCTCTTCCCATCGTCTTCTTCATCGTTATGACTGCCTTCCTCAGATATTCATCATGTTAATACCATGATTAATATGACACCCGTCAAGCCTGATTCCTCTACTTATCTCATTTGGCATCGCCAAATTCTTCACATGGCCGATTGTTTTGACCTTGCTGGATTTCTTGACGGCACAACCACTGCGCCTCCGCCCACTATCACCCTACCAATGGAGATTCTTCTCCAAATCCTATCTATCTCTAGTGGCGTCTGATAGACCGTAAGTTGCTCTCCGTTTTATGGACTTCCTTATCTGCTGATGCCATGGCTGAGGTTATTGAGTGCACCTCATCGGCGTCTGCATGGTCTGCTCTCCAAGTTGCGTTCTTGGACTCTTCTTCCTCTTGCACGCATTAGTTGCATATTGAACTTCTCTCCCTTAGACATGGGGATCAGTCTGTTACTGACTACGGTTGCAAATTTAAAGGTTTTTGCGATCAGCTCTCTGCGATCAAACATCCCGTTGAGGAAACGAAAAAGGTTCACTGGTTCTTACGAGGGTTGGGTAGTCAGTACAACTCTTTTGCTGACACCTTCATTTCGTGATCTTCTTCATCAAGCCCTTCAGTTTGAATCCATGCTACGCATGATGAATGAGTCTCCCAACGCCAGGCTGCTTTCTCTGCTGAACGGGATACACACAACAACTCGCACCATTCTCTTGATCATTCCTCTTCCCAATCTGATAACAGCCGCAAGGGCTCTTCTCATCGCGGCGATTATTCTAATCGCGGTCGTGGCTCTTCCAATAAATCATCAGGTCTGCGTCGCACTCCCCGTTGTCAGATCTATCATGTTGAGCATTATGCAGATATAATTCCTTTCCAGCCGCCCTGAACCTTCAGTTGCTCACTTGGCTCACGCTTTTAAGGCTTTCTGTTGTGTTTCTTCGCATGCTCCACATTGGTATATTGAATCTGATGCCTCTGCTCACATGACAAATCAACCATCTGCTCTTGATTCTTATGAGCCCTATTCTAGTAAGAGTTCTGTTATTGCTGGCAATGGCGATTCTCTTTCTATTTCACATATTGGATCGGCAAAATTAATTGGTGATGTTAAGTTATTGGAGGTTTTTGTGGTTTTGCATCTTACAAAGAATCTCTTATCTATTAGCAAACTCACATCGGACTATCCTGTTGATGTTATTTTTTTATGACAAGTCTTTTGTAATTCAAAATGCCTAGCACAAGGTCGACGCGATAATGGGCTCTATAAGCTTGATCGAGGTGTTCCGGCTCTTCTTACTGCACTTCGAAACAAATAGTTGAAGGCTAGGTTTTCTTTGTGGCATTTGCGTCTGGGGCATGTCCCACCTGATGTCATTTATATTTCAAATAAATTAGGACATTTATCTATTTTCTCCTTGTTACCGGATCCTCGGATTAGTCCTTCTTGTCAGTTAGCCAAAAGCAAATGTTTACCTTTTGATTTAAATGAAAAGTGTGCTTCTGTTGTGCATGATTTGATTCATTGCGACTTGTGGGGGCCTGCGCCTATTTCTACATCTGATGGGTTTAAATATCACATGGTTTTCGTTGATGATTACTCAATGTTTTCATGGATTTACCCGCTTCGCCAAAAATCTGATTTTATAAAACTTCGGCGAATTTTCATACATTTGTTTGCAATCAATTTTCTCTTACAGTAAAACTTTTTCAAAGTGATGGATGCTCTGAGTTTGTTAATGCTTGTGTTCGAGAATTTATGCTTGCCCATGGTATTCATCATCGGTTCTCTTACCCATACACACCTTAACAAAATGGGCGTGCAGAACGCAAACATCATCACATAACCGAAGTTGGTCTTTCTATGCTCTTTCATTCTCATGCTCCTACTTCATATTGATTTGATGCTTTTGCTACTGATTTTAATGTTATTAGCACACTTCCCTCATCCATTTTGCAAAACAAGTCGCCCTATGAGATTTTATTAGGCTCGGTGCCGAACCATTCTCTCTTTCATCTTTTTAGATGTTGTGTTTTCCATATTTGCGAGATTATGCAGCTCACAAGCTTTCTCCTCGAAGCCGGCCCTGCGTTTTCTTTGGCTATAGTAATATGTACAAAGGTTTTCGATGTCTTCGTCCGACTTCCTCTCGCATATTCATCGTGCGACATGCTCAATTCGATGAATTGCTTTTTCCATTCTCCGGCTCGACAACATTTTCTTCTCCTAGCAATCTTGATATTGTCAGTTTTTTTGATGGATCTATTACTCCTATTTCACCATCAAAGCCCGCGATATCATTGTTGGTCTCGCCAACTCGTATAGCTCATTTTCCTGTTGATGATGATGTCGATCTTCCCACTCCACCAGAAGCGACTGATCCAACGCCGCCTACACCTGAACCATAGTCTCCTGCTTCACCCGCTCCTCCCTCGGGCATCAAATGGTTACTCGCGCTAAAGTAGAAATTTTCAAGCCTCGCTATCCAGTCGACTTAACCTCCACAACTCTTCTTTCTCCTCTTGTTGCAAGCTCTGAGCCCCGTGGTTTTAAGTTGGCAATAAAATCTCCCGCTTAGTTATCTGTCTTGCAAGAGAAAATCCATGCTCTTCGTACTAATCGAACTAAGGAGCTCGTGCCTCACACACCAAACATTAATGTTGTTGGATCAAAGTGTGTCTTCAGGACTAAATTTCATGCTGATAGTTCTGTCGAACCTCACAAAGCTAGATTGGTTGCTTAGGGTTTTACTCAGGTTTCTGGTTTTGATTTTCATCACACGTTCAGTCCTGTCGTCCGAGCTGCTATTGTTCGTGTTATCCTAGCTCTCGTCATTCAGAACAAATGTCATCTTTGTAAACTTGATGTCCAGAATGCATTTCTCAATGGTGTTCTTGACAAACTAGCTATTGGTCCGAGATCAAAGTACGAAATAATATGCAGCAGAAGTATAAGGACAGTTATTTGCACTCTTAAAACATGCAATTTAGTTTGAAAATGGAGACTCAGTTTTAATCAACAGTTCATAAAGGATAGTTTATGTTAGCCAGCAATTTTAGGTACCCAATTTACAGTAATATCCAGTCAACAGTTATACGCTTCAACACTTTTAGAGAAGTGTTGAAGGTTTCAAAACAAAATTGAAAATTGTATGATGGAAGAAGTAAAACTGTAAATGAGGTAGGATATTTATAGTGGTTCGGAGCCTTAAGTCCTACGTCCACTCTTCGGAAATCAATCCGGTAATTCACTAAGTAATGAAGATACAATCCTCACGATCTATAGCCAAATGCTATGAAAACCACCGTCCACAGCAGAATGGATCACTCGCCCAGGTAGTTGATCGTCACGCCTTTTTCAGTTCCTCGAAGCCAGGTGGCACCTTGAAGTCTTCTCAGAACTGGCAGTCATCGGAAATGGATTGAGGACAAACCTCCCTTCTCCTTCTCCGGTGTGGATGGTTGAGTTCTTCCTAGAACGTATGCAGGTTGGCAAAAGCCCGTAAGAACCTTCTTCTCCTTAAAGAGTCAGGCTGCTGTGTTCTTACTTGAAAAGTAAGAACACCAACAAAGTAGACTAAATTGAAAGACTTAATCCTTGTGTACACAAAAGGTCACATGGTGAATCTCTAAAGATTCCATAAGCAATAATGCCTCGTGTTCAATAAATGAACCACAAAGTTAATGCCTTCACGTTTGAGGGCTTTAAATGCTTTGAGCTTTAAATTTTGCAGAATGACAGCAAGGTTTTTAAGCGTTGATTCGGTGGTTGTCTCTCTTGTTCTTCTACTATTTATAGTTGGATATTTGAAAATAGCTGGTAGAGACAACTCGTATGATGTCCAATCAAAGGTCATCCTTCTCTGTAAAGTAGACCTGCTCCTCTGCCTTTTCTGATCATTGCTCTGCTTTTTGAATGCTCAGTTTGTACTTGTTGTGTCAGACTCGAACAACGTTTTACTTCAGTCATAACTGAGTGTATCTTCGTTCCTTAATATTGATTCTTCAATGCTGTTTTATGACTGTTTGGTATCTTGCCTTTCACGTATTTCTTTGACGTGAAACTGTCCTGGTCTGAAACTGTAGCACATCTCGACAGTTTCTTTATGAAAACTGTGTCCACAGTTTTCTTTGCTATACGAACCTTGATAGTTGAAAAACTGTCTGCATAGTTTTTGTCGTCCGATACTCTGCACAGTTTCTTGTCCACTATTCTTGACAGTTTTCTCAATTGGACGGTTTCCACTTCAAAAAACTGTTCTATAGTTTTTGACAGTTTTCTTCTCCTAGACTATTACAACTTGATCATCCTATACAAGAATTACATGAGGTAATAACTCTAAGGCTTAAACTTTGGTACACAGTTTTGACACATCAAAACATAAAATTAAAGGTGGTATTTCTTCATCAATACCTAACAATTTCCCCCTTTTTGATGTTGTCAAAACCATACCTTCTAATTTGAAAAGAAGATGCAGTTGCTCTGAGTTTACAAGGTTTGAAATTCTAACACTACTCAGAACTGTGCTTCTTCTAAACTCGACCTACTCTAATCGATCTTCCCCCTGAATGGGAGAGATGTTTCTCAATTAATATTAATAAGATTAGAGCGATAAAAAAATGCTGATCACACTGGAATATGTGAATTCAGCTAAGTATCAAGATAAGAGACAATGAGCAGTTGTCTTCAAACCAACAGTTTGAGACATTTCAATGTATGTGTTCGTTACAAGTACATGAAAAGTTAAAACCTGCGGTAAAGGAAGATACAAAACAATTCAAAGGTGACTCAGCTACGCTTCAGATTTGTCCTTATCCTTTTCCTTTTCTTGGTTTTAAGAGTCTAAATCTTTTGAAGTAGCAGCAGAGGTCGAGGGTCCAGCTTGCATGGCGAAGCTCTTGGTCATGTCCATCATTAGTTTCATCTCCTGTTTTCTGGCTTGCTTCATGCACTCCAACTGCAATCTCATCTGCTCATCTCGCCTCTCCAGCAACTGCAACTGCAGCTTCACTTGTTCATCTCTCCTTTCTTCCCCCCTTTTGACAAAATAAAAAATTGAGACCATGGATGATTGGATTTGCTGATTCATTTCCTGTCTCACAACATCAAGGGTTAGAGAGGGTGCTGCCACAAAGATGGGATTGGGAGACATTGTTTCTTCAGAAGCAATGAGTGCTCTTGAGTCTCTGTCGGTTTGGCTCTGAGATGTAGCAGTATACAACTCTAGTTGTTGATGGGCAGCTTGGGGTGCTTCCTCTTCCTCTTTTTGTTTGGCTGTTGCTGCTTCTGCATCATTTCTTGTCTTTTCTGCAGCAACCTCTTCTTCTCTTCTTTTTACTACAACAGCTGCTGCTTCTTCCTCTTTCTTTTTCAGTTCAGTTGTTGCTGCTCCTTCTTCTTGCCATACTCTTTCTGCCTCAACTGTTGTTGTTGTTGCTACTTCTTACTTTCTTTTCAGCTCAGCAGCTTCTATTATCTTTCGCTCAACTTCTTGACCCAATCTCTGCGATTCCGCTTCCTCTTCTTGTGCTCGTAGAGCTTTCTTCTCAGAATATGTTTTCACACATTGGCAACGATGTAGGAATTTGAGTTGCAGAAAGAAATTGGACAGTGCTCGTTCTCCTGGAACTCTTCAACTTTTGCATTTAGTTTCAGTTGAAGAACCTGCAACTTTAGAAGACCAACATGATTTTCATCAATCAAGCGTAGAATGTATTCCAGAAAAGTTTCTTCGCGTTCTGCTGTGGCAGTTTCAGAAAGTCGCAGTGCTTCAACAACAGTTTCTTCAAGTGGTTGTTGTGTGACAGTTTCTTGCATTGGTAGTTCTTGTGCGACAGTTTCTTTGATTGGCAGTTCTGGCACTGTTGTCACTGTCTCCAAGATAGGCTAGGAAATCTGCTTGCTTTTTCTGCTCGAGTATTGTGAGCATGGTCATCTGAGTTGCTGGAGGATTCTGATGGGGTGAAAGGTTCTCGAAGAGGAGAATCTCGCCTTGAGTTTCTTGGGTCTAAAATCTCCTCTGAGTTTCTTGGGTCTAGAATATCCCAGATGTTCACCTGCTGTCCCTCAACAGTTTGCTTGCCCTTTTTGTGCCTACTCGACTCTTCCTTTGAGATGTTCTCAAGCACTAGCTTCCTTTTCTTCTTCTTCTTCTTCTTTGCATGTTCTTCTCGAGTATTTATTAGAGTCCCTTTCTTCTTGTCTAGAACCCCGATGAAGCAGCTCCCTCGTGTGTATTCTTTCCTTTGGTGGGTGATGAACTGGACACTTCATCAACGTCTACCACCATGTGATCAACATCATCCCTCTTGGGATTGTCATCACCATCATCATCGTCGTTTTCACCTTATGTGAAACGGTATATTGGATTTCTTTGGGGGATAAAGTCGGACGGCAAAAGATCTTTCCACTCATCACGAAGAACTATCAGTTTTTCAATGAGATAACTGACCTTCAATCCGAATCCTACACCGGACTTGAATTTTTGGGTTTCTCTGATGCTTTTGTTCTTTTTGGCATTCTCCAGAAGTCTCCCAAAAATGTATTTTGCCTAGTTTCCTCCTGGGCCATCATCCAAAACCATCATCACAGAATACTTTGGCTGGCTCAGTTTGGAGAACGATCCAGCTCCACAGTAGAGCATGCGAAGGGCTATCTCGATTAGAGTTTTGTAAAAGGGCTTCAGGTCGGAAACCCTTGTGGCAACTTTAAAACCCTCATTGGGATCTGCCTTCTTCCATTCTTTCCAGTGTTTCTTCATCGCGGCCTCTTTATCGTCGTCCAAGTAACTGGCGATATGGACACCCGTCTTGGGTAGATGAAGAAATTCAGCAACAAGATTCGCGTTTACAAGAATTGGAACCTTGTTCACCTTCATCTTGAAGAATCTACCGTCCTAGTCGACGATCGCATTTCATAGAACTCTACGATGCGATGCGATTTGAAACAGCGTGGATGCTCCTCCAGAAATTTTACCAATTATTCTTTCCTCACTTTTCATAAAGCTCTTTGTCGGAGGTGAGGGACTCAATATCCCTTAAGTTTAGAATCTTCTCCTTTACGACTTGTCCCGCTCGGATTTTCTTGTTGGTGAGGTCATAGGAATCCACAATATCATTAGAAAGGCATGATAACTCAGCATAAGGGATGTTTTCGTTGACAACACCTTTGTCGAGATTTTTGATGCACGTGTAATTAAACACACAAACCAAGTTAAATTTTCAATCCAAGGTTCTTTCAAATTCGCCCTATAGAATACTACTTACTTGTTAGGGAAATGGTATAGCTAGGCAAATTAATATCGTTGAGTTTTTGTCTAAATTCCTAGTGCAAAATTTAACTAACTACATCCATACTTAAACAAACATTCAACTTCATTAGGCATAAAATGTAAATTCAAACAATACTTCAATTTGTAGTAACAATGGTAGAACAAGTTTCAAAAGTTCTCAAATGAGTAAGAACGGATGTTGATAAGAACTAAGGTGTGATCCACTTGAGTTCAGTTATGATGCAAACATATTTAATTCCTAGAAGGATGAACTATTACCCTACACTAGCGAACCCCCAGTCACGGTGAATCGACCGTTGATGACACTAAGAACCTCAAACAGCTACGTTATCGGATCCTAGACCACTCCTAATAGCACGTAAATCATCACCCTATGCCCTATCTCCGCACAGGGATTGGATCAAGGAACACAAGAACTCACACTATTCACGATACTCCTTTCCGCGTGTTGGCTGCGAAATTCGTATCAATTAACACCTAGATTGGCTATTACCTACACCTAGGTGCATGTGAACAAGCTCTAGTGTGATTCAATCTCAAATAGGAAAGTAAACAAACATAATTCCACGTAGTTTCTCACACCTTCATTCAAATCAACATCCAAGGAAATTAGAATTCTATACCTCTCATGTTCAACATTACAATATCCAATTGAAAGGAAAACATTACAAGAGATAGGTTTGAATGAATTTCTTCCCCTAAATTGAGCACTTTGATCTTGATCTACCGACTTTGATCTTCAATTCCTCTCCAAGGATGGTGGATAAGCTCTTGCTCCTCTTGGATTAGGATGGAGTTAGGATGAGAGATGGAATTTGGGGTGAATTCTAGCTTGATCTAATGAAAAATGGCAAAAAGTTCTCTTTAATCTCAAAAATCCCCCTTTTATAGGCGAGCAAATAGGGCCTTGGCTCGCCCGAGCCTTAGACGGCTCGCCCTGGATGGCTCAATAACCGTCAAAACTGCCGAAATCTGCGATCTGGCTTGATCGAGCCTGCCCTCTATTGGCAGGGCTCGATCGATCCTGCACAGCTCGGCCGAGCGAGCCCTCTGTCTACATGGCTCGACCGAGCCTGGCTCCGCTCGGCCGAGCGCTGTCTCTTAACTCCATAAAATTCTCTTTCTGCTCTGCTCGGGCGAGCCTATCCTCCTTTGACTCCAAACTCGGACAATTTTCTTCCAAAACTCAACCAAAAGTGTCGTTTTATGCTCAAAACTCAACCTACAACATTCCAAACACAAAAACACGAAAACACAACAAAAGAATAATGAAAACATATGACATGAGAGTAAAATGGCCACAAACATGCACATTCACATACCGAAATGAAGGTCATTTTACGCACATATCATAATCCCCCAACTTGAACCTTTGATTGTCCTCAATCAAAACAAAGTAAAGCAATCAATTATCCTCATGAAACTACCTCACAACTCATCTTGATTACCTTAGCATGCCCTTATCAAACGAGATTATCACCTAACTTTGTGACACAGTTAATGATAAGGACTTGAACCACTCATCAAATACAGAGAAAGAAATGAAAGCACTCCCTCACGTGTTTAGGGGTGATGAGAATCACTCAATCACAAGATATCGAGCTCAATTTCGATAGACTTGCATCTATTCTCACCACTATACTACAATGAGTTGGCTTCTAAAATCAAGAAGGTCTTTGTTTTTGGTTATAACGTGGCTTACTAAATGGTAGGTGGTTTTGGGCCAAAGTGACTGAACTTCTTGATCTCCCAAAACCCCCAAACTTGTTTCCTTCAAACCACTTCAATACCCGAGGATTATATGTTTTCACAACACTTTTTTTTTTCTTCTTCCTTTTCATCTCTTTTTTTTTTTTTTTAATTTTCTAGCACCATCATTCATGTAATTCATGGTGTCTCTCTTTCTTTTTTTCACACACATGCATCAAATTTTTTTGTTGGTGCCTCATTTTCCTCATTTCTAGGATTCAAATAAATCCTTTATTTCATAATATTCATGCCTCAATATTTTTCAACCATCACAAATCCACTCAATTCCCAACCCAACTCACAACACCGTATTCACCCTCATACACTTTCCCCCCAAATTTAGTCTTAATAAGATCAAAGAAATATTTCCAAATAAGCTCAATCACGGGGGTCAAAGATATGAATGGCAAAAATTGATCAAGTTATTCCACCTTATACTCCCCGATGTGCAAGGTAGGACTAAGAATTGATGGCCTAATATCATTTTATAGTCACCAAACTCATGCCAAATAGATAGAGAATAGATGCAAGTTCTAGATTTTTCACTCTCAATCTCGCCTCTCTCAAACAAACAAGATATGGGAATATCATGGCTCAAATAACTCTCAGCTTTTTGTCAAGTCCAACACATTAACCACACACAAAACTCGGCAATTCAAAAGTAAGACTAAAACATGCATCGATATCAAGATTCCGCCCTTGAGACAAAATTCAAGCTCTACTAAGTCAATCATGGTCCAATCTCAAGTTCTTGTTTGGGTTCAACACACACACAAGCACACAACATCCTAACAATCTATATGCAATGAACAATTGGCAAGAGAAACGATAGAATGCGTTACCCATCGGTAGCCACGATCGAACCGTTCTCCCATGCCTTATTTGTACCTACTAAATCAACACAAACACCACCAAACACTTGAGCATAAAACAAACCAATTAAGCTCTCATTTCCACAAAACTTTCCACAAACCATAATCAACAATGATAAAACAATATCCACTAGCTCACCATACATACCAAACCATTCAACAATCCACTAACCATGCCAAATAGAAAGTATTAAATCATGTAAGCTCGCTAATAATCCATCAAAACATATCATAATCATAAAAATTCAATCCACATCCGAATCCAAAGAGTAGAGTAGATCAAATCATTATACAACCCAATCAAAAATAAAATTATCATTCAATTTAAACAAACTAAACTAGAAAGCAAGGTAAAGATAGAGGAATAGAGTAAACCACATCACCGACTACCGACACTTCCCCCCCAAACTTAGTCAAGTGAGACTAAGTTTGTAAAAAGGTAGGCGGTGAGGCATCACTGCATCTTATCCTGCGGTGGTTGGCGTCAATCCGCATCATCATGTGGTGGGTGGTCACTGCAACAATGCTGGCATGGCATAGGGATCACCTCCTCACAACGAGCAACAATCAATCGAGTCACATCCAGATGAGCTTCAGAACTCATCAACCAGTTGGAATGATCCAACAAATCATCAATCTCAGTCAAAGCACGATTAGGCAATTCAATTCCCACATCACCAAATTTTTAAAAATAACAGTCTCCAAGCTTAGATGAAACCAAAAATGCCTTAGTGACCAATGCAGTCGTACTGAGATTCAACCTCGGAGCAAAAACTCCCGACACAGCAATACCACATAATTCAAAAATAGGCAACAACAAACCACCACCACAAATAATTGAATTCTCCGATTTGAAAGTGTTGTTCCAACTCTCCATTAACCAACCACCGATTGAGAATTTCCTTCCATTCAGCAAAGCGAACATAAATTGAAAATATAAAATACCAACAACACCAGACCCATCGAGACCACAAGACCAACCCTCTAGCATATGGTGAAGATAACGAACGATAGGATTCTTATTCATATACGACCTACAAGACTTAACATTAAAATCTTCCGAAGGCGTAATTTCAGAAATTGATTCCCAAAATTCATACGGATCCAGATCATAAAAAATACACTCTGATTCTTCAGAACTCCCAAATATCTTATCAATCTCTTGCCTACTTAAGAAAAATTCCTGACCTTCAAGTTTTAATTTTACCAATACCCAAAGACCGTGTGCACTCCATGTAATCTGAACTGAGGCTAAAAATTCCCTTGACAACTTCATATACGTAGGCCATCTCCCGTGAAGCAATTTCCTCCATCCCATGCCAGTGAACAAATTCCACACATCCTTCTTCAAATCCAGTGCCTCCAAAGTTTCCTGACAAAGGTATGTAGTTCTAACTAATTGTCTTCAAATCCAATCTCTTTTTAAACTTGCGCGCTGCTCGACCGAGCGACGTATCTGGCCGAGCAACAGCAGGGCCGCGGTCTAGCTCGGCCGAGCCGCAGCCGCTCAACCGAGCGGCCCCTTGATTCTGCTAAAATTTGAAATTTTCTAGCTTTTTTCAATCTCGGATGATCCGCATCAATCCCGGACGAGCTTCCTCTCTATTTCGCTACACTTCTCATTCACCATTCTGGGCACTTAGCCTCCCCACTTCTCCGATCTCTCATCACAACACAATGTAAGTTCGCAGATACCTATCAATCAAGAATCGTTCAACACAACCACACAGCATTAAACTAACACAAGCAAATAACAAACATTTATTCAAAACATGAAAGTAAACAAGATATAAAACCGTTGGGTTGCCTCCCAACAAGCGCTTTTTTAAACGTCGATAGCTCGACGACCATACCTCAATTTTAATTGTGATCAAAAGGTGCAGACCCAGAACTCATACCTCATTCTATTATCACTTGATCGTCCGAGAAAAACAACTTTCTCCGAGCACTCCGGGGTGTATCACCATCAACACGAGCTTTCTTTGTTCTACCTTGATCAAACTCAATTTCATCCCCCGGATCATCCTTCTCATCATTCTCTTCCCCCACAAGGTCCAACCCCGGGTCAAGCACATCCTTCAATCTCTTCTTTTTGCCAACTTTTTCAGTTTCATTCTCATCAATACTCCTCGGAGTTAAAGAAAAGACAACTTCTTTTCCACAACAACGGAAAGTGAGCTCACCATGTTTCATGTCAAAAAGTGCATCGGTCGTGTGCAAAAATGGCCTTCCAAAAATTAATTGTATTCCACATTTGTTCTTCGTATCCACTACAAGAAAATCACCCGGGAATGTAAATGTTAAGACCTCCACATGCATGACTTCAACAATTCCCCGTGGGCAAAATAGAGCATGATTTGCCAATTGTAGGACTTGACTCGTAGGTTTAAGTTCTCCAATATCCAATTCCCTATATAAGTCCCATGACATTACGTTCACACTAGCACCGGAGTCACACAAGGCTTTCTCGACATTTACATCTCCAATTGCACACCCAATAACAAATTCCCCCGGATCCTCCTTCTTGCTAGCTATGCTCTTTTCTTCTTGTTCATTATTCCATAAATCATATAGCTCACCATCCGGAACTATCTCAACTCCAACAAGTTCATCTAACATTGGCACGCGTTCAATTTCTTCCGGAAGTGGCATCTCGATATCTCATTTCCGCACATAGTCAAAGAAATGCACCTCTTTGGTTTGCTCCTCATTATTCTCTTTCTTCTTCTCAACTTCAACCTCCTTTCCTTCTTCCTTCACTATACTCACTTCTTATATTACTTCCGCACTCTCAACTTTTGGAGTCATAACCTCCAATTTCTCATCCATTCTATTTTCACCGTCAACCATATTACACCCTTTTTTTTGTATAATTTCGGTGTCACTTGGAAATTTCCCAGGTTGATGTTTTCCACTTAGTTGTTTGGCAATTGAGGAAATTTGCAGCTGAATTTCCGCGAACATTCCATCATACTTCTTAAATCTTTTATCAATTTATTCATTCGGGTTTCTCCTCATCTCTTGGTTGGCGTATCTTCCACTTCCCCCAGCATATCCCCCTTGACCACTACTCCCTTCTCCTTCCAATTGCATTTGGGGATTGAGAGCATTGTTGGGGTTCGCATAGGAGAAGTTTGAGTGAAACCGGTTGGAGGGATGGTGATACATGTTTCCCGAAGGATTATGTTGAGGCCGATTATTGTACCCCATCCTTTGGTTGACAAAGTTAACATTCTCCAGATAAGCATCCTCATGCTTAATCACCATCATATCCTCCTTTCTACTCCCTGAAGTAGATAATGCGTCGAGCTTTCTTTGCATGGCAGCTATTTGCTCCTTGAAGTCCTCGCTTTCCTTGGCATCATTTACCGATTTCACCGGTCTATAATATTTCCTTTCCTTTGGCCATTGGAAACTATTTTCTGCCATTTTTTCAATTGTCTGCCATGCATCTTCTTCCTCTTGATCGAGGAAAGCGCCCCCTGATAAAGCATCTATCATCACTTTCGTATCATAATTCGATCCCCCATAAAATTGACAAATTTGTTGACTACTGGAGAGACCATGCCTAGGACATTTTTGGAGAAGCTCACGGAACCGATCCCATGCTTCATAGAGCGGTTCATCATATCTTTGCCCAAAAGACGTTATATTGGCTCTCCTCTTCAATGTCAAACTAGGTGGAAAGAACTTGAACAAGAACTTCTCTCGAAGTTCCTCCCATGTAGCAATGTTGGATTTATCTAACCCTTCAAACCAACTTCGAGCTCCATCTCGCAAGGAAAATGAAAATAACTGCAATCTAATTTGATCTTGGGGCACTTGATTGATTTTGATCGTATCCGTGATCTCCAAGAACCTAGAGATATGGATATTAGGATCCTCGGTCATATGCCCCCCGAATTGGTTATTTTGAATCATTTGTACCAATTGCGGCTTGATTTCAAACTGCGTGGCATTCACTCCTAACCGGAATCCTTCGGTTGTCGGTCCCCCTTGCGGTCTAAACAAGTTTTGTAATGGTCTCCGTGGTCCGTTCCTCTCATTCATCATTGCTTTCATTAATTTAAGCTGCCTCTCCAACTCTTCTATTCTAACCGTATCCTCGCCACGGTGATCTATCTCAAACTCAACTTCAATATTATCTCTTCTTTGACAAAACTTCCTTTCTTCAATCTCCTGAGCTTTAGACCTAGTGATCATAAACAACCTACAACTTCCACAAGAACCAATTACCAAACCAACACAAATCCAACAAACAAAACAAGAACAATATTCAAACAAGAACTAAAAACAATATTCACACAAGCAATTAATCAAACACCTAGCATACAACTTCCAAACTTTCAACAATATCTATAAGCCTACTCAAAAGAATCCTCGGCAACGGCGCCAAAAACATGATGCACGTGTAATTCAACACACAAACCAAGTTAAATTTTCAATCCAAGGTTCTTTCGAATTCGCCTTATAGAATACTACTTACTTGTTAGGGAAATGTTATAGCAAATTAATATCGTTGAGTTTTTGTCTAAATTCCTAGTGCAAAATTCAACTAACTACATCCGTACTTAAACAAACAATCAACTTCATTAGGCATAAAATGTAAATTCAAACAATACTTCAATTTGTAGTAACAATGGTAGAACAAGTTTCACAAGTTCTCAAATGAGTAAAAACGGATGTTGATAAGAAATTAGGTGTGATCCACTTGAGTTGAGCTATGATGCAAACATATTTAATTCCTAGAAGGATGGACTATTACCCTAAAATAGCCAACCCCCAGTCACGGTGAATCGACCGTTGATGACACTAAGAACCTCAAACAGCTACGTTATCAGATCCTAGACCACTCCTAATAGCACGTAAATCATCATCCTATGCCCTATCTCCGCACAGGGATTAGATCAATGAACACAAGAACTCACACTATTCACGACACTCCTTTATGCGTGTTGGCTGCAAAACTCGTATCACTTAACACCTAGATTGGCTATTACCTACACCTAGGTGCATGTGAACAAGCTCTAGTGTGATTCAATCCCAAATAGGAAAGTAAACAAACATAATTCCACCTAGTTTCTCACACCTTCATTCAAATCAACATCCAAGGAAATTAGAATTCTATACCTCTCATGTTCAACATTACAATATCCAATTGAAAGGAAAACATTACAAGAGATAGGTTTGAATGAATTTCTTCCCCTAAATTGAGCACTTTGATCTTGATCTACCGACTTTGATCTTCAATTCCTCTCCAAGGATGGTGGATTAGCTCTTGCTCCTCTTGGATTGGGATGGAGTTAGGATGAGAGATGGAATTTTGGGTGAATTCTAGCTTGATCTAATGAAAAATGGCAAAAAGTTCTCTTCAATCTCGAAAATCCCCCTTTTATAGGCGAGCAAACAGGGCTTTGGCTCGCCCGAGCCTCAGATGGCTCGCCCGAGATGGCTCAATAACCGTCAAAACTGCCGAAAACGGTGATCTAGCTCGGCCGAGCCTGCCCTCTATTGGCAGGGCTCGACTAATCCTGCACAGCTCGACCGAGCGAGCCCTCTGTCCACATGGCTCGACCGAGCCTGGCTCCACTCATCCGAGCGCTGTCTCTCAACTCCAGAAAATTCCTTTTTTGCTCCGCTCGGGCGAGCCTATCCTCCTTTGACTCCAAACTCGGACGATTTGCCTCCAAAACTCAACCAAAAGTGTCGTTTTATGCTCAAAACTCAACCTACAACATTCCAAACAAGAAAACACAACAAAGGAACAACGAAAACATATGATATGAGAGTAAAATGGCCACAAACATGCACATTCACATGCCGAAATGAAGGTCATTTTACTCACATATCAATTTTCAGAAGTGCTGGTACCTTCACCGGATTGAGTCTTCTTTGTACCCATAATTGATTGGAAACAATGTGGGTGAAAGAGAGTTTCAAGAGTTGCGAAATCTTGAATATGAGAGAGAGGTATTTGCAGAAATCAAATGAGAAAGATGATGATTAATAGGGTTTAGAAGGGTTTTGATCCATCAAGATCCACGGTTGTGATGAGAATCACTTTATGCGATCAACGACTCCAGAGAAAGCCGACGTAGGTAGCGCCCGTACCTATTCTATCGTGGCGTGCGAGGAGCGCGTGGGTGCAACGTACATAGCTCCTCATAATTTGCCATGACTCTGGTCTGCATTAAATGCGGCTTTCAACCGACGACTCTTGAAAAATCAAAACTTTGTGCCTTTGATCATCAAGTTTCCCTATCTTACTGCTGCAACTAACTGCTTGGGTTAGTTTGCAACTGTCCCTTGTCGAAGAACCGAACAACTTCCAGTTCGGAACTGTCTTCTATCTTTCAATTAGAAACTGAGTCCTTTTGCAGTTTCTTCATGCAGTTTCATAAACGTTCAGTTTCTGAACTCCTCCTTAGAGATTAATGCGAAGTTTGGGAGACCGTACTTCCACGTTTTGACTAATCACTGACTCTATACTCTTAGCCTTCAGGCTTCTTTGACCACATGTCCATTCAGGAATGGTTCGACACAGTAGTTCGCATTGAATGTTGACTCCTTGGCTTCTGACTTTGAGCTCTGAAGAGTCGTGTCTTGCATTAAATTGACTTGCCACCCTTTCGATCGATGCACTAAAAATTGCCTATAAATACCCCTTCTGCGATCATATAGGAATGCACACAACCCATCATCATCTAGATAAAGATAACTCAAATCCACTTCATCCAAGAATCATGACTTCTCCATCTGACATCACCATTGTGAGGAACAAGATCCTCAACCCACATGACTTGATGGTGCAGTATTGGGAAAGTCCACGGGTTCTTGACTCGGTGATGGGGGGTTTGAGGACAAACGACCTTGAGTTGTTTGTGATTAGAAAGCCTTTCTCCTTTCATAGAGATATGCTGAGTGTGTTCGTTAACGACCGCTAAGTTACGGAGGACAATGAAATCTATGGCGACATCAACGACTATGATTTCTGTTGGTCTCCGGAATATTTTTCCGTCAGCTTTGGACTTCCTCATGGTGGCATGCCCGTCATGGACTATCTCAAGGATGATATGGCTCCAGAATAGTCTGCATGACAGAGGTGGAGAGATACGAATGTCGGTTTCTATCTGACGGTCTCATCGAGGTTCCTAATGCCTCGATATCGCATGACCTTTGATATCATCAATCAGATGGTCGTCGGTAACTCACTGTTGGACACGGACTTCTCACCGCCGGTTTGGAAGGCTATGATGGTCTTTGTGGATCAAGAGGAGGTCGACTGGGCTTCCTTTATCTTTGACCGGGTGAGATACGCCTTTGAGAATCTTCTTGCTATCCCCGTTCCTTACGGGATGCAACTGAGCTCGCTCCTGGAGTAGCATATTCTGACTTTTGTCCGAGGTTGGTCCAACATTGAGGACTCCGACTTCTATCCACCGAGGCGTCGCCCTTCCTGCTAAAAAAACTGAACTCTTTTAAAATTTTCCTTGTAATTTCCTTCTGTGTTTGGATGATGTATACTCCCCCTCCCTGTTATCAATGAATGAAGATCGTTTTCCAGTTGACTTCAATATTGAGCAAACTGTTCTCCAAATAATGCAACTGACTTAACTAATAAGCCAAACAGTTTTACACGCTCAGTTCAACAGAATTGCTTCGATCAGTTCTCATCTCTTTCCTTCGAGATTTCATCAAACTCCAGAAGACCTAGTTTGATGCAAAACTCTTTGAAACGAGCTTCAGGTAGCGATTTAGTGAAAATATCCGCTAATTGGTTGAGTTCTTCCCAGAATGTACGCAGGTTGGAAAAAACCCGTAAGAACCTTCTTCTCCTTAGAGAATCAGGCTGCTGTGTTCTTACTTGAAAAGTATGAACACAGTAGACTAAGTCGAAAGACTTAATCCTCGTGTACACAAAAGGTCACATGGTGAATCTCTAAAGATTTCTTAAGCAATAATACCTCGTGTTCAATAAATGAACCAAGGAGTTAATGCCTTCACGTTTGAGGGCGTTAAATGCTTTGAGCTTTAAATTTTGCAGAGTGACGGCCAGGTTTTTCAGTGTTGATTCAGTGGTTGTCTCTCTGGTTCTTCTGTTATTTATTGTTAGAGATTTGAAAATAGCCGGTAAAGACAACTCGTATGATGTCCAATCAATGGCCATCCTTCTCTGTAAAGTAGACCTGCTCCTCTGCCTTTTCTGATCACTGCTCTGCTATTTGCGGGCTCAGTTTGTACTTGTTGTGTTAGACTCAAACAACATTGTACTTCCGTCATAACTGAGTGTATCTTCGTTCCTTATCATTGATTCTTCAATGCTCTTTTATGATTGTTCGGTATCTTGCCTTTCACTTGTTTCTTTAACGTGAAACTGTCCTGGTCTAAAACTGTGAGCATCTCTCGACACTTTCTTTATGAAAACTATGTCCACAGTTTTCTTTGCTATACGAACATTGACAGTTGAAAAATTGTCTGCACAGTTTGTCTTGTCCGATACTCTGCACAGTTTTATCGTCTGGACAGTTTCCACTTCAAAAACTGTTCTACAGTTTTTGACAGTTTTCTTCTCCTAGACTATTACAACTCGATCATCCTATATAAGGATTACATGATGTAATAACTCTAAGGATTAAACTTTGTTACACAGTTTTGACACATCAAAACATCAAATTAAAGGTGGTATTTCTATATCTATACCTAACAATAGTCTACATGTCCTAACCTCCTGGCTTTGTTGATCCTCGTTTTCTTGATCATGTTTGTCGGCTGCGCTAGGGGTGTGCATCACCCGAACCGAACCTGAAAAACCGACCTGATCCGATGAATTCGGGTCGGGTCGGGTCGGGTCGGGTCGGGTGATGCACGATCGGGTCGGATTTTGGGTTTTAAATTTTCACCCAAAAATTATCGGGTCGGGTGGTGGGTGAAGTGGTTCGGGTTCGGGTGCCACCTGACCCGACCGAAACTTTTACATAAATAAAATATATATATATTTTATATATACATTATAATACATTAAAATTAAACCCCCATGCCCTAACCCTTTTTATTCAATCCTGAAATCTGAATCCCCCCTTACTGGACACTGTTCGTAAACCTTGGCTGCTTCACCTCCTATCGCCTTCGAGCCTCCCGCCGGTTTGCAAGTCTTGCTGCCGCCAGCCTGCGCCCTGCAGCCCTCGCCAGTCGCCTCTGTTCCCGCTCACGATGCCGGCCTTCGCGTCGCGGCTCTGCAACTTTGCCCCTCCCGTCGTGCGCCGACCGGTGACCACTACCATCTCCTGCACATACACACAGTCGGTAGCCTCCCTACGTGCAGGACTGCACGCCCGTCTCCCTCCATTGCTGCGTGAAAATGTGAAAACAGGAAAAAAAATAGAAGAAAAAAAAAAGGCAGAAAATTTTCGGGTGAAATTCGACCCACCCGACCGATTTCGGGTCGGGTGATGGGTCGGGTGAAGCAAGAATTTGGGAAGGTCTCGGGTGGAGATTTTCGGGTTTCGGGTGATGCTCGGGTGGAGATTTTTAGGTCGGGCCGACCCGATGCACACCCCTAGGCTGCGCAAAGCGTTGTATGGTATTTGCCTAGCTCCTCTTGCTTGGTATCAACGTTTTAGTGCTTATCTTTTTAGACTAGGATTCCGACAAAGGAAAGCTGACACTTCTCTCTTTTAAGTTTATATTGCTCGGGAACATGTCTTCCTTCTTCTTTATGTGGATGACATCATTGTTACTTGGAATGATTCTGCACTTGCTCAGTGATTTATTTCTCGCACACATAAGGAGTTCACTATTTAGGATCTTGGCAGACTTAATTATTTTCTCGGTCTTGAGGTATCTCACACGCCATCTGGTTTATTTGTTGGGCAAGCAAAGTATGTGCATGACATTATTGAGCGAGCCAAGCTTCTGGACTCAAATCCCATCGCCACTCCTCTTTCTGCTGGAGAAGTTCTTGTACGCGATGGCCCTCTTTTCCGTGATCTAATGCTTTATAGGTCCCTGGTTGGTGCTCTTTAGTATTTAACCATTACTCGTCTGGACTTATGCTATGTTGTTAATTCTGTTAGCCAGTTTCTCCAATCTCCTACTGACATTCACTTTCAAGCGGTCAAAATGATTATGCGTTATGTGAAGGGCACAATTCACTATAGATTGTCGTTCACTTATTCTCCAGTTTTCTCTGTCATTGGTTATTCCGATGCAAATTGGGCTCGTTGTCCTGACACGTGGCGTTCTACCTATGGTTATTCTATTTTCATGGGAGGCCATCTAGTTCCTTGGAGCGCTAAGAAATAACCTACTATTGCTCATTCTAGCTGTGAATCTAAAAATTGAGCTATGGCCAATACTGCTGTAGAGCTTGTCTGGCTCATAAATTTGCTTCACGAGCTCCGGTGCTTGCCCTCGTCCACACCCAGGTTGTTGTGCAACAATAATTGTTCAATCTTTCTTAGTCAAGATCCCGTTGCTCACAAACGGGCTAAGCATATTAACTTGGATTATCACTTTGTTCGTGAACTAGTCTCGGAAGCTATCCACACACTTCGTTCCTTCTCATCTTTAGCTAGCTGACATATTTATGAAGAGCTTGCTTAGGCCAGTATCTGAGTTTCTAAGGTCCAAGCTTTGCGTATGTCTTCACCCCACGCAGCGCTGGCGGGGGGTAATAAGGGAAACGAGAAATGATATTATAGAATAGAGATTTGGTGTATATTTTGTGTATATCTTTGATATTCTTTTCCCTATTTTCTTTGGATATTATTGTTGTACATCTCTATTATAAATATCAAATACATCAATCACCAAAGTATCAGTGATTTTATAATTTGTCTTATAATATTATTATTACCGCTAAAATTGTTTTTTTAGAATTATGCTAATATAGTTTTTTTTACTTGTTTTTTTTAATAATTGCCGCTAATATATAGTTAGAATAACGACTCCATTCTACGACATGTCAAATAAGCGAGTTTTTATTAACACTCAAAATTATTTTCATTTATCACATTTATCTTTGTTGGGAAAATTAATAAGTTTTGATGTGTTAAACCAAATTAGTTGTCAGTTTTGATGGATATGATTGACTAAATAGGATTCGCAAGTTAAAGTTATTTCAAACTTATAATCTTGTTTGGATTTATTGATGAGATCACAAAGAAAATCCTTCCGTGAGAAATAATAAAGTTACTTGATTGAAGGTAACGTGAATCACGAAAAATAAGCAATAAGTAGATACCGTTTAGCGAGCTACATACATAAAGCGACTTTCTTATTACAAACTTAGAAAATTATTTTTAAATATTTTACAAATGTAAATGTGAACACGTGTTTTGTGGTAAAATGATTGAGCATACCTTAAATGTAAATCACATTTCCTTTCTATCCTCTTGACTAGAAAAACGATCATAGAGTATACAAAATCTGATCCAGGGGAACACAACAGAGTCTTGAACATTTGAAATGCCAAGGTAAATATATAAATGATCGGTTCTCGATGACTTCATGGGACCCGAGGTTAGTGCACTATGGTGCTAGACTTAGTGGGAGAAAGATCTTACCAAATAGGCTGGACACCGTAATCATAGAAGTAGTTCAGCTTCCTGATCACGTCTTTTAAACAAATAGTGGATGTAAGTGTTGAGTTAAGCTATGAAGTTATCTTTAAAATATTTTGGTGTATATGAGCTTATTTTTAACTGAATGTGCTATTATGTGAGTTAGTATGTCAATCTTATATATGTATGATTTTTGACAATGTGTTCACTGAGTACAATATACTCAATCTTCTTTGTGTTTCTAGACCTGCAAGTTGAGTACACGAAAGAGGCAGGGTAAGCTGAGCTAAGCTTTTGTTTGTGAATAATGTAACATAATCTGGACTACACATCTTCATATATGTTCTCAGTTGAGATCCTTTTCTTTTTGCGTACTCTGATACCAATAATCTTGTCGCTAATAAAGATCTTTTGACTTATTGAGCAAAATGGTTGTTTGTTATTTTTTTTGTTGGTATATTTCCAATTGGTACCAAACTGTGTTCATATTAAATCCTTTTTTAGGTTCTTGGTCATTTAGTGATGAGGAGTTATTACTTTTTTTAATCAACTGAATCTAAAATAAATTTTTCATATGCTTTGCCTCGATGATATGATTCTAAATGAAGCAAGTTTTTTTCGTTTTTAGTCATAATTCAAGTATATGATCCTTTGGTAGGCGGTTATCATTTATTAACTCATGCCTTAGTAGACTGAATCCTCTTGTGGAGATTGGGGCATGCCACCATCTCTCCAACTGAGTTTGAGATTCGTGAAAGGGGATTTGAGGAGGAGCAGAAGAAGAAGAAGAAGTAGTAGAAGAAGAAGAAGGAGGAGGAGGAGTAGGAGGCAAATGAAGAACCCTTCCTTCAACTGGATAATCTTATTTCCCTAGGTATTCTTGAGCCGGAGGCTGGACATAAAAAGTTTACAATGTTAATCACCAAGAAGACCTGGACGTCAATTACCAAAAAGACTCTTACTTACTGTTTTGGTTAGTTCTAAGAATGTGAGTAGAAAGCTAGATTTGACTGCATCCACTTCTCAACTACTTGATCTAGCTAGTAGCAAGAGAAAGAAGAAGTCAGAAGAAAAGAAGAAGCCACCAACCTAAAAAATGGTTCAGAAGCCAACTAGCTTGTCTATCCAGTTAGTCAGGAGGCAAATCATTAAAAGTTTACCCTCATTTGATTCTGAGAACCTTGTTTTGCAAGATGTGGAGGATTTTGTAGAAGATGAAGATACTTCATCTCCAGCTCCTTCAAATTTTTATTATTGGGACAACCAGATGGGTCCTTTCAACTCAAATCGGTCAGCTCTCCCATCCTTCCTTGTGCTACTAGATGGTTGCCTCATTCTGATCATAAAGACAAGAGGATAGGGCAGTGGTTCTTTCTAGTATAAGTCAATGATCAATCTAATGCCACCCAGCTACAATCGAGTAGCGGGCTAAGTGCATATGTGGAAAATGTGGTTGAGTTGATGATGTAGTCTGTCTTTAGGGAGTTGATAGACAGTGATGATAATGACAATAAACGAGCTTTCCTTTTACTAAGTTTTTTTACATGGTGTTATTTGCTTATAGTTGAAAATATGTATATCCTTTAAAGACATCTTGGCTTAACATTTGGAGGTAAGAGGAGGATTGAGCTTTTGAGTAGATCGGGAGTAGAAAAGCAGGGCCAATCAAGTTGTCAAAATTGAGAGCCCTAGTAAATGAAATTACTGTCTTAACGTATGAAAGCAAGTCTGGTCTCCCTCCAAAGAAGTCGACGGCTGAAGGTGCGTCTAAGTTTGTTGACGATGCAACTATAGTGCGCGAAGCCACATAATGAAGCCCCCCTCTAGAGTTTTTTATTTTTGCACAAGCTGTAGAAGAAGAATTTGAAGCTGATGGGAATGTTGGTGCTGTAAGAACACAAAGCATAAGAAGACTGAGAAACATGATGGTGAAAGCAGAAGCAACTGAGAAGATGGATATTGTTGTTGATATTTTAAACTCTCTTGTGGATGTTGTGACGACACCAAAGGAAGCTGATGAGCCAGTCATACATTTAGTAATGACTGAGCTCGTTAAATTGGGTAGACAATGATTCTATTAACTACTTTTATCAATGAGTCAATTGGAACATCTTAAGAACCAGAGAAGGAGAATGAGAAGCCAGTCGAAGCTATTATCATGACTGAAGAAGTCCCTACTGACATTGGAGCAGAGAAGGAGCTGGTCAAAGAAATTGCAAAGACTAAGACCGTCCTGACTGGGGAGAGATGATCAAGTCAACTGTAACTGTCGATGAGCCAGTTGAGACAACATAAAAGATCATGCAAGTTGTTGAAAGTGTGATAAAAGATAGAGAATAGACAAGCAAGTCGGCTCATTTGGAAGCAAAATCAGTTAGCATCTGCAAAGGGTTAGTAGAGAAAGTTTCCTCTAAGTCTACCTCTGCTATAGAAGCTCAACCAATCCTAGACATACTCCTTTATGAGCAGGCTACCTCTTCGCACCAGTCGCACCAGTCGGATCAACTTCCTATGGTACGTCTTCCAGCCTCCTACAATATCAGTCTCTTCTCAAGCTATGGTCTTGGTGCCCCCTCAATAAGTTGATTAATTATTGTTTCTTACGAAATTATCTAACAAAATAAAAATCTTATCCAAAAGAATGTTGGTCGAAGATGGTTGAGGCTCTACAAAACATAAATGCAAGGATGAATGTTTGTGATACTCGGGTCGATGATAGGTTGTTTAAACTTGAAGAGAAGATGTCCATTTTGGTTGATGTTGGCAGCAAAGAGCATAAGAAGGAAAACAAAAATAGGAAGAACGAGAATGAGGAGGAGAAGAAGAAAAAGAAAACACTATTGGCCAATCAAACAAGTCGACCAAGGAGTAGAGACATTTTTTATTAGCTTAGAACAAAATAGTTAATTAGGTTCATGTAATTTCACTTCTCTTTGTACTTGTAGATCTTTTATGAATGACTACTATTGTATTCAGTTCAATAAAAAGATTGTATAATTGCAAAGAAAAGTGAAATCACATGAACCTGACTAACTATTCTGGTATGAGCTTATAAAAAATGTCACTACTCCTCAGTCATCAGCCATGATGTATATGGCTTGTAAGTTAGAGTGATTCCCAATTTGTAACCTTGTATATATTTATTGAGTTATGATAGACTATGACTAAGCTTGTCGGGTTGAAGCAAAGACTAGTTGGAGACAATCACAACTGAATTCTAGCCAGTTACTATGGTACCAATTGAGTAAGAGACTCAATTGATCAACTACGATTCAAGACAAAAGCATGACGACAAAGGTTTGAGAAGTTATAAAGAACAAATCAGCTAAGAAAAAACAATGGGCCAACATAAGAAAAAAAGAACTAAGGTCTTAACATTAGTAAGTGCGAAAGGTTACAAAAAATCTCAATTGGAGATTCCTTTGACAACTTGGAGCTATTCAGACAAAAAAGCTTCAAAAGCGCAAAAAGCATACCAAGAGTACTTCAACATACATAAAAGTGTCAGAAAAAACATATGCACTAAACTATCTATTGGATTTGTGTAGTAAAATCATTTATATCACTGAGTATATATTTGATTTATCTCACATCTGTGAACAAGCATACTTGCAAGAAAACAGTATCCTCTTATCTCGTCGATAGGGAGATCATGCGGCGTGTAGAAGATCGCAGAAGAATGTATGGATCGTTTAACCTAGCGAGATATAAAAGAATTATATCACAACTCAGATAGCTTGAGGATTAGTCTGTCAGTGTAAGCTACAAAATAGTCTGTTATAAGTGGTTTGTCTTGATCACTTAATATGCTAGTACGTGCGGTTGCGTATTGATAGGACCACGATAGGTTGTGGGAAACTTATGCTTCGTTTGACCTAGTGAGATATAAAATAATTTTATCACAGCTGAGACAACATGAGGATTAGGTTGTCGGTGTAAGCTGCAACACAGTTGGTTATAAGTGGTTTGTCTTGATCATTTGATATGTTGGTATGTGCGATTGTGTATTAATAGGACCATAGTGAGATGAATTCTTTGGACTGACTTTAGAAGAACAAAATTCGTAACTTGGTTGAGTCTATATCCTAAAAAATGCACATGTTGAGTGCCACTTTGACTTTTCATGGTGAAGAGCCTAATTAACGTGCTCGTATATTCTTGTCTTGGGTGACTGTGGCTTGTGTAGAATGTTCATGTAATTGGCGTTAGATTACCATATCCGAGTATTAGGATGAGGACATTCCCTAAGGAACTCAAAGAGGTTCATCATGCTAAAGTCCTGTAGGCTGATTATGTTCAAACATGTATGATAATATTTGAGTGGTACTACTCTGGAGAAAAAAAACTTAATTAATTATTGGAAGCTTTTCAGAAGCTCTAATTAATTAAGGAATGTCCAGTAACCTTTAAATATGAGGATTCACAAAGTCGGTACAACCCGTTTCTCATATAACGTGGTAATAAAGGGATAAGTCAATATTAAATCTCTAGTGGAATGAATCAATATTAATTAACTAATTAATTATGTCCAAGGTTGTAGACATGGAAATTAATTAATACATAGGCCTACTTTATTGTTTGCATCAGGTCCCAGATATGGCCTAATAAAATTGCTAAGGGAGCCTATTAGGGTTTGGAACCCTAATTTTAAATAACACATTCTCTACTCAGATTTCATAAGTTGAGTGTATCACAACAATTGAAACTCAAATCTAAGAGAGAGAACGACGGTGCCACCTGCATCGGAGGGAGAAGAAGAAATTTGACTCTATCCCGTGCAGTGCAATCCAGCGGAATCCTCACAAGTAGCTGGTTAGGAAAAGCAAAGGGATACATATTTGAAGATCTAATAAACAGGATCAACAAGATTTTTAATTCCTCTTCTTTTCATTTAATTCTGGAGTTAAATTACAATATATTTAATTCTAGTTCTGCAAATTTAACTTAAATGCGGTGGAATCAACTCCTGGATCCAACGCGATTGCTAATTCAGACTCAACGAACAAAAAAGGTAAATTTGAATCCCACCGCAATTATATTAATAGGAGCATGCATATGGTTTATTATTTAATGGTAATTATTTTGACATTCAAGAACGGTTCGGGTTAATGGATCTGCGATTCAATCCACTACATTAATCCCTACACTACCTACAACGACTAATATCCAAATCAGATTTCAAAGATTTCCCCCATGCCTATAAATAGTCAAGAAGATTGATAGAGAGAAGATGACCGCTACTCTGACTACTGATACTTTGCATACTCAAGCTCTTTAAGTGATTCAAAGCTATCCAAACTGTGTTCCACACGAGACCTTAAGCTTCAAGCTTGAGACCACTAGAGTTCGGTAAATCTTTGAGATATTAAATTCGAGAAGGTTTTTTGTATTTCCAAAAGCTAAATCATTCATCTTGATTATACATTCTATGAAGAACTCAAACTCACACCTTATCTAGCTCCCAAGCCTAGCGAATCTGGTTCTTGATAAAGCTTGAAAGTTTGAAGTCAGTTGGAGAGCCTATGGATGTGTTCGTGGTAAATTTTTCAGCCCAAAGCCGGAGGACGTAGGAGCTTGTTAGAATATATATCTAGAATCCCTCTAGAAAAAATGTTTTGATATGTTAAAACCCATCTTAGTCAGTTTTTCCAGTTTCTAGAGTTCTAAACTATAATCCTAGTATATGATCGATCGAGTTGTAATAGAACTTAGACTGAAGATCGAGCAATGGAGAATGCTCTAGAACTTACTACTATCATGCCAAGCCTTAACTGAAAACTGAGTTGGAGCACTCAGGTTTAGGTCTGTCCATATTGACAAGGAGAAGTCAGTATGAAGGCATTCCCGAACTGACTAAGGAGAAGTTAGTTTAAGGGATTACCATACTGATCTGGAGAAATCAGTATGAGGGCGTTTCCCATACTGACCATGGAAAGTCAGTATGAGGATTTACCATACTGACCGTGGGAAGTCAGTATGAGGGCTAAACTGTACTGACTCTTAGAAGTCAGTATAAGAAGCCTCAGTCAGACTCAGGCATTTGTAAAATTCCTAAGTCAGTACGAGTTTATCCAAACTGGGTTCCTATAGTTGTAAAGGAGTCTTACATAAAGTTAGTGTATAGTACACTGATAATGGGCAAAGCAGAAAGGAGACCAAAGGCATGGGATACGATTGGACAATATAATCCATGAGTCTAACATCTGGATTTATGTGTCTAACGGATAGAAATTCAAATTGCCATAAGCTCTCCTCTCTATATAAAGACCTGCCCTCTTAACCTTTACAGGTTACCTGAACAGAATTGAAAATATACTTTTCTAAAGAGACAAAGGGCATATTCAGGTCATCTCTCCCACAAAAACTCTCTCGGAGATTTTCGTGTTGTAAACACGAGACTTGAGTCTCCGACTCAAGTTACACATCGCGCTATCTTCTCCTAGCACGAGGCTGAAGCTTTAAGCCGAGGCTCTGTTTGTTGAATATATATTTCTGAGATATATCATTTTGATCCCAGAAGGCTTTCACCAGAACAAAGACAAAAAACCCAAGTAACAAAGGAGAAAATCCTTTTCCTAATAGGGCTACAGGGTGACTGACCAAACTTCCAGAAACTAGCGCACTTAATACTACGAGCAAAGTTGGCTTACTTTCTGAGATGCGGCCTCAAAGATTCCATCCCTTCCTTATGGCACACTTCTACTCAAATGCCATCATCTTCGAAAATCAAAAGTCTTTTGTCACACATGTCACAGGTACCAAAATCATTGTCACTCCTAAACTGCTCAAGAAAGTCTTCAAGCTCAATAATAAGGGACAAAATATTCAATCCTATAAGCAAGAGGCAGACATCAAAAAGCTTCGAGAAACATTAAGGGAATACTGGCTGAAATAGAAACTTGATGATGATAACACATCTTTCAAGATAAATCACAAAACAAGTGATTTTGATCCTTTTTACAAATATCATGCGGATATAAAGATTAGGATGTTGCAATGTGACATGGGATCTTTCTCTGACATGAGCAAGAAAAAGTCTTCTATACTTATGGCTATTGATGATGAAATCGAAGGGAATGTGGCCTCCTTTGTGTTTGAGAGACTGTTAGAAAATGCAGGGAAAACAACCACGAATGAAGAGACAGTACAATTCTCTAGTGGGGTTAGTTTTGGGCTAAAGATAAGTTTTCTCTTGAAGAGATTGCTCCCTACAGTAGATGTTGGTGAAGATCTGGTTTCTATGGATTTCTTTCCATATAGAGGAATAGTAGGAGAACTCACTGAAACCATTGATGTTGAAGATGATGATGAAGACGAAGAAGTGCAATTTGTTGCTCAACAAGAGGAGAATTTGCAGAAGGCCATCGAGGATCTTCCTGACCTAACTAGACTAGGAGAGGATCTACCACATCCGGGTAGAAAAAGGAGGAGATTGGTGATAGCTTTTGCAAATGAAGGGACCTCTCAACAACTAACATCACAGTCTGTTCAAGGAATCAGGATACAAGGAGGTCGGATATCCATTCCTCTCCCTTCAAGATCACAAGATGAAATTGTGGAACCTCTCATCTGAAGAAGAAGAGGAAGGGAAGATAACATGAGCATGACAACACAGGAAACCTCTGCCAGAAGACAGATTGACTTTGAAGATCCACATCGCTCTGCTCGACAAATAATGGACATACTGTAAAGTCCCGATCTTGGTGACAATGAGGAAGAGGATATATTGATAATAGGAGAATTGATATTTCAAGGAGGAGATCCTGTAGAAAGGGAGGAAATGGAGTCTCCACACTCCGAGGAATTAGATGAAGAAATTGAGATGGAACAACCTGTAGGGTTTTCACGTGAACCGAATCACCAAAACCAAACTGAACCGGATCAATTTATGGGTATTGCACATAATCTAAATTCACAAAACCCTAGCATGCTCCTATGAATTTAACATTCAGATTAGTGGATTGAGAGATTACCGTAAATTCGTCGAGTCTAAACCGATCTTTTGCGTTTGAATTTCCAACTTGAATTCAACCACGCAATCCGATTTTATCTGCGGAATCAGAAATTAGAAATCTAATTTCTAAGATAAAATCAAAAATAAAGAAAAGGGAAGAAGAAATCTGTTGTTCTCCAGATCAGATCTTCAGATCTGTATCCCAATGCTGTTCAGATCTACTACTGGTGATGACTCCGTAGATCTGTATTTTGAGCAGGACCAGAATCGAAATCCTCCTCCTTTTCTTCTCCAAAAATGGCACCCCTCTCTCTCTCTCTCGGTTTAGTGTGTTTCAACTGTGTTACAACTTATGAGAGAGAGTTGTCTATTTATAGATCTAGGGTTGTAAACCCTAATGGGCCTTTTTGGGCTCAATTCAGCATATTTAATTGGGCCAGACCTGGGACCTAATGCAAATAATAAAGTGGGCCTATAAATTAATTAATTCTCATGTCCACAACCCAGGACACAATTAATTAATTAATATTAATTCTTTCACCACAGAATTAATACTGACCGACCCCTTTATTACCACGTTATGAGAACGGGCTGCATTAATTGAGAATCCCCATATTTAAGGTTACCAGACATTCATTAATTAATCGGAGCCTCTGATAAGCTCTAACTACAATTAATTAATATCTTATAATTCCTGAGTAGTACCACTCAAACCTTATCACTCGTGCCTAAACTTAATCAGCCTGCAGGACTTTGACACGATGAATGTTATTGAGCTCCTCAGGGAATGTCCCCATCCTATTACTCGGATATGGTCCCCTAAACCCAGTCTCAGGCGGTACTACACGAACTGCTGTTACCCAAGATGCGGATATACGGGCACGTTACTTAGGCTCTCCACCATGGCAAGTCAAAGCAACAGTCAACCCGTGCAAACCCTTGAACCTTCGTTAGGGTTTGGACTCAATCAATATAACGAGATCTTGTATTCACTGATGTCAGACAGACGAATACATCTCACTGCAGTCCATCAATACGCCACCTCTGCGTACCAGCATGTCAAGTAACCAAGACAAACTACTTATTCAGACAATGCCGCAGCCATCCGGACAGACATATCCTCATACGCTATCTCGGCTGTGATCAGGTTTATGTCTCACTAGGTCAAGTGATCATACTGTCTTCTGCGATCTACAACACGCCGTATGATCGTCCCTATCGGTGAGACAAGAGGATACCATTGTTCATACATGTAAGATTGTTAACAGATAAGAGAAATAAATCGTTGTATACTCATTATAATAAATTCTTTCAGTATACAAAACCCATCACAACCGATCACTCATCATGCAGAAATGATTGTTGGTCTAAATCAAGATGCTCCACAGCAGGAAGTGCAGGAGCAAAATGAAAGGGTATTGCATGACATGGAAAGGGATCCAACTAAAAGGAATGCACATATGCCTGAGCAAGGGGGGACGTCTGCACAGGTTGATCAGCCTTCTTCTCTGATACTTGATTCAGAACAAGTTTCTTAAGGGCATGAGGATGAAGAAAGATATAACATCCTGAGCCCATCCTCCTCTGCTGACTCTGATCTATCTTTTCGCTCTCTCACTGCCGAAGAGGTTTGTGATCTGGCACTCTAAGAAGGACCCACCTTTGAAGATCTCAAAAGAGAATGGTGTAGACATCCTTAGGATGGAAGAGATGGGAAAGAATTCAGCAAGCAACCAAACCCTGTTGCAAAATTCAAGATACCGTTCAACGGTATACCACACCCGGAGTCTACATCTGAAGTCTGATGGTGGTCAGTTTGATATCTCCGATCCTTAGCCTCTTGAAAATAGAGAGGGGCATCAGATTGATGCTGGCCCCTGAATCGCATAGCACCTTCTTAAAAGTCTGCCCTCCAATCACGCAGGTGATCGAGAAACATCCCGGATCTGATCTCTTAACCGGCATCTTTTTTTGAATAATGGCGCTACATTCCTCAAAGAGATTTACCGTCTCAAATGCGCCAAAGGGCTTCTTATGGGTAACCATGTCTTTCAGAAACTTCATATACCCAGGGATCTCCTATACCACCTCAATTAAGGGAAGATTGATGTGGATTTTCTTCATGTGCTCCAGAAATCATTTATACCTTTCCTTTTTCTATTTCTTAGCAAACCTCTGAGGAAAAGGTACAGCAATCGGGCCGGCCTATGTGGTACTGTCTTCAGGACGAGTACCCTTGCTCTTTTGAGTCTGTTCTTCTGCAGGAAGAACAGGAGCAGGCTGTGCAACTTCAGGTTGCACGGGTGACGTATCGACAGGCATAGGTGGGCCCTCATATCCCTTCCCACTGCGAGTAGTGATGGCGTTGCAGTGGTCCTTGGGATTTACAATAGTGTTACTGGGGAATTGTCCAGGAGTATGCTGATTTCCCAGAACATTGGCAATCTGAGATATCTGAGTGTCCATCTGCTTCATGTGCTTCCCCATCTCCCCCATGGGCTGGGGTGATCTCTCAAAGAATAGAGTAGCGGGTTACTGGTGAAATCGAACTAATCTACCCAGATATTCTGCTTGAATGCACTATTACCTGTGATGTCCTATGAAAGGAGTTTCATCGATGGAGACGCCTTGATATAGCAAGACATGAATTAAATGCAGAGGATTTATCCATCATGATGCCCAGGCTTGGGCTAACCTTCTAGAGAAGTGAGGAAGCTTGGGCTGATGAATGGGTCGCTCACAGCGGAGGGAGGCAAACTGCAGAGTCATTCATCAGAGAACGATTGCTGACCATTCGAGCCTATAGATTGTTTACAAAGAATAGCAGTCAATTTGGGCAGGACAATCATAAGCTTCTTCCACCCAACTTCCAGTTTGCATCTAAAGCTCATTGGCTGATAATACCAGCCTCTTAGATACCATCTCTTGCTCTCAACATTGATTCTTTATGCAATCTCATGGATATTAATAGAAACAAAGTGGAAGAAACGAGTCTACGATTGCGTACAATTGAGATGGAGGCTGAGGAGCTTCGAAATGATATTGCTGCCGCACAAGGAGAGTTCGCTGATGCAGAAGCAGACTATAAGAGCTTGGAGCAAGCTTTGACTCTGTCAGCTCAGGTTGCAATTAAACAAAATGTGAACCGATTCACCAAGTTAGTTTAGACCATCCAATCCGGTAGTAAGCGTCTGGGAAATGTTGCTGAACTGGTACGATTAAAGAGAATAGTTGGGGAGAAGGGAGAAGCAAAAAGACTTTAAGATATCCAAAGACAATTGGAGGAGGAGGAACTTCAGTAGAAAGCCAAAGAGGAAGCTCGTATGAATCTCAAAACAGAACAAAAATGCAAAGAAGAAGAAGATGAGTATCATAAGCGTGTTGAAGAAAAAATGATTCGAGCTACTGCTGAGTTAGCTCGATTAGAGGAAGAGAGAATCAAATTACTTGCAGTTGTTACCAGTGCCCCTGAATCTTCAAAGATGGTCTCTGAAAGTGGTGTTGTATCAGTAACAATGCTGAATCAGATGAACAACAACCTTAAAGGCCAACTCGACACACTGGCTGCAAGACTTTAGCAACGCCATGCTGAATTAGAAGAAAACCTGTTTTCGGTTAAATCCACTGTTTCAACCCTTCTAGACATTATCAGAAAGGGGGAAGAAGAAAGACAGAGAGACAAGGAAGTTGAAGAAAAGAGACGACTGATCACTGTAAAATCTACAGATTAATTATAGCAACAGTGGCAAATAAATTTGTAAACCCTAAGGTTATCGAATCCAGGGGATTTGTGTGGGGAAATTATCCTATGTACTAATTATGATCCTAAGATTCATTGTTTGAGTGAAAAGAAAATAAGGGTTTTGATTTAGAAAATAAAGATGACAATACTAAAAATTAAACAGGTTTTGAAAGCAAATTTAAAGGAACACAGATTCTAGGGAAGAATTCTTATTATGGATAACATGTAGAACCAATTAATTTAACAGGTGGAATACTGCAATAATGCTATATTTCCTTGGTTGGCAAATATAACCTGGATTACTAATTAGTGACTATCTCCGCTCGGTCTCAAGTACACCAAATTAGTCAATCTGATAAGCTAATCAATTCAATTCCTACAGTCTAGTACATCTTTTTGGATAGTGTAGAGTGCATGCATTCCTAATCTCACTATCAATATTCACCTCCCGGTCCTTCTATCAATAGCTAGACATCTAAACCAATCGTCACCTTTCGGTCCTTGAATTAATCTTGAATTAGAAAATAAACACAGGAATCATGAACCTAATTAATTAATTCTAACATACATCCATAATAATATCAAACCCTAGAACCCGCTAGGGTTTCTAGCCACTCATCGCAAATAGAAATCCAAAAGAAAATATATTAAATTGCATAAAAATAAAGAACTTACAAGAAAAATAAATGGTTTCGTGTTTCCCAAGTCTTCAAACTCTTAAAACTGACAAATATGATGATTCCTCTGAAAAAGTCAATTTTACTAAGTATTTATAGGGGTGGATGTGTATCCTATCAAATCTAGGGCTAAAGATATGAATAAATCCAATTTTCACCAATTTCCCGCGCCAACAGACTCGCTTTGATCGACGTGGCATGTGCGTCAATCGATGTGGCTTTCTCTTCGGCGTCGATCGATGTGGTCTCTTGCCCCTTCTGCGCGGTCTCACGGTTTTGGCCATAACTTCCTCTCCCAAACTCCGATTGACCCGATTCCAGTTGCGTTGGAGAGCTAACTCAAAGCTTCATCCATTGCCATGCGCCAATAGCCTGAATCCCTTGTGTGGAGGAACTCTTCACTGCTACTCTTACACATCATTGCTTTCGGAACGGTTTTTTTGTGAACTTAGGCCTAAAACCTGCAAAAATACCAAGACGCGCATAATACCACCTAATATAGACTCATGCATAGAATATATATATAAACTCAATAAAACTACATAAAATTGTAGAAAATAATATAGATAAGCGAGTAAAATAATGAGCTTATCAAACCCCCCAAACTTGAACGTTTGATTGTCCTCAATCAATAGGCAAGAAATAAATCAAAAGATCATGCGATCAAAGTGCAATGCCTCACAAGATTCATCACAGTCAAGGGTCAAAAGTCCACTACACACAAGCAATTTGAAAGAGACAAAAAAATTCATCCACAGTGGAAGAACTCACAAGAAGTGTATCGCTCAACTCTCAAGTGTTTAAGGTATAGATGAAAGCACTCAACAAAATGTATGAAGAAATTTCTACCACAGGCTTATAATTTTCTAATATCTTCACTGCTAGAATGTGCACACAAGTCTAGAATCAAAAAGGACTTTAAATAGGTTGTAATGTAGGCTTTTTGTGAAGGGTAGGAAAAATTTGGCCAAGTGACTAAATTAAGTTGAGTTGATCATTCTCAACCAATGCAACCACCATCTATTCATCATTCAACCTTCTCCTAATATTTTCAACAAACTCATTTTTTTTCTAGCTAATTTTGAATCTCTTATACTCTTTACAAAATTTTGTATCCTTTTCTTTTCAGAGAGCTTATGAGAATTCTAATTATTTCTTTGAGCTTCTTTTTCATACATCTTTCCACCACTATTTTATGTTTTCTTATCTCCATCTCACAATCATTCCACCCTTTATACCACAACTCAAGACATGAGCGAAACCAATACTTCTTCTTAATCTCATAGACAAGGAAAGAAAATTTTTGTATAGGCTCAAAAGTGGCTAACTAGGGAAAATTTAATGTGAAGGGACAATGTTTAGGGAATTGGGCTATCAAAGATGGCCTAAGATCATTTCCTAAACTTGTGCACACTATGCAGTCTCAACACAGAAAATAGGCAAGTTCTAGAGAAATAAAAACACACATGTGAATCTCACATCAAACGAAATAAAGGCTCAAATTTCTCACACAAGGGTTCAAAAATTTTCTCCCATAGTCAATTTCAAATCAGCTCAATCATCAAGCAAGCATAAGTGTCAAATCAATCCTATCATTCGGTATTCTACATTCATAGGCATCTAACCACAATCACAATCAATTCAAACTTAACCCTCAACCGATTCTAATCTTTCAATCTCATTTGGGTTATTTCAAAACTCAACATTTTCCCCACAAAATAGAATAAAACTTTAAGGCAAAAATTAAAGACGGACAACAAAGTAAATAAAAGATAGAAGTTCCATCTCTTGTCCACATCCCCCTAAACTTATTTCCAACTCGAAGAGTGGAATAAGTTTGAAAATCAGACAAAAGAGGGAACGATACCTAGTAGTTGATCTCAGACATCAACTTTTTATCCCCCGGAGTTTTCAAACATCGCACGACGTGAAACAATTGCTGCTGGCACTTTGCATCGATTGATGCGAAGCCTTCTTATTGATCCTTTCTGTGGATCGAAGAGTATCATGCCGGGCTGCTCGGCATCGATCGATGCCAGGCTGTGTCGATCGACGTCGAGCCGTACTCCAAGATCATGGGCATGTTCTCGTCCTCCTTCATCTCGTGCACCACAAAATCTGCAGGAAAAATGAGATGGCCCACGCGAATGAGCACATCCTCTAGTATACCTTTCGGGAGGGACACAGACCGGTCCGCCATCTGCAGGGTGATTGTCATGGGCCTCATCTCTCCGATGTTGAGACGCTTGTAGATGGAGTACGACATCAGGTTGATACTGGCCCCAGTATCACATAGTACTCTCTCGAACGTGTGTCCCCCAATCTCAACCGGAACACTTTTTTCTTGAATATCATTCAAAAAAATTTTGGATTGGCCGATATTTGCCCAATTAATAACCCAAGATTCCATACTTTTAGTAAATGAGAGAGAAATCCACCAGGGCATCCAGGGTCGCTTCTCTTGATGGGAACCAGCTTTTGAAGTAGCAGGCTGCACTGCTCGTGGATCTTCACCGTCTCGTTCTTCAGGAATTGTTTCTTTCCACTCATTAATTTCTGGAGGTACTTCATGTACCCCGGGATCTCCATCAGTGCTTCGATCAGCGGGATATTGATGTTGACCTTCTTCAGATTCTCCACAAATCTGGAGAACTTCTCGTCCTCTCTCTACTTTGTGAACCGTTGTGGGAATGGCGAAGGAGGGGGTTGATCTTTAGACTACTTTAGCTTTGTGCCCGGAATACACTTCTGCGTCGATCGATGTTGGGTTGTGTCAATCGACGGGGCTCTATCTTCTGCATCAATCGACGCAGGTGGTGCGTCGATCGACGTGGATCCCTGCCCAGCTCAATTTTGCTCTTTTTTACCTCCAGAATCATTCACAGCTATCTCGGGACCCTTGTAGTTTGTCCCAGACCTCAGAGTAATGGCATTCACTGTCTTTTCCTTTGCGGGGTTCACCTCTGTCGAACCTGGCAACTATCCCGGCTTATGCTGATTGCTGAGAGTAGTGGCGATTTGGCTTAGTTGGGTTTCCAACATCTGAAGATGTTTCGTCATCAGCTGCATGTGGTTGGCCTTCCTCTTCACCTTGGTTTCTACTTTCCCAAACCGGTTATCCGAGCTCTTGATGAATTTCTCGAGCGTCTCCTCCAGCACGGATTTCTTTCTTTCCACGATCTCTCCTCCAGTACCTACATCAATACCAGGTGGGGGGTGTTCTGCAGCAGAAGGGTTAGCATAAGAAAAACTAGGGTGAGATCGCCCATGGTTGTAATGATACCCTTGATTGCATCGGTAGTTATTGTGATAACCACCACCAATGTAATTCACCTCCGTCCCGACAGTTCCAGACGAACTGCTTGCACCCCGGTTGATGTAGTCGGCTTCCATCGGAATAATAGCCATGCTTGGCTTGGCAACAGCTGCTGCTTGTGTTGTGCCCAATTTTTCAATCTCTTCCCGGAGCTTTTTCACCTCGGCAACCACATCAGTTTCTGGCTTGGCTTCCACAGCTTTGACCGGAATCTTTCACTCAGTTGGCCATTGGTGGCTATTCAGCGCCATATCTGCTAGCAACCTCATACTTTCTGCACCACTTTTTTTCATCAGTATCCCACCAGCAGATGCATCAACCAACTCCTTCGTGTGAGGATTCAAACCCTCATAGAAATGGCACACTTGCATCTCCAGATCGATGCCATGTCCAGGACAGATTCGTAGAAGTTTTTTGTATCTCTTCCAGGCCTCGTAGAGTGACTCATCATACATCTGCTTGAAAGTAGTAATGACAGCTTTCCTCTTCAGCAGTAGGCTCGGTGGGAAGTAGTTGGTAAGGAACTCTGCTCGAAGCTCCTCCCATGTCCCAATTTGACTTTTATCCAGTCCAGCAAACAAAGACCGTGCCTCGTCTCAGAGTGAGAACAAGAACAGTCTCATTCTGATTACATCTTGGGTTACTCCATTCTGCTTCACAGTATTACACACCTCAATGAATTGGTTGAGGTAGGTATATAAATCTTCTACAGCTCTCCCCGCAAACTGATTTTGCTGCACCATCTGAATAAGGCTTGTGCGTAGCTCAAAGTTGTTGGCATCGATGCTAACTCTGGATCCGGCCTCCGCTTGCTGTGGAAGAAATCGATCCAAGATGGACCTTTGCGGAACCACAACTTGCCTGTTGTTCAACTCTGCCAGTCTTGCAGCTTGCTCTGCCTGAGTAGCCTGGGCTGCTTGTAGTTGTGCTCTCAGCTGCTGTACTTCATTCACAAATGGCCTCTGCTCTTCGGGAGTGATATTTTGCAAAGGTGCTTCATGATTCTCAGCCATCTCTCATTGTTTTTCTTTTCCTTTCTTTTTGATTTTCCTGCAGGTTGCTTCAATATCAGGGACAAAGGCTTTGAATGTTTTTCCTTTGGCTCGCGTGTTCATGCACCTGCACAGAAAATAGGTAGATATCAGTTCAGCGTAGATCGACGTGCATGTCACATCGATCGATGCAAGAGAGAGGTCGGCGTCGATAGACACAAAGTGTGCGTCAACCGACGCAGCAAAGTGATCGACGTCGATCGATGCAAGGTGGGTCGCAGACACAAAAACTTACACACGCACACGTACAGAAAAATAAAACTCAATCCAGCAAATCCTAGAACGAACTAGTAACAAGATAAAATCTAACAATTCCCCGGCAACGGCGCCAATTTGATCACTGTAAAATCAACAGATTAATTATAGCAACAGTGGCAAATAAATTTGTAAATCCTAAGGTTATCGAATCCAGGGGATTTGTGTGGGGAAATTATCCTATGTACTAATTATGATCCTAAGATTCATTGTTTGAGTGAACAGAAAATAAGGTTTTGATATAGAAAATAAAGATGATACAAATTTAAAGGAACACAGATTCTAGGGAAGAATTCTTATTATGGATAACATGTAGAACCAATTAATTTAACAGGTGGAATACTGCAATAATGCTATATTTCCTTGGTTGGCAAATATAACCTGAATTACTAATTAGTGACTATCTCCGCTCGGTCTCAAGTACACCAAATTAGTCAATCTGATAAGCTAATCAATTCAATTCCTACAGTCTAGTACATCTTTTTGGATAGTGTAGAGTGCATGCATTCCTAATCTCACTATCAATATTCACCTCTCGGTCCTTCTATCAATAGCTAGACAACTAAACCAATCGTCACCTTTCGGTCCTTGAATTAATCTTAAATTAGAAAATGAACACAGGAATCATGAACCTAATTAATTAATCCTAACATACATCCATAATAATATCAAACCCTAGAACCCGCTAGGGTTTATAGCCACTCATCGCAGATAGAAATCCAAAAGAAAATATATTAAATTGCATAAAAATAAAGAACTTACAAGAAAAAAAAAGGGTTTCGTTTTTCCCAAGTCTTCAAACTCTAAAAACTGACAAATATGATGATTCCTCTGAAAAAAGTCAATTTTACTAAGTATTTATAGGGGTGGATGTGTATCCTATCAAATCTAGGGCTAAAGATATGAATAAATCCGATTTTCACCAATTTCCTGCGCCAACAGACTCGTTTTGATCGACGTGGCATGTGCGTCAATCGATGTGGCTTTCTCTTCGGCGTCGATCGATGTGGTCTCTTGCCCCTTCTGCGCGGTCTCACGGTTTTGGCCATAACTTCCTCTCCCGAACTCCGATTGACCCGATTCCAGTTGCGTTGGAGAGCTAACTCAAAGCTCCATCCATTGCCATGCGCCAATAGCCTGAATCCCTTGTGTGGAGGAACTCTTCACTGCTACTCTTACACGTCATTGTTTTCGGAACGGTTTTTTTGTGAACTTAGGCCTAAAACCTGCAAAAACACCAAGACGCGCATAATACCACCTAATATAGACTCATGTATAGAATATATATATAAACTCAATAAAACTACATAAAATAGTAGAAAATAATATAGATAAACGAGTAAAATAATGAGCTTATCAACGACAGGAACAGACTGATATCCTTGCACAAATCATGGCTAAGCTCTCTGGATCATCCTCCTCTAATCCACCACCTCCATGAGTCTTTATGAATGATCACTTATTTACTATTGCTTACTTTATCATAAACAAAACTATGCTGAATGTTTTTCTTTGTGTCTTGGTTAATACATTTCATTGTTTTCGTTTTGGTTTTTGCCTATGAAAAGCTTACTTAGAAGACTTGTGAATATATATTGTTTGATTCAGGGGGATAGTGATTGAATAGAATTAAAGATATGTATATTGGGTAGTGTCTTTTTAAACTCGATATACATGAAGTTATATAATGAATGCAGTTGCACAATATAATGACACTTGTTATGTATTATATAGTAATAACATATGCATTATAATGAAAGTAATATAATTTTTCTCTAAAATAAAAATAATATCATATATAATATGCATAATTCTCGTAACAATACACAAATTCTGATATAATGAATGCAGTTGCACAATGTAATGCATGAAATTATAGTATATAATGCAGAATATGATAGATAAAATGCAACATGTTTA